>JANVFT010000035.1:0-406222 GCA_028011325.1 Lentinula lateritia
ACGTTCTACCCTCACAATGGACACTTAGCGCCTGACTAAACCTTTAGATCCGTTGCCCCGAGTGGTTATTGCTTCGGATAAGGTTCTGCAAACAGTTCAAAAAGCGATCCGCGAAATCAGTGTGCCCTCCTGGATCGTCCGTCCACCATCCGATATCGGGCTTCAGCAGGCAGGCACTCTAAAAGCTGATCATTGGCGAGTTCTGTTCAACATCCACTTACCCTTAGCTCTGATTAGCATGTGGGGCAAAGGATCTCCTTCTGCAGTGGATAATGCAGCCGAAATGGTTCCTGTGTTGGAGACTTCCATGCATTTAACCTGTGTCTCCATTTTGATGACTCGGAACAGTTTATCCCCAAAAACCCGCGATCAATTTAGATCCTCTCTGAGGGAACATATCCTCGGATTGAAACAGATCTTTCCAGGTTTCATTCTACCTACACATCATTTGGCATTTCACATATACGACTTCATGGAGAGCTTTTCTACTGTACGCAACTGGTGGGGATTCCCATTTGAGAGACTGATCGGTAAAGTACAAAGGATGCCCACAAATCATAAGATTGGTAAGAGGATCCACACGCGCGACATATCTTCAACTGACCATCGGAATCTAATTTAGGTCAATTAGAATTCACCTTATTGCGGCTGTTCTTCAAGGGTGCCTTGTTTCGTCGTTGGCTGATGCGACCAGATTGTCCCGACCTCCTCAAATTTTGTAAAGATCTTCTGGACAAAGCATATGGTTATAACAGTATTGAGATGGATGATAACGAAAACGACGAGCTGGGCGACTCTGGGGTCACGGAAATAATGGACGGTAAAAGGAACGACCCCCCGCCACCTGGCCACAAGGTGATATCAGGACTGGTGCAGCTTCCTTTGAAGCTCGCGAAGCAGACGGGGAATATCCAGCCACGATGCTACTCGCAGATTCCTGCGATTAAGGGCTTTTACAGCATCCCTAGTCTTGTCATTGGGAATAGCTATGTCTGTTACTATCAGACGAAAGGAGTTCAGGAATCGTGGCTCGCAGGACAAATACAGTACATTTTCGAACACGAAGGGAAGACCAACTTAGCCATCAAACCAAGCAAACCATGTCCTAGAGACTGTGATCCTTTTGCGCAGTTTGTTGATTGAGGGTTTGACTGTAGAACGGTATCTTCCCAATTCTTTGACCGCTATGATGTTGTCACAGTAGATGCAGTTGTGGGACACACAGCGAGGTGGAAAATTCACGCAGACTGTGTAGTAGTGCTGTCTCTCAAGCGAGTGAGTTTCCTGTTCTTACTTGTCTCAAGCCAAGATGAAGAGTACTGAACCATAGACAGGACTGAGGTTGTGTCTATTCAATTAGATTGTGCTCGAATAATTCTTCTGCCGCCGCGTTTAAACATTTGAGAGAATAGTAACACGTCAGTGAAAAAAAATTAGAAGTCGGAGAAGAGGGAACTTGAAGTTGTCAAGATAGCTTGTTCAATGTCCAAATACACCTACTACTCCATACCGTTTCACAGTTGTTAGTTATATAGTGCTCACACTCACGCAAAATCTATGTGATCGTGAAAACGAAGAACAGCAAGTCGGTGTCAGACCGACCGACGCAAGATTATCAGGGATAAGTTCACATGCATGCTGTCCGTATACTATCTATCGCATCCTTTATCTAGCTGGTCGCCTCGGTGTAAAATTTATATTTTTCCTTTCCTAGTGCCAGATTTTGTGCCAGATTTTGTCGCAATTTGCATTCGATGTTTCAAGTTGCATTTGATGAAATCATCAATGACCCAGTAACCACGATACTCGTGGAGAAACGGGAACTTTCTTGAAGCCTGAAGGATAGAGAATTAGGACTCGGGAGACAAGGGGGAAAATCTTTCGACTTGCCACATCCTGAAGCTCCTTGATGTCCGAAGGATCCTGCTGAGCAAAAGGTTGCAAAACATTCAACTTCCTTTCGATCAGTCCATTGATAAATTTCTGGGTGGAAGGGAGTATTAGAAAGACATCCAAAATAAATAGACCGAGATACAGACTTCGACATCATCAAACCTGTCATCCGCCCATCCTAATTTGATACGCAAGTTATAGCCTCCCCGACTGGGTTTACCCACTTCGCCCAAGGGTTTTGCAATCTTATCATCTGAATCAGATTCATCTCCCAATCCATCTTGTCCCGCTGTCTTCTCAACCCCAAAGCTCGCACTTCGGGTGGAAATAATTCGGGGTTGAGAGTTCGCCAATGTTGGCATATCCTCAAATCGAGTGTCGGAGGAGGTGGAGTGATCACAAGATGTAAGCTCTACAGCAATCGAGGTTGGCTTGAAGCTAGGATCTGGAGACAGCGAGCGGCTATTATGGTAAGGGGATGTCCGGACAGTTGCCCGAGGAGTCCTAAAAGCACCGGGAGAACTAAGAATGCGACGATCGACTGAGGCAGGCCTTGGAGTGGTAGAGGAGCGAAGTTCAATGCGATCGTAAGGAATTCTACAAATAGATGAAGGGACAACACCGTGGACGTCAGAATAGCCTGAGTTTGAGTTCATGAGGGAAATTTTTGTATCGTTGGCTCAAATTCGGTTGGTTATATATACAAAAGAGTTACTAGTAAGCTTGAAGATTTCTTCTTTGCTCTATTTTCGGGAAGATTTGATTGTTTCAACTGTGAAGAACTTGGGAGCCGCGTCTGCTGAACGCAATGAGTTGATGAGTGAAAGGTGAAAGGGGTATTGCTGAGCAATTTGAATAATCTTCATTGTTTCGGCAGCTTTTTGAGGCGAGGATGTACCAAAGAAATCTTTATTCTGAAGCCGTTCTTTCAAAAACTTAGTCAAATATCCTGGGTTTATTGAAATCACACAAGTGTAATAGTCGTTGCAATCTGACTCGTTCGACGTCGTTACATTACAAAATTAAAGGAACTCATTCCGCTGGCTAGGCGCCTCGATTAAGCGTCAATTTGATTTTGGAACCCGCGCCGCAAAGTCGAAAATCCTAACATCACAGGCAATAGACGCATTCAATCCTATTCAATCATGGTACAAATCCCTTTCCCTTTTTTCTGCTCATCTGTGATCTTTGAACCACTTCAAGTATCCTTCTCTTTCAACGGTTAAGACTTCAAAGGATTGATCAGATTACAGAGCGGAAAAAGAAAAAAACAAGGTCATTCCCTTTGTTGAGTAATGGCCCTTTGTCCTTGGCATAGCTCATATATCATCTCAGGAATCGGGAGACCAAATTTATCTCTTGAGTCCTTCATCATGAGTCCGAATCATCAAACTCGACACATTTACACTGCTCACGCAAATCATGAATTTCACGATCGCGTCGAGTTACACGCATCTCCCGTACATGCTAAATCAGTTGACCGACGTATTCTTAATCAACGAGCTTCGCGCATGGTTCGGCGAACATCACCCTATAATCGATCTCCTTCTCCAGACCCTAAATTTCATTCCTCCCCTACTGTCACTTCCATGTCCGCTTCGATTAAATCGCACTCCACTCCACAACGCGTTGCCTTTGCTTCTGCATCTCACTTTGCTCAACCTCATGCCACTCCATACCATTCTCCGGCATTTGAACTAATTTCCGACTCTCAGCCCCGCATCATGACTAGAACTGGGCTGGTTCAAGAGGCAGCATCCGCAGATCCTTGTGCAGGACAAGGTCCAAAGGAAGTGTCAGGCGATGGCGAGCAAGATCTTGAAGTTGGCACAGACGACGAGTCTGCCTTGCGGAAAATTCAGAAGCCCAAGGGCGAAGTTAGTAGACCTGGGCGTGGTGGATATAATTTACGTGTGGAGCTTAAATGGTCGGCTGAACGTTTCGATAAAGTGAAGGTCCGTGAAAGAGTTCTTACGAATGATGAGCCTGCATTAATTTCTATGCCAGGCGTACATTGATAAGCTAGTACAAGAACACCTGGATTGCACCGAGCCTCTCACTAAACAAATAGCATCCAAAGTCGAGGAGGTTCGCTCGCTGGTAAGCGTGTTTCCGCGATTGTTACCGTAGTTAACATCTAACCGTTTTCTTCTGTTGTCTTCAGGCCGTGAAGAAGTTTCGATTTCTAGATGACTATCACGATTATTGGGCGGTCGATGACTTCGTGAGATGCCACCTGAAGTACCGCAAACAAGCCCTTCAGAAAATATCTCTTCAAAACGAGGCTGCCAAAACTCGAAAGGAGATCAAGGAGGTCCGACAGCGTCTTGCACAGGCTGAGAAGGAGGCACGAAAGCAGAAGTAGTGGGGTAGTCTATCATGTTTAAAAATTCGGTCTCATTATATCGTTTCTTGGGTTATATTGTACTATCGAAGTACTTGATACCTCCTATTCTCACCCCCTTCTTCCCTTCATTGTTATTTTTCATTTTCTGCAATGCTACAGCTGGACAAACTTCATCGTTGGAATCTTGAAATTGCGTTCAATATTCGTTAACGCGCAACGGAGGTTCATAGAGGGTTCAAAACATGAATCCACACTCTGCGGATGGTTTCAAATATGGCGAGATTACAGCACCAGAACCGTTCACTTTTTCTTGATAAGCGGGCAATTGTAGCATGAAAGGGCGAACGATTGTGACGCACAGACCCCTATGTATCAAGATCATTCCGGCCAATGTGGCAAGCGCTGATCCTTTTACACGTTCTAAACAATATATCTCTTGGTGAGTACTTGGTTCTTTCTATTCGATAAACTCATCTCCTTTGACCCGGACAGGTGCACGAATGTCCGATATCCTTTCATACCGATATGCCGAAGAATGTCTTTGTGTTTACTTTCTCTGCCAATCATGACAGAAATCCTTTGTTCGTCAAGAATAATTATAATCAGTACACGAGTTCTTCCAATCCCTCTCATGCCCTCTTCCCCCTGTTGCCCCGTCTCAATACCTGCGAGCACAATCGAGCACAATGGGTATGAATCAACTGTCTATTCCATCTAATCACGGAGTGAGTCTGGTGTTGTTCCCATTATCATGAATCCGGCTCAATGTTCTTCAGATCACTATTCGCAGCGTTCGCGCACGTATATACCGTGCAGATAATCCAAATCCAGCTTCAATAAAGGTTTTCTACCGCGAGGATCCTCTTCGATTGGAGAGAGGAAGATTCGTCGTGGCGTCAACGGAATTGTCACATCCTAAAACTCAACCCTACATCCACGACTCTATCGTTAAAGTTGTCCACCGCGGAAGACAGTACAAGTTCAGAGTATTCTTCAAATGACACAAATTACTTCCCGTCAACCAAGCGATTCTCCAGCTAATCGGTGCCCCGATGGATGGAGACGTCTTAGTTGTCGCTTGTGGCACAAAGGTTGGCGTCAAAAACTTTCGAACCAGATTGGAAGCGCGCGCAGCAGACAAAGCTGTCAAAAGGTTCGTTCATCTCTTACAGTCACTTTACTAGTCCGGATGTCTAACGACGCTATTGTTCATCAGATTTGCGCAATACATAGCACCTTTCAGGACGAGACGCACTTTCCCAGCATTAGCATACTTATGATAATGATTCAAACTCATCCGTACATCTAACAACTATGTACTATAGTAGTACTATTCGATCTTCCTATCTAATTAGAACCACGGTATGTAATTAACGCTACCATAGACCACAGAGTGCATGGAAGCGGCTCCGAGCGGCCGCTCATCAATCCCGCTTGATCATGTAACGCTATATACCGGAAATTGATCCTGATCCAACATTCGCTCTACACGTCCTGCAAACGTCTGAGTTCACTTTCTTCTTCGTATAGCACCTCCTCATCTGCTACTTTTCAACAATTTTTGCGGAGCGCTGCGTACCTTTCAAAATCTGACAAATCTCAATCTAAGTAACAGATATTTACGGAGAATTTCAGCAAGATACCCTTTGGACGGGTAATTGGCAACTGGCTCTCGGTTCCGTTTACGGAGGGCGTCCGGCAACAATGTTGCTTTATTATGCTCGGTCGTTGTCTCTATTCATCAATGGATGAAAGGCCATGAAAAGATTTCATTGATCCGGTGAGATTATCGTATTCATGATCCGTATATATACTCCACCTTGCAAATCCTTGCCACTCCCACTTTCCGCGACTTCATTATGTACCAACATCTTACTACCTTACAGGGTGCTCGAGATGCTGTCATCTCTCTTTCATTTTCTCCTCAAGCCAAGTTTATCGCCGCTGCAGGTGGGCAAATTGTCTTTGTTCACACTTATAAGACTCATGACTCGTCGCCACAGGTTATGGCGGCGTCACAGTCTGGGACCTTGAATCGTTCGAAGCTATACCAATCCCTAACAGCATTTATAACCCACGCAATCCAGATCATGTTTACTCGGCCTCTGCTTGGCTGCATTTCGAACAAGCAGATCGATATGTCCTCCTTTTGGGATCACAGGGGGGCACAGTATCTATCCTGCAATGGGATGAAAAAGACAAGGTGCATAACACAAACTTGTTCCAATGGTGTCAGTTTCACTAATGCGATGTCGTTGTCATTCTTTAGGTCTTCCGTTCAATGGTTCGCGTCATTCCTCTACCCTCGGATTTCCAGGTCCTTTCCATCGACGTGTACCAGGCCGAAATTGCGATCGGAAAACTCGCCCGTGTTGTAGTTGCAACTTCTGACGATCGAACCACGGTTTCCTCTTTGTCTTCATCAGGGGAATTTCGGGAAATATACTCAGTTTCCGTCCAAGATTTTCCACTCATCGCTGCAAGGTTCTGCAAAAAGACTGCAGATGTTTATGCTTTTGAGCTGAATGGTGGCACAATGTGAGTGAAATCCTTCAACGTTGAACCACTCCATTGATTTCTGACCATGGCATTAATAGATTGAGACTCGACGACAAAAGTGGTGATATCAAGTCGAACCAGAAATATGGACCTGACCCCATGTGCGAATCCCTCATGTATATTCCTCATACTATTTTGATTCAAATCTTACTCCAGGGGAACCGTATGTACTGATGACTCAAGTGAATTCTTCGTAGCATGCACCGGCCAAGATTTCCAAATGTTCCGGCTCGATACTATTGAGCACATACGAACATTCTCAGGCCCGGAGCCTGTAGTTCTCTTCCCAAAGGTTGTAACATTTGCCGAGGATGGGAACGTCCTGATTGCAGGCACTGACAAGGGGCGCGCTGTGGTCTTCGACATCACAAGTGGTGCCAAGATTCAACAGCTCAAATATAATAAGGGTGGTTTGGTTCAACCTGTCGCGGTAAGTACCCCGTTATCATGTCCGAGTATTGCAGAGCCTGAGCCAGCCTTAGGCATGCACAACCACAGAAGGGTTTCTGGTGGCTATTGCAGGATCGACTATGCAAGCTTCATCTGACGTCGAGATTTATGTAAAGAGTCATCTTCCCACTTCAACTTCGAAGTCCAACGGTAATGCGGGAGCGAGTCTTCATTGCACGTTCACGGACAGAAGCTCTGTGCTTCGGTATATCCTCATGATCCTAGGGATATTGTTGATGCTCCATGGGCTTTATTTTTTGGCTCTTACTCATGCTCCTTGGGTGTGTTACTGTTTTCATTGAGCTCATCTATTGACATGATATTTTTGGCCATTCCAGGTACAATCCATGTTGCAAGCTAACTCGTTGATGGTGGGACCGCAGAAAATTACCAACGCAGACATTACCCCTGTATACGATGTACCCGGCTCTGTTAGCATTGTCGACGCTTATGTTATCCTGGAGGCTCAACACACTTCAAGGCCCCTAGAAGATGTGGACTCTCGGGACTGGGTTTAAGCATTTACATACCTTCCTTCTAACTATAGAAACTGTTATCATGACAGATAAAAAATCGAGATGTATTCATGTCGTTGAGCGTTATTATCCTATCACAATGAACTTCATAGTCGAGTACAATAGTGTTGAACTAAACCATCAACTGCGTCAGCCTGATCCTTGCTTGCGACAATATGAAGGCGCCCTTCGCCGAGAAGAATGGGATGGAGATAAGATCAATGGACTGATGTCATGACCGCTGTCTGTAGAAAGAAGGGCGCCTATGAATCTAGAGGGGTTAGAAAAGCCCCTCGGCAAGCAAGCCACGTATCCGTTATCCTGAAGCTTGTCACTAGTACGCCAATCTTGTTGACAACGACAATTTTTTGAAGCCTTCGTTCGAGAATGATAAGATGAGTGGGTGCTAGTATCAAGGGAAGACTAAGGGCTTGTTGAGGTTACTGTGTGTGTTTTTCTTGTGTTATGAAGAACTAATCTTACACATATCTCGTATCCGTAGGCAAATGAGCGTCAGAAAAGGCCATGTTCATCCGTAATATCGACCTCAACGCGCGTCATATCATGTCAGCGAGTTAAACAAGTTGCTTTGTTCTTTGTTATTGTCTCCTTCGTTTGCACTACTCCGATGTCATCAATACATCCAAGCGCTGAAGTAAACCCTCCATCGAGGAAGAGAAGACGTTCAAGTCCCACTGCAGAAGCACCTTATAGTACAGTACGCATTTATGTTGAATACAGTGGCACGGTCTCACCAATCACTTACTAGAAGATTCGACTTGTCGCATTGCAGAGGGATGACTCAGTAGACCTATTTTGAAGCTAGTATGTTGACTATTCGCTGATACAGCCTATGCAGAATATCAAAATGATTACTGTAGAAAATTCTGTCAAGGTGCGCAAATGTTCAGCATAAAAGACTACAAGTTCTTCTTTTAATACATCGTTTGCAGACTCTTGAGACTGCAATCGAAAGATTATTGATGCCAAATGTCCAAGAACATCCGGAGGTTTGTCTCATGCTAGTTGCCCGAAGTATGCATGTCGATCTCATAACTCACAGTTTGAAGTGCATATTGCGGAGTTGTGCTCATTCAAGGACAAATATCAAGCCAAATTCCGGACGCAGTCTAATGATAATGTCGATGACTTAGCCGAGGCGGAGAAAGAAGCCCTTTATGTCAGTCATGATCTCGTCGTCAAAGCTTCATTGTTGTGTCTCAGTCCCACCTTAGATCGCACAAGTAAAAAGCAGCATGACCGAGAAGTCATTGATCGGAACTATATCTGCTACTAACATCGAACTCAATGTAAGATTTTGTTGCTGCTGTGTGTGACTTTCCTCATTGCGCAATCACCTTACAGAAACAGAGAGCCAATGTTACATATCATGCGCATCAGTTGGAAAGAGTTAAGGTAAGCCAGAAACTATCGTTGGTCTCAAGACACGAAACCTTTTGTATTAGAACATTGTCACCAAAGATTTTCACCTGAAGAAGGATTTGTCGCAGAAGATCAAGGATCTCGAGCGACAACAGCAAGTAAGAAAATCTCAATTTCTCACAGGCAATATACCCATACACCTTCTGGCGCAGGAAGAGAACAAGGCGTCGAAAAATGAAATCAGGCTCCACAAACAAAAAATGATGGACTTGATCACAGTCAGTGAAGGTCTCGAGAGGCAAATAGCTCTTTTCAAAAAGAATAATGTAAATATACCTTCGACCGCCTGGTGGATCGAGAAATCTCATAAGCAAAATTCTAGCAAAACCAGGCATCAACCATAAAAGAAGCTGCGGAATGGAAGAATCAGGCAAAGAGGACTGTTCAACTACTTGAATCGGAGAAGGCTGAGCTCAATGAACTGCTGAAGGTAAAAAGGCTATATGAAGGCCTAATATTCTGTATCATCTGACTTACCATTACTGAAACTCTTGATAGTTAAAGGAAAGCGCTCTTCAAAGTGCGAATAGAAATTTCGGAAACTTAAAGGTAGCTGATGGTTCTAGGCGTCGTTTTCAGATGATACTGAACAATGGCCGCTTAGCTCAAGACCAAACAGCTGGAGATCTCCGCGGCAAATGCAGAACAGTTCGGAAATGCAAAGGTCCAGGAGCTCCAAGTCGCTCTTGGAAAAAATGATGAACTCGAATCGTACATCACGGTTGTAAAACAAGAGTTTTCCAGGGTCAGTTCCATACGTTTCACTTATTGGACCTTGTTTGAACTCGTTTGTCCTAGGATGTCGAAGGATTGCGATTGAGCCTAACAGATGCGCAGAGTTCTCATGAAGTCACCATGGAGGAACTGCAGTCATGTAAGCAGCGGAATGAAGAACTACAATCAGCGATTGATGAAATTCAGGTGGGCGGCCCTGTTACAATCAATGACGGTTTCGATGACTGATGCATCCAACAAGTATAAGAAAAACGAACAAGCGCAGGAGTTGGATAGCCTCCGGAGGGAGAACATTGACCTTCTAGATCACAGAAACCGGGAGTATCAAGAGCTTCGCCAGAATTATGCGAACCTTGAGTCCACAATCGAAAATCTCAAGTTTGCGGGTATGGAAACATCCAAGGTGCATCTTGCTTTCGTAATCTTAACAATCATCTCGTATTCTCAGTGTTTCCAGAACGAGAAAGAAACTGAAGATTGCAAGAGAAAACAGTTGGTGACCGAAAATGTTTGCAATCGCGAGAGAGATTGGGAGATGTTTTGCAAACAAAACGAGAGGATCATGGAGTCATCTCATGTGATCATCATGGCCAAAGATCATGAACTTGAGGTACGGACTCAACGGCTATCGCTTTCTCCCACTCTCATCATCAATTGTCACTAGTGCAGAACATCAGAGCTCAATACTTACAAGGCGGCACTGATTGACATGGAGATCAATGCTGGCAGAACCCTTGAGTCGCTGCAGCATCATAATCAAGAACTCCAGTCACTTGTTGTAGTTCAGGATGCAAAAGCGCAGCAAGTCGATACTCTGACAGATCAGATTGAGGTGAATCAGCGGAAACTTGTAATGATTTTCGTGTTGATGAGCTTGGTATTTCATTTTCTAGAAGAAAGCTTTGGAGCTCGAGAATCTGCGAACGGAAAAAATCAATTTAGCACATTCTCTTTCATTGAAATGCCAAGAGGTAGAAAATCTCCGCATTGAATTTCGTTCCTCTATGCAAACCATCAAGGATAATGATGCGGAGCTAGAAGTACGTATAACCTCCAAGCTTTCGCTTGCAATGCTCACTGTCTCGCAGAAGATAAATCTGCAACTTTCCATACTCAATAAGGACCATCAGGATGCATGTGTACTGGTCGAGGAAAAGGATCAAATTATGAAGAACATGAGGGATACGCTTGTCGATAAAGAGAAGGATTTGTTTAGACTTTACAAAGAGCAGGAGGAGCTGAAGTGTACACTTGATGCTGCAAGGCAGGAGCTAGGAAATTTGCAATACTTTCCATCTAAGGATGCTGAAGAGGTGGTACGTACACATCATACTATATCTATCTATGAGCTCTGAAATCTTCCTCGATCTATACTGACAGGCCAGAAAATCCGAGGCTCTAGAAAGGGAGGACAGATACTTGCAGACAGAAACTGGCCAGATCAAAGTGACGAACGATGCCCAAACGCAAACGGTTCATGAAAATGATGATCCGAAAGCTAAAAGCAACAATTCTTGGACAACAGAGGAGGGAGTCGATTTGTTATGCGCGACATTGCATACTCAACTATCTTTTGCAGACGAGATGACAGAGGTACGTTGACGTCGACTCCAATCAATATAATAGATTGACTTCCAAGTTTACAGAACCGAGCGGTACTATCCGAGGAGCGCGTGGTGCGTGTGCGATATCGAGGGAGTCTCTTCTATGTTCTAATGGCTCTCGCATTCAGCTGGTATGCCCTCTGATTCCCGAACCATTGGCCCACCAGAAGCTTCAGAAGCAGGGGAAAGAGACTATGTCGGCAATTGCGTTGCTAACGAATGCACATACAACTGAAAACCATGAATCTCAGGTGCGCCTATCATCGCCCGTGTTGTCGCCTGGTAAATAACATAGGTTCAGAGCAATGCGGACCTGAGTGAAAAGGGGAAAACCGAAAAACCGAGAGCTACACATGTGGATGGTACGAACTTATTCTACCAAACCCATATAGATTGTTTACTTTTTCTGGCAGCAGCGATGGAAAGTGACAAGGAAGGGACGCGACTACGGGCAATACGAAAAGTGCACAAACTAGTTGAGGCAGGAGTGGCATATAAGGCCGCAGAAGACACGGTAAAGGTATATACATTCCCTCCTCATCTTCACTACGTTACTACATGATACACATTCTTAACAGGAACACGCGCGAGGCTCTGGGTCTTCCAATGTTGTAGTCGTCGACTTGTGCACAGAACTGGCAATGGCGCATGCGGAAAATGTCGACTTGAAGACCAAATTACAAGCGGTCGAAGAGGATTGTAAAGGAAAAGAGAAAGAGCTTCAAAGCATGCAGGAAAAGGTGCTCACCTCAGACGAGAGCCTCAAGAATATGATAGAGGTGCGTCCCTGCTCCACTGAATTAGACCCGGTCACAGACGGAATGATTTCCAGGGTTGCAAATCTCTTGAGATCGACAAGAACAAGATGAAAATCCTTTTTGCCGAGAAGCACACACAGTTGCTTAATGAGCAGGATCAGACTTCTCAATTGACCGTCCAACTGAAAGATCTCCACGATTCTCACCAATGCACACTACATATCAAGGAACTGGAACTAGAAGGTTTACGGGTAGCTAATAAGGCTCAGTATCAGGAACTTGAGCATCTCAAGGACGACATGGCTAAAAATGCGCGGGACTTGGCAAAGGTAGATTTTTATATTACCTCATTACCAGATTTTACACCACGAACAGGAACAAGCGCAACAACTGCAAGCTCCGCAATTGAAAGAGTCTACCCAGGACGTGGATACGGTAATAGCGCATGCAGAAACAGTCAATCTACAGAAACAAATACGAATCTTTGAGAAGGAGCGTGGATCACAGGAGAAATACCTAAAATCTGTGCGGAATAGGTTGCTCAGCTCAGACGAGAGTCTCAAGCGTATGACTGAGGTACGCGTGTTCCTGTTTCACAGAGGTACTTAACGACAAAATAACAACCAGGACCGCAAATCTCTCGAGGTTGTCATTAAGAACATGAAAGCACATGTCGCAGAGAAAGATGCACAGCTTACAAATGAGCAGGCGCAAACGTCTCGTTTGACTATGCAATTGAAAGACTTGCTGGAACAATACAGGCGCACTCGAAACCATGGAGCAGAGACTTGAAGACCTACGAACAACTAATCAAGCGCAATACATGGAGTCTGGGTCTTACAAGAACGTTAAGACTAACGCTGAAGACATCGTAGCTCAGAATGACCAACCCATGAACGCACAAGTAGAGTCCACTGATCTGGCCATGCAATCAGAAAGCTTGCACAAACAAACTGACCCTCAACAGTCTCAACCGGAGAGCACGCTGGAGAACCCTCGAATAACTAACCAGGCTCAATTACGGAAACTCAGGTCTTCAAAGGACAAAGAAATCGACGCTCAAAGCATCAAAGAAGGGACCAGCCCACTAACAAATGCTCAGGTATGATCTGCTAACTCATCCTCCCTTGAAAGAAATGTTTATGGTATTGTAGAAATTACATGCAAACGATACTATTCAAGATCGTCTGAACAAAGAAAGGAAGTATACCATGGTAGTTATCGTGTTTCCCCTATTCAACGGCTTTCTCATTGCTGTTTAGGCGCGAGTTGAAGTGGAAGCCCTTCGTGCCGAATTGAATGACCTTCATACTGGTCAGCAGAAGAGAGTGTCAAAAGTCAATGAGTACAGTTGTATCCTTAGACCTTTCTGAACAAAATTCAATAGTCGCAGGAGCACCGCCAGCAGGCTGACTATTATCGAATCGTCTTTGAACGGATGAATCAGGACAATAATGTAAGGCCTATGTAATTGGAGGTTCATAATTCCATCTAATTCTTCGATAGTCGCTTGAAGTCCGAAGGATTGCAGAAGAGAAAAAATTGAATGCCGCCTTAAATTCGAATCAGGCGTTAGAAAATCAAGTCTTGCAATTGCAGGCTCGACTGAGACCTCGGTTCCAGGAAGACGGTTTACGATTTAGGGTCCATATTTTATCTTCAACGGTAGAATCATATGTCTTATAACGACGCTTGTCACAGATCTCTGAACAGTCGCTTAATACTTTGGCATCCAATCCTGCAGACTGCATTGGTGCTGAGTCACCGCTGAACCCCGCTGTACGTTTGCAGTCCTCTGAGTATTCATGATGGACTACTTCATTAACACTCTTTGTACAGATTCAATCTGATTCGAATGTACCTAAAACACTGGATGTGGAATCGTGGAGAGGTCTGAAGAAAAGCCTGAGCAATGCTGATGTGGGGATGGAAGTCGCAACCAGACACAAATATGCATTGAGTTTGAGAAGAAAGGCAAGAACTTCTGTCTACTTGATCGCTGTTTCCAACCAACTTTGCGTTGATTTAGGAAGGAGATAATAGAGAATACCGACTGTTCAAGAATCCGCGAGCATCTGTATATGTGTGTCCATGTTTTGATATGAGTCGCAAAACTCTCACTGATTACCGTTAGTCGCAAACGAAGCCGTCCAAGAAGCTGGCTGAACCAACGAAGCAGAGTAAAAAGGTCAATTGAGCCAAGTAGACGGTCGCATGCCGCTGGCTTATACCAGTCTTACTAGTGTTCCGGTTAGTATTTAGCAGTGCAATGGTGGGGGAAGACAAATGGTTTCAGTGTAGAATAACAGGATGTCAATTTGTTTCATTTTGAAAAACATCGAACTAGAGATAAGCGGGACTGAGGAGAATGGTTGAGCAAAAACCTTCAAGGGGTGAATCGGACGACGATACGATTAGATCTATACCTATAACAACCGACTGATCGATGCAGTTCATCTCTAATGTAATTTTAAGACTACTTTCCGAAACCGCAGCCTCTCTTCCATAGGATCAGAGCCCAGTAGCACAGCACGCCCGTACCAACACCCGAGGGCATGCGACAGCTGATATTCCATCGTTTTCAATGCCATTCTTTGGAGCTGCTAATCACCTGCCAATTTTGTCAACAGCATGCTGGAGTTTGCGACGCCTAGATGTAGAGACGTCCTTGTCATCGAAGATTGGTGCAGAGATAGAAACTGGTTGAATAATTGTGACGTACTTCGATTATCAAAAGATATGGACAGTGGTACATATGCATAGGTACTGAGATACTAAAGTCGACTGCAGAGTCACGAAAGGTAAACAGAGAAACATTGCAGATTGGTCGCATGGATAGAGAGAAGAGGCAGACTATTTAGTCAATTACAATGGGAAATACAGGTGGAGCGGGTGCCCGAGGATGTAAGACAGGAAAAGTTCCGTTGCTCGGAGGGTAAGGGAGAGCAACTGGCCCAGATCGAAACTGGCGCGGCCATTGCAACGGCTGACGATTGGTAGGTGTCTTGCCTTTTAGCATCTCGTCGACGTGAGATTGGCAGGCGTAGTTAGGAATTGGTGTAAAACGCCCCTGTACCGCGCGACAGCTGGGACAGGCAAAATTCATGTGAGCTTTGATATAAAGGCCTACTAATGTGACAAGGCATTCTTTGCAGCATGTATGACCACAAGAAAGGCTGATTCAAATAATTAGTGTGTCATATAACAGGCAGTAGTTTGAATAAATTACATGAAAGGCTGGAACATCACTTGCGCGCAACAAGGACATTCATTGCGGACTTCTTCGGCCTTTTTGAGAGCTTCAATCTCATTCTTAGCATCCTGATGTTCATTAGCACACTCAGCTGTGGATAATGTATATAGAGTGTAGATGATACACACCTGAGCATCTTGAAGGGCAACCTTGAGATTCTCTTCAGTGCGAGCGAGCGCATCTTTCAACTTAGCTTCTCGCGTGGATGCTCTGGTGGATCTAATAGACGAAGACTGCATCCTTCTAATGAGTGAAAACGCAATCCAAGAGACGACGACGCTTACTTGCGGGTAGATTTTCGATTCGTTATCGTCGATTTCATTTTGTCGGTCAATCTAAGCAGAGGAAGGGAAACATTTTGTACGAGAGTTGATGCAGATAAGAAGAGAAATCCCACCTGAGTATTGGTGGATAAGCCTATCTTTTCGAAGCCCAACGCCGAAGCGAACGATGTATCCTTCGGAATAGAAAGACTCGGCGCATTCATAAGGGGAGGAGAATCTGGTACCACGATTGGTTCTTCATAGTCCAATGCTAATGATTGCATGAGGGTGGTCGAAGTTGATACAACTGGGAGACTCTGGTAACGGGAAGGACTGTTGGGTGACGATCGGTTTCTAGAATGTTTACCATAGGTTATACGAGGGCGAGGAGTAGATGAGCCGGTCAGTTGATATTTGGATGCTCTTTCTGGCGTTTGAGGGCCAGATTTTTTCATGACAGAAGTAGTTTTCGAGCGCATTCTAATATCGGATGCTTTAGTATTTGCAGTAAAGTGCGACTCGACGAGATATGAGGTACAAAGCTGACCTGGAAAGACTTGAGGGGAACTTGATAAGTCGACCAGCAGACCCAGCAGCGTTATATAGCGTGCCATAGGATAGTCATATTGGCTGAAGGGTACAATGGGCATTGAAGGACCGCGGCGATTATGTAATTGGCTCCTTTCATCTCAAAACCTCCAAGGTCCTTTGTCGGGTGCTGAATCAGTTTGGAATGTTGGCTACATGGCTTTCGACGGTGAGGTGTGAATCGACTAAAATTCCATACTCACAAAGCACTCTTATCATATCAACTTCATCTGATCCCCTTCAATGCGCTCACATGATAAACAAATGGCTGCCTTATCAAAGGAAACAAAGGGTTTGGAACACGATGCAGGATATAACCACGAGACGTATGCAATGAATATCTCCGTGCCTTCATCCCTTTCCACGTCCTTCTTGTTTTCTCAATCACACGGGGGTATCAAGACTTCGCACCAAAGAATGTGGTAAGTCTAATATCATGATTGAAAGTTGACTCCATTGAGCTAATAGGTTCAACAGGAGCATTGTTGTAGACCCGAATACCAAGATTACTTTCGAGGAACTGTTTCCTGGAGTCGTCGGAGGCTGGCATCGTCTCGCAATACGTCATGCCGCTTTAACAAACAAACTGAATGACTCCAGCTTCTGTCGTACTACCATAAGTGTGGTCAGAGAAGAAGAGCCTGGTGATAAGACACTCAAGCAACCGACTGTGCTCTGCACGCTAGTTCCAATGATAGTAAGTACACCCTTTCATTTCGATCTGTCAAAAATCTTGATATTTCATACAGATAGAGCAGGTGCGATTGGATTACACCCTTGCATTAGATAGGAAAGCAGGTTATATTCTTGTGGAAGGACCTAAGTGAGTTCGAAGCAGCTCCCGTGAATCCGTGAAATTGACTTAGCCTATAGCCCTGTTAATATCTCAATGGAAGCGGCTCCTTCGGTGAATGAAAGGGTTAATGGCACCGGTAAGAACAAAGCCCTTCTCCCACCGTTCCTCATGACAATCATATCCCTTTGTGCTCCTCTCTTGGTCAGGCCCTAATAACGCGAAGACTCATCCACTCACTCCTCTTTCGACCTCATTGTCTTTGGAAAAAGCGAACTTCCCGGGCGTGGACAGTAAGATCCATTGTACATCATGCTTCGTGTATTGAATGGGATCATAGAATCCCAATGCTTTTATGCGTCGACCCAGATACGCGACCCACGACTCAGTCAGCGATCTAATTCTGGTGGATCTGGTGAGTTGAATTGCTCATCACCCAGTATCAAGTAATTTTTGAATGATCTAGGGAGCCTTGTTGACACCTCGAACCGACCGGAATCGTCTGAAAAGACAAGCAGCAGTGGTAAGTCGTCTAATCTTTCTTCAACTATAATCCATAACCATTCCCACTCACCTCCTCGCTAGGTCCTAATCATGCCAAGATTCAGTTGCTCTGCTCTGCCCCGACGTCTTCATCCACGCTAAACAGTGAGATAACTTCCTCGATTATTCAGCAGCGTGTACTTATTCCGAGAATTGCAGGATCTTCTACTATGAACTTAACACGCGAACCTCGATTCTACCAACGACCGAACTTCAGTGCAGTTGGTGAGATGATTTCCCTTGTTAATGAATACAATGTTGTTTTGACGAGCACTACAGGTGATCAAGAGACGATCGGCCACCGCCCGTCTTCCGTTGTACTTCAAGCACCTTCTTACAAGCAATGTAAGCTTCATTCATTGCTGATATATATCTATTGACACAATATCATCGCAGCATACCTGAAAGACAAACCTCGATGTAAGTCTAGTCTCGTAATTTTGCAGTTTACCTCCACTTACACATCGTTTACACAGACCGACGGTATCGAAACTACAATGCAAATGATCACTATTTTTCTAGTGACCACCCTCCGATGAAGAGACGTGAAAAGTATCGGTTCCCTAACTCGATGCTTCGTAATTAAAGTTGTGATATCATAAGTACGGTATATACATAGATCATTCCAATCTAAATCTCCAGGATTGCGTTTAAGGCTATGAGTTTGCTGCTGAGCATGCTTGGAGCACCGGAAGTCAGCTTAAATGAGCGGAATAAGATAGGTATCTTGGGGCACGGAAAGCAAACAGGGAGAGCTCAAACCTAAAGCCATGATTGAAAACATTGCCTCGTCCAAGCGCATGTCCAAAACATTTTCTGCCAACCCCTCCTGCTACGAATGCTTCTTCTTTCCCGCCGCCATTATCATTTCCATCATTTTACACCCCCGTACTTTTCCAAAGGCAACTATGATGGTTTATCACTTTTCCTTCACGTTCCCAACTCAATAAGCGATGAATATCCACTCATGGGCTGATGAATGTTCTATCGGGCTTCACCGTCATCATTCCAAACCCCCTCATTCTTCTGTCACACCTGGCATGGCTGGACAATCGAAACTAAACAGCTCATAAAACACTATGAGCTACTCAAGGACAGCTCCGGAAAACTGTAGCCCGCATCCATTGAATAAATTTGTAGTAAGTAAAACATTTTGGTTGCGAACACATCCGATGGCAGAGGATATTGATGTAGTTAATTCAAGAAAGATACAGAAAGTCATGCTGAAGGCTGGATGGAAGAAGCATGAAGGCTAATACCAGCAAAATGAGCATTGCATGGGCACACAAGTATTCCATTACCACGGTAGGAGCCTGTATAAAGTAGAATCAGTAGTAGTTCTCATAACAGTAATAGCAGGTAAGCTGACCGTCATTACGAGAACCAACGATCCTAGATATGGAATCTGCTCACTTTTTAGGGGCCCACGAACCCAGACACAAATCTTGCCATCCACATTTCCGGTCACTATCAAAAGAGCGTCTTCGTGGCATGCCTATAAACAATGTTAGTGGTTGGTGGTGTACGATGGAAGAGATACTCTTACCAGCCCGCTTATCATGACATCGGCTGTAGGAAAGGGTCTCAACTATTGGTGAAAATCTTTGGGAAAAGAGCTCACAAGAATGAAGAAGGGTTTGTATCCTTTCTCCGTGTTCCGCGTTAAAGATTACTGCGCGACCATTAGCAGTCCCCATTACCGCAGTGCGGCCCCTATTTATAAACCTGATAGGGAGATATGTGTTCGATGTGATAGGTAGCTCCTCACGCCCAAGAGATGTGCTTATCTTCGTCCATGGGTCCGTAGATACACTGTACCAATCAAGGCCTTTCCTAGAGCCTGCCGTGATTAGCACCGCACAGTCTGGTGTAATTGCTGTTCCTCCTCTGCCTTTTGTCAGTCAGATGAAGACGATGAATTTATAGACCTCACATTTGATTTTCCAGATAGATGATCCATTGGCTATGGCCTGATTCGAGATTGATTTTCCTGGATAGGGTATATTAGAAAGATGTCTTTAATTCAAGAGCCAGAAACGTACCAAAGCCCATGATGCAGGAATGCAATGACAGAGTGCCTCTGGTCTTTCAAAAAGTGGGCACTACTGACAACGACTGGTAAATATTGGAGACTGTAGTTTGCTTCACAGGTGATCGTGCAATGAAAGTGCCTTTGGAACATCCAGCGATCTGCGCCATTTAAGATATCTATGGAACAATGCAGACACTCTCCTTACCATTCGTTTTTTCCATGACGTTGATATCCCGACCAGCGCAGATCAACATTTTGTTCCCATACTTATTGAACTCGATTGATTCGATGGGCGAGGAGAATGTATGGATAACGTCGGGCTCTGCATGGAGTTTCTGACACAGTGATAGATGATAAAGCTCGGGAAGACGTGGAGATCTTGCTTACTTGTGCTTTGGGACTGATCATCAGCAGCTCTCCTTTCACAGTGCCCATAATTAATCTGCAATCGCTATCCCAGTTGATGATGCCGAATTGAGATGGCCGTCGATGCGACCAGAAGGTCCGGAATTGAGCTTCCACATCATATATCCTGACAATTCCTTCTCCCGAACCATTTTTACTTGCACTCCCCAAATACCGGTAGTCGTTTGAGAATGCTAGAGCAGCAATCGAGCCTTCAAGGCCTTGAAAGGTCTTCGAAAGGTGAAAGTCAAAGGTCATAGTTGAACGAAAGAAAGGATCGATGAATATCAGCCTCGTGTTTCCTAGCATATTTACAGTGACTTCTCCGAAGAACAAAGGGCATATATCTTAGCGAAATCACAAACCCCTTTTGCTAAGTTCAAAAGGGCATTGATGAGAAAATACGCTATAAAACGATTCGAAAGTTTTACCGTTCTGAAATTTGCGTCCTTCACCGATTATGCACACTAGTGCATATAGCAGAGATTCGTACAAGAGACATCGTTCCGATGATGATCAGGTTGAGTTTTCAAGCCTTGAAAGAGTGCTGAATTCTTATTATATATAGGCGCCTAAAGTTCGAGTGGTGCCAAGCCCCAGTGCGCAGAGCTCTTCGATAATCCTACAGCGGCAACAAGTGATTTGCATTGCTTTCTATACGAGAACGTACATTCAAACCAGATCCCTGCAGGAAAGGATAAACGATCTTGAACAAGAAGTACAAGCCCTTAATGAAGAAGTATCGAGTTTAACAGTTCGTATATTAGTTCAGTCCACTTCTCCCCTGATCATCCTAGTTTATGTTAGTACTCCGAAAACATACATCTTGAACATGCGAAGTCAGAAGCTGCTCAGCTGTACAAGGACTCAGTGACTTACCAGGCCAAGATC
Source organism: Lentinula lateritia (assembly GCA_028011325.1). Lineage (NCBI taxonomy): Eukaryota > Fungi > Basidiomycota > Agaricomycetes > Agaricales > Omphalotaceae > Lentinula > Lentinula lateritia. The sequence goes on from JANVFT010000035.1 coordinate 21,073, forward strand.
GCTCGCCTCGAGGTTCAGAATCATGGATTGAAGCTAAGACTTTCCTCGATTCAGGTCTGTTCAGGACAATGATTCTAACGGTCGCTTTCTGTTCTTTGATATACCTAACGCTAAACTTGTCCATTGACAGGAAAACAATGTTGTAGATGCTCGAAAAGAAAGGAAAGAAGTCACTGTACAAACGGATACTATTCTTCATGTAAGTAATCATTGATCATACCGATGTACACTTTTGCTGTAGTCAGCAGTACAGCCCAGCGAGGATATTTGTCTTCCGGAACTTCAAGACGTTTCCACGCAGACTATTAGTCTTCCGGAACTTCAAGACATTACCACGCAGACTATTAGTCTTCCGGAACTTCAAGACGTTACCACGCAGACGCCTCTCCTACGACAGAGTTTTACTGCTGTGAGCTTTTCCTCTATCCTATCTCAAGGCGACATCGAGAATTCCTCCCCTGAAACTCAGAAGGTGGGTAATCCTATGACATATACTTCGTCCTCCGTCATTTTGCACATAGAGTTCCACTGCTTCGGAGTCTGTTAGTGCTGCCCTCGTGTGCAAATATGATATTGACTTGAGATAAACTTGGCAGCCATTGACCATCGCAGAATGCTTTGACAAAGTAAGTGATGCTCATCATTTGACACACGTAGCTGATTAGTGTAAAGGAAGCTGTTTCCACCGCAAGAGCCATTCTCGATAAGGATCAAGGTGGGACCTCGGCCGTTCCTCTGATTCCCGATAGTCACGTATGCGTCTTCATAAGTTTCCACATGTTGAGTAGTTCTCATGGACTGAACGGCCGTACAGCTATGTATCACTGTCGAAGCAAGTGCCAAAATCGCGCGCTTGCAAGTTGACGAATTCAAATTTGATCCTCAGCACTTAGTGAGTGCAGCGGATTTTACTCAACTTGTTTCCATTGACTTACATCCACAGACCGTCGTGGATGTTATGCAATATCCCGCAGATGCTGCTGTTAACCAGCAGGCTATGCTTTGGTTTCCAGATGCATTTGCATATGTGAATGTCGATTTGGGCCCGGAGTTCAGGCGTTTAATATCCTCGTGGGTGGCCCTTGAACGAACCAGCCAGTGGAAGACAAATCCTAGTGTGCGGCTCCCAACTATTAACCGTCCAAGCCTGCTGGCTGAGTGGGTAGACAAAAAGCGATACAAATCTAGGTTTAATGAACCCGACATTTACAAGGATTGTGGCACCGATTTTGCTGAAAGTGTGAAGAAGTGGTGGTCTTCCTTGCAGACAGCATGGAGGCAGGAATCTGGTAGAGAGATATCGTCTTCGCAAAATATAGGTTCGCATAACTGGAAACACATCGACAAATTTGGATTGAATGGCTGGTTTGGAATTCTGGTTTGCTTAAAATGGTGGGGCACAAATCTGCAACACCAACTGGCGGAGAAGACTGAAAGTAAGCACAAATGGTTGGACACTGTGGAAGAAGTTCACATTGTTGTAGAGGCTTTGATCGAATATCGTCGTAAAAATATGTGAAATTCGAAGTGAGTATATCGTGTATAAGACAGATAGATATGAAACAGGCTCAAGTGTAAACCTCTTGCGACAAATTCAGAAAGCGGTAGGAACGAAATTTCTTTCCTCGGTAACATGATACCAAGCATAATATTGAACCACGAATCGGACGACAGTTGTGCAAGGAAATCTACATTTAATGATAATAATAAGCGAGTAGTATCCGCAAGCCAGAATTCACGAGAGTGATGGAAAATTAACGTTCACTCGACATGGGAAGCACACAAATAGAATTCGGGACCAAATCATCAGGACTCTGCCTGACTCTACTCACTTAGTAGCCTTCACCTAATTGACGTCTTTAGTCTTGCTGCTACACAATATAACCTCATTTCTGTAACTACTTGTGAGGTATTCGACATGGATGTCATACACACTTCAAAGGACAAGTATCGACGCGAACATCTGATATCACCGATGTTTGTTCGTGTAGGTAGATGTGGGTCACAGGCGTCAGGACGGCGGCGCTCAGGTCATCGATTCATCTTCGTTTTCTCGGTCCAAACAATATTTCAACCCGCCAATGTTTTTATACTGTCAAGGGATTTTCAGGGAAATTATGAAGGAAAGCTACGATGATCTCCTTGATATGGGTCAATCAGAGGTTAAGGATATCCAATCTGCGCCAATATGTTCCAGTCTCTCTTACGATCTTCCCAAAACGGTTCATTCGTTACGCTACAGGAAGGATAAAGTTGTAAGCTGCTTTTCTTCGAATTCTTCCCTTATCTCATACTGTGTTGGATTTGCGAATCCAAGCTTTCGTAGAGGCCTGCCGAACAGCTTTCCTGGCGTGTCCCTCTGATTGCACCACTCCTTGGTACACCTCCTCCTTGGTCAAAGCTCCGCTAGATCCGATTGATCAACAGATGGCCTTATTTAACAACATAATTATACTAGGCGCAGAGCGGCGAATACTGGGAAGAAAGACACAAGCAGCATAACAACCTATTTGACTCCCCTCCCAGGTCATTGCTCGTTCAGATAATGCCCCTACCCCGCCGCCTCCGTCTTTTCAGACTATTCACATTCCCAACATCCTTCATATCCTTCTTCTCTCTATGATCAGTCGCCGAGCTGGCTACACCGGGATCGAGGATGATATTATGGCGAATGTTGATTTTTGCCCAGGCAATCTTCCAGGGCCTTCTTATGGACATTCTGATTATAAAGCGGGGCTTCAGGTAATGCGTTCGTTCAATATAGTTGAATCAATACTTATCTCCGTTGCATTCGCGAACAGACGTCCGTATTTCTTGATTTTCCAGCGCATGGCCCGATATTAAACGAAAGTGGAGCCACCGCGCAACTTCAGTCTCCGACTCTCATCTGCCTCATCTTCTGTAGCCTCCTCACCCATTTACGGACCATTCACGCCAGCCTCAGCAATCTGGAGCTATTGCACTCTATCAAGTTACGATCACCTCGTCCCGGCCGGTATTTGGGCAACCTCGTCGGTACTCCCCTATGGTCGCAATATAGCTTGTTCACGACGTCTCTGTATCTCAACGAGACAAATTTGGCTGTTAACAGTTCTAGAAAAGAGCGGATTGAGAGACCGGATGACTGGACCACATGTACGAAGGAGCGAAAGTTACTACGATATTCTGAAGAGAGGTTTGGTATGCGCCGCCGCACTGGTCATTCAGCGCGGTAATTGGCAGGGGTTGAGAGCCTGTCGACATCCCGTTCTGCTCCCAACAAATGACCACCGAGCGCCCATTTTCTTTTTCCCGACAAAACAATACTCTTTATATTGAACGAAAGACATGGTAAAAGCTTTTCTTTGGCTAGAGAACTAGCTTATCTTGATATGAAGCCTTTCATGTTGAAAAAGCTTTTCAATTTCAATGCGTTGATATCCCGATATAGACAATCATTTTCTAGTAACAAAGTTATTCTATTCCAGTCGAAAGACGACATCAATTACAATGCCAACATCCCGCAAAAATTATATAAGCAATAATAAAAAATGTCACTAAGTGAATCAAAGGTTATAGATATACTTAATCTGACGGAAATTAGGTAGAAAAGTGTTATATTTATCCATATCTAGTATCCCAATTAATTTCATGTGGATATTATACGGTCAGCCGTGGTGAGGGTAGGTTCAAGGGCGCCAGTGCTGGTGCACTTGAGTTTTCATTCCCCTGACATTCCCTCGTCGTTGTTAGCAACTGTCAAGCTTCAGGCTATGGCTGTCAGCCTAATACATCAATTGTCGCTAACGCTATATCGATATCTGCTCGTGTTTCCCGAACATATTTTTCCATTTCAACGTAACGCTCTTATGCAAAATAATTGCAATATGTCAAGACCTATGTAGCAACTCAAGCCAGTCGAATGGAGTATGGGGAACGAGCTGAGTCGAAAGAACAACTGTAGTCACCCGAAACTCCCAGTAACAAGTTGGTACCAAAGTATGTTTCCACTGGCGTATTCACATTTTATATCATCTCTTGAAAGCTGGTATATATGTATATCTAATATACAGATTCAAACAGGTGCTCTCGCAGAGCCGCAGGTTGCAATATACTACAATATATCATTCAATGCCAGTGCTCCCTCCTTCAAGGGAAATTCGCGTCCCGTCAAATTCTGGTATAGTGCCCGAATAGTTCGGGCAATTTGCTCGTCTTTCAGCTGCTCCAGTATCAATTCATGCGATTGAGCTCCCTGACGCAGGATGTGATGTTGTACGAAATCAATGGCTGTATAGTATGAAAGCCTTGAAGATGTGGTGAGTGATGGAAGAGGAATTGAGTCAATAATGTTCAATGTTAACTGGCCTTTGTCTAGATCGTCTATAACACATAAGCGCAAAACCGGTGACATGGAAGTCGGAACTGACGATGGTCATGCTAATGCTGATCTTCGTTTTCTTCAGCTTGGCTTCCACCCCCCAGCGCACTTTGGATCTTGTCGGTGATCCCTCCGTTAAACTGCGACGAATATCTGCCTTTCTGTGGTGCATCATAGAATCCGGTCTCTCTGCAAAACTCTGATCCTTCAAAGGCAGTGAATGCTCTCCAACATCCTCACCTGATGTATGTAATTTCGAGCCGAGTCTCTCCTCGTTTTACCTTCGATGGAGGCGTTGAATGATACAGCGGATTCCCGAATCCGAGTTTTTCGAATATATCCAACGGAAGATGGGTGTGCTTAGCTTCCTCCGCCTCTAGCTCTAACCTCTGCCTCCCGGAATTTTCCTCCTCCCGGCGTCTCTTCCGAATAATTTTTCCTTCAAATATATCACCAACTCCGTCCGGCAATCCCAGATCTTTGGACTGCGGAAGAGGAGGTTGGGTATGCTCAGTCTGGAAGGGCTTTGATCCAGGGCGGGAATCGAACACATTCATGAGCTTTTCACCGAGCCCTTCGTGTTTCTGCAACTCTGGCGACTCATGATACCCCGTACTCCCTGAAGTATGCGCAACGCTTCCTACCCACTTGAATTCTGGTTCGGTTGATGAACATTTGCATCGCTCGGATGTCGTTGTTGCACCCGGTATAAAGCTCCCCGTAAGTTGTTCTATCAGTTCCTCTCCGACATGAGCATAGAGATTAACACCCTCCGAGACTCTCCGAGACGGGATGATGTTCTTGTGTCCTGGACTGGAGTGTAGATCCGGTATCTTGATCATATTTTATTCTCATGTTTGGCTCTTCTTCGAGTCCAAGGCTTAGAAAATGTTCCATTTGCAGGAGCACAAGTTACATGCGATGATGGAGGTTTGGATTCGAGAACTCGTGTGAATACACCTTTTGATGAGGGGTCGGCCACTAGTGATGTGTTGACGACTACAACGACCAAAATAGAGAAACGGCATTTCTCAGCCGCTTAGGATATTATTGTAAAAGAACACATGTACAGCTGAGCTCTTCGACAGGTACTTCAATGGCACGATAAAAGCCTCGCGCCGCTAATCGGGAGAAAAGCACTTTCACCTCGTTTCTTTAAGAAAGTAAGTTTCGTCCCGTGCACGTGTAATCTTTTTTCGTAGACGACGGCCAAGGATGCACAAGTTATTAAACTTTCTTCGATGTCAGCGGTCAATGCCTCCACGATCCCGTTCTCGGTTCCGTGTTGTAAAATCCTAACGCGTTGAACGCAGGTTGACCGTGAGCAAGGTTTCTGACAGGGTCGAAATGAAAGAATGGAAGCTTGTGACATGGATCGATAGCTGTGAGTGTTATCGCCTTCATGAGGCCTAGGTGCAATTCTGAGGCTCCTTCATATTAAATCACACAGGTGTGATTGCAGAGCGAGCTTATTTCGCCCAGATACTTTCGAAGTATACCTACGGCGTCCCTTTTCCTTCCACATACTTTTATAAAAATTTCACCATCATTGCCATTGTAGGCACCAAAGACGCCGAGAACTTATCTACGCAATATGTCCCAAAACACTGCTCCCTCAACGCAAACTCCTGAGGAACTAGATGTTGTGATCGTTGGCGCCGGATACTCTGGTATCCACCAGCTATACCATTACCGCAAGCAGGGTTACTCTGTCCGTATCCTTGAAGCCGAATCCGACTTGGGAGGCGCCTGGTGGTGGACTCGGTAATGAGCGCCTTACTCAATCAAATCACTCTACATATGGTCCTGATTCTTGGATATAGATACCCAGGTGCCCGAGTTGACTCTGAATCTCCCTTCTACCAATTATCGATCGAAGAAGTGTGGAAGGACTGGGTATGGACAGAACGTTTCCCGTGTAGAGATGAAGTATGTGAATACTATCAGCACGTCGAACGGACGTTGGGCATAAAGAAGAATATACGGTTCAATAGTCGAGTTGTATCAGCAAGATTCGACGATGCTTCTAGTCGATGGGTTATCACTACTAAGGATGGTTTCGTGGTACACCCTCGATTCTTCATTCTAGCCATCGGAGCTGCATCGAAACCGCATACCCCTCCCTTTGCTGATTTTCAAAGTTTCAAAGGGATCTGCGTTCACACTGCGTCCTGGCCTGAAGGGCTAGTTACGAAGGGAAAGCGTGTAGCTGTGATCGGAACAGGTGCCTCTGGCGTCCAGGTGCCTATCTCTCTGTCTCCATTCTTTTATCAACTCTGTAGTAATTGATCTTTGTGTCTGCAGGTTATCCAAAGTATCGGTCCAGAAGTAAAACATTTGACTGTTTTCCAGCGAACCCCGAACTACGCGCTGGCCATGCAACAACAAAAGCTAGACAAGGAGATTCAACAAAAATCGAAACGATTATTCCCTGATATGTTCCGCCGCTGCAGACAAACTCCGAGTGAGCTCGTGATTCTTATCAAGCATTACACCTGAAAGACTGATCAAGCTCATTTTTCGAGATGGTTATAGTTTCGATAGATATCCTAAAAGCCTTCACGCCACCACATCCGAGGAACGTCTCTTGTTCTTCGAAGATCTTTGGACAGCCGGTGGATGGCGCTTCGTGACCAACAACTACATGGACATCTTTTCGGATCAGGCCGCCAACGATGAGGCTTATTTCTTCTGGCGAAACAAAATCTGCGAACGTGTACATGACCCGATGATGCAGGAGAAACTCGCACCTACTTCACCACCGTATCCCTTCGGATCGAAACGCCCTAGTCTTGAAATTAATTACTACGATGTTTGTACCCTCGGATTTCTTGCTAGTCTGATCGGAATTGATGATTCTGTATCTGCTAGGTATTCAACCAACCAAACGTGGACCTTGTCGACTTAACTCAATGCGAAATATCGAAATTCACCCCTTCCGGAATACAAACAGCTGACGGGGTCGAACATACATTCGATATTATCGTGCTCGCGACGGGTTTCCATACGTTCACCGGTCCCTATACGGATTTGAAAGTTCAAGCAGCTGATGGGACTGATATCTTAGAAAAGTGGGCCAATGGCGTTTACAGTCATCTTGGAATGACAGTGCATGGATTTCCCAACTTCTTCTACATGTATGGGCCTCAGAGTCCGGGGGCGTGTAACGGTCCCACCTGTAGTGTATGTCTTATTTACAGTTCCCTAAAAATTCCTAACACCGTGCTCAACAGGAAGTCCAAAGCGATTGGATCGTTGGCTGCATATCTCATGCGATGAAACATCGCTTCACTCGTATCGAGGCCACGCGTGAAGCCGAGATTGAGTATCGCCGCCTCATTCTCGAGCTTAATGCACGTTCGCTTTCGAGGTCGACTTCGGAACCCACAAACTTCAAAGGAGATCTGGCTCAATACGGTCGTTTATGCGCTGAAGTTACTGAGGATGGATATCGAGGCTTTGTCTTTTCGTCTCAAGTAGAAAGCCGGGCCCTCCTCTGAAGCATCAGTTTGAGATGAAACTTGGGGAGACACTCTTTAAAATACATAGGATACACAGATCAAGTAGTCTAATTATTGTTCTCTATAGTATGACATCTACTTGGAATCCCGAAATTTTTGAAGGTTACCCGTGGAATGAAATTTTGTCTCCTACATATCTTACACCTTCACAAATATGCTGCGTTCTTTATGAAACCGTGCTGGATTTATGCAACGCGTAAGCTCAGCCATGCCTACGCTCGATTTATCATATCGTACCATATAGTATGCACAGAGCGCCCATGATCTGCATAGACCCTGAATAAAGTGACACCGCTGTCCAGTTATTACCAGAAGATGAAAGCACCACTGCCGCTATTGTAGTGCCTACAAATTGACCTGGGAAAAGTAATTCAGATACAGATAGTTGAGAGGCAAATAGAAGCCTAACCTGGTGAATTTGCCAATATCATGAATCCTGTGATCGTGGAGAGTCCCTCCACACCAAATAATTTTGCGCATACGACAGGCAGGAGACTCATAAACCAGGAGCCAATTAAGCCATTCAAGATAGAAAAGACCATGATCGTTGCGTAGGACCGAGCAAAGGTCCAGAATACCATTTGAAGGAGACCACCAATAAAAAAAGAACAAAAGAACATATTGGTCGCTCCAAAGATGTCAGCTAAACGGCCGGCTGTGATCTACATGAAGTTCCAAATGTTGAAACAAAATACAGCTGGTCAGTTTTAATGGTGGAGGAGAGAGAGAATACGGATTGTGCGATGCCTTACTCTTCCAATGCCAACTACATTGAAAAAATGTTGGGATCAGGTATTTGAGCGAAAATATTTCCATGCGTACGACAGAAATTCATGACGATCAAAGGCACTGTGACAAGAAGAGAGTTAGAATCAAGCGTAGTAACCATTTGTCTGGTGAATGTTGCGCTAAGATAATAAGGGGGCTGGTCACCGAACAATTCATTAATTTTCGGTATGGGATAGGAAGATTCGAGATTACCAGGTAGCCGAACACACCAAAGAACATACTGAGAGCGACACTGCAGAAGGACCCCGTGATTTTCTTCGGAAGCCAACGTTTCTTGGCCGTAGGATTTAAACCTGGAGCCAATCGCTCCTTTAGCAGAAACCACGCAAATATCCAGATCACGGCATGTACGGAGCTAAAAGTGAGCATGGTATTCCTATAGCCTATTTTGACGATCCTGAAAATATGGGAGTTCTTAAGATATACAGGACCAGAAAAAAAAGAAATATACAGTTGGCGCATGAGCAATGTCTCTATCCCGCCGCCGATACCGCTGCCACTGACTGCAATGCCTGTAGCCAGCCCTCTTCTTTTCAAAAACCACTGCGAACATAAGGAGAAATAAAGAGGCATGCCGATCCCCTGAGAAAGACCCAATAGACATCCTTGAAACAAAAATAACTGATACACTTTTGTAGCGAATGCCGAAGCAAGCAAACATAGATATGCCAGAGAACAACTAATGGCAATCATCTTCTGTTGGAACCCATTGGGATTAGGGTCCGTGATACTCAATTGAGGTTACAACACGAGCCTTATAGCCACTGATCATGAGGCTCGTCGTTAACTTTGCATGCTTATGGGCAGAAGTTTGGCACTCACAAACGATCACCTAATCCTCCGAAAAGATACGAACTCCCATTCATAGTCTAGAACTTCAATGAGTATCCACGACCTTATAACCGCTTTACGAGCATCAGGCTCACGAAATTTGCGAGCCCTATAATGGTACCGAGGACGCTCAGACTGGTATTGGGAAACATTGTGGTGTGATAATAATCTTGGAGCACACCCCAGTTGAGACCCCAACCGCTAGGAAAATGCAAGCAAAATGTTTTGAGCCGTGGGTACGGGCAGGGGGAAAAGGCGCAACATACAAGACTGTGCAAGCATACAGAAAACAGCCGAGGACGACAAGCCACGCGCGAAGCCCTCCGTCGGGATATGCGTCCTCAATAGGGATCAAGGTGGTAGCGGACTCTGTATCTGCTTTGACGGAAATTTGACCAATGCTTTTTTCTCGATTGAGCGGCTGCCCTAGCTCGCCAAAGGGATTTTGAGGATGAGCGAATGTGGCTTCGATGGGCATGATATCGCTGGACTGTACCACATAAGAAACTTCATCTTCTTGAAGCTTGGACATCGCGGTAAAACAAAGAAACAGCGAAGTGAGAAGGAAAGGGTAAAACTTAGAGATAGAGAATTCGATTACTTGCTATTTCAATTTATATGCGAACGACCTTCTCTTTACAGTTGCACAGAGTAAAAGAACTCGGAATATCGGTATCTGTTCCGCGGTCGGCCCGAAGACGGTGGACTGCCCAATTACTTCGAAGACGCATTGCACGACAAACATAGGCGGAATGTGCTTGGTTAAGTCAAGACTTTCAGCATGAATTGAAAGCATAACTTCGAGAGGACGACATTACTAGCTCCAGACTGTGATCATATTCCACGTATTGGCACGGTATCTACAGTGACATAAAATGTCATCGTCTGTTGTAATTTTGGGACACGCACGCTAAGCGTGTTGAACTATGCGACCTCGCTGGAATATTTGAATGAGAAGTAGACTGCCGTGAAGAGACTTACACGTACGATACACTGCTTCCAACAGCAGGTGGTCATCTCAGGGTGAATGTTCATTGCATTGCTTTGCATAGTTACTTGCGAAAGGATCTCAAAGTTCTTCCTCCCCAGCCTTGTCAGAAGACAGGTGTATGACCACTAACCACGTTTCGGATTCTAGCTGCGTCGAGGAGACTCTTTTGCTACAGGCATTGAGAGCACGGAAAAAATTATTTGGAACAGTGGTGGACAGACAGGCATAAATTAGGCAGGATTAGCCTGGGATTAGCGCGTTGGCTTTCAGTACGACAGATGGGATGAACTCTTTCCCGAATTGCATAAACAGGATTGGCGTTGACTTGTCCTCGAGGTTTTATCTGTGTTTCATTGGTGTTGAGGGAATGATAAGAGAAATATCCACGTTGCGAAAAGTGTTGAAAAAGCAGAAAATTATTTCGAGCAGACCGACCCGGATCGGGGAATCCGAGTCCGTCTCAGGATGGGTCAGCAAAGTTTACTCATCACCAAGACTTACATCGCTGGTTTCAAAGTTTCCCTAAGGTGCAGTTCCAGGGAAATTGTTATCCAACACATATCACCGGCAGGGAACTCCAATGTGGCTGCCAGTGCTACCAGTCAGTGGCTTACGGAGTTAAGTCTTCGAGGCGGTACTCACAACTGTGATTAATATGTTATGATTTCTATACGTAGATTAGTCACGAAGTCAGTCCAAGTTTGTCAGGTATTCAGGTCCCACATTCTCCCCTTTGAAGGTTGCTACCGTTTCTCCTTCCAAATGAGGACGGGCTAGCAGCACTAGCAGTGCGCCGGACAAGGTAAATTGCAGAGACCACCCTGTCAAGCAACCCCACATTTACATCACCACCTCATCAGCGAAGTCGATACATAACGTTCAAGTTCTCACACGGCAGCGGCAACGCCAGTGGACAAATTTCGTATACGGAAAACTTTTTACCATTTGTACGCATGCATGGCACATTCAATGAGCAGTAACAGCAACAGCAGAGGCTGCGACACGAAGGGATGTCTTGACTCGGCCATGGATTATGTTTTGACTACCTCATAGCAGTTACAAACCTAATTGGCGACAGAAACGAGAGGCACCAAGAAAGTGACTGGCAATGACACTGGGCGCAATTCCATTCTACATCTCTTGTGAGTCAACGTTACTCAGATTGCTGTCATCCCGCACTGACCCCTGAAGGCGTCTCGTATGCGATCTGCAGAGCCTCAACGATGCGTCTCCCAGCTTTTGTGCGGCCAATTCTATAACATCGGAAACTTAACGTCTTGGGTTAAGGTAGATGTTCGTTCCACTGACATAGTGAAAGCAATGCAACTGGTTCAATGATTAAATCGAAGGAGGCACAAGGCGCAGTGTCATTAACGTCCGTACAATCAAAGCCTTGCGCGTACAGTGCAAATGTTCGTATTTGTTGCGCATAATTTTGACCTATGCACGCACAGTCATCGTAGAGCACTATCATCGGAAATGCCAGACGGTAAGAGGCAGCTAGACTTCGAAGACTCACGTTAGGATTAAACATATACACCCTACGTAGCCAATTCATGGTACAGACAGTATCTAGATTCTTCCATGAAGAGGAATCTCATCGGCAATAGTGCAAAGACGAAATGACTAACTCGTTTGCCTGTTGAGGTACATCAATACCATATATGATTTGAGCTGGGATCTCGAACACAAAATTGCAGGTGGCTGAGTCCGAGTCGATTGTAATTCGAAAGAGATTTATGAGATCCATTTGAGCTACAACCTTCTTTCGTCGAACAATGGTGTAAGACGGGGTGCAATGAATCGTCATTCTATTGGACAGAGGCATCAGCGGTAATCTAGAATGACGAAGTAGCATGCTTACAAGCTAGCTATCGAGTTCTACTCCCAATGTTTCCACTAATGATGAACACAACAATTAGATCAAGTCAGTAATCATAGAACATTACTTACCGGTTGACCATAGCCATTTTGTGCATTTCCTCCTTCTTTTCCAAGGTTTTACTTTCGCCTTTCACAATTTTTATGATCTCTCGGGCCAGCCTTTCCTCAATCATCGGACCACCTTGTCGTCCTTCACATTCTTTCAATAACCAATACACCGCAAACCATATACCCTGTTTCTCGCTCAATGCGACCGGCTTATAGATCGTTTTTGTAGAATGCCGATGTTTCAGCAGACGCACAGCTGGTGCTAATGCGAAAATAGCCTCGCGCAAAATGGGTAAAGGAGGAGCTCGGGTATAGGCGTGAATATTGAGAAGTGTGCGCGAGACAATTCGGGTCGCTTTAGCTCGGTGGCCGTGGTTCATTAGCCGTGATGCAAGAAATTCAAGTAAGGGATCCTGCTGAGGTGGTATATTGATTAATACAGGTTGACTAGAACGCTCCTCGAAGACACTAGAGGGCAGTTCGATGTCCAAGTCAGAATCAACGCTCCCAATGACAGATGAGGGACCGCTATCATTGAGAAGGACGTCAAAGGCGCGGTTCTCGGCCGAGGCCGTCTCAGCACTCGCATTGTCCAATGGACCCGATGTCGACCAAGAACGTCTGGAATAATATGATGGAGTCTGGAGATATGTGGAACTAAGAGCAGGCCTAGAGCAGCGCAGTGGCCGACTCCAGGTCTGTTTAGAAGCCGGAAGGAGTGTTGAAAGTCGCGAAGCTGTACTCCTAGCGGCCATTGTTGGAGAGTTCGAGTTGAAGAAAAGAGTAGATTAGATAAGCACCTGCATCACTCGCTCTTCAGTGTCACTACCGCTGCCAAATTTCCATTTTATGCGCTGTGTACCTTAAGCTGTACCCGGGCTGTACTACAGTTCTCTCGATGTATCGTAAAAGGCGACCTAATCGGTTACGGTTGCAAGAAAAACGAATCACAGGCTAGAACATGGGCATTACTGTCGCCACAAGTACTGCTCGTAGTACGCAATGTCGCAAGAATAAGTGATATCCACCTAATGTACATATCGATGTCTGCAGTTACTCAGTTTCATCGAATTATTTGTGGCGTTACCGAATTGCTACTACACTGTTCAGGTAGCGACATAATTGAGCTGCAGGTACTGTAAGCACAAATCTTTCCTATTTATTTTTGCTTTTGTACGCTCACTTACTTCCCATTTATGACAACAACGGTATCAGTATCATGTGGTCTTGCCATAAGCTCAACAGGAAACCAGTGCTCCTTCGTCGGAAGCCAAGGATCCTAAATGGAACACGGCGAGTCATAGACTTTCCCCATACCAGCGCACCCCGCAATCTTGTGCTGCCGTGATCAATTCTACGTAGTATAAGTATAAAAGGGTATGCCATTTGGTGGTCCATCCTCAGTTTTCCAAGTGAACAGTCGCTCACATTCCTTCAGCGATCACTGCCTTGTAAATGCTTCCCTTCGTTTCTCTTCTGGCGGCTGAGCTAGTCTGCCTCGTGTACGGAGCCGAAGTCATCCGCGATACTACAACCTATGGTCAGACCGTGAGCGAGAATTTATTCATCGTCAACAAGCAACTCGCCCCAGATGGGTTTCAACGCTCGTAAGTTTACATTCGCATCTCCATGTCTGTACATTTAAATTTTGCAGAACCGTACTCGCTGGGCTTACCCCCTCTACTGGATCCTTTCCGGGTCCACTAATCTCAGGGAATAAGGTCTGCTTTATCCTTATCAGAATGGTTACAATTTCTTTGACCCTACTACAAACAGGGGGTTAGATTTAACCTCAACGTCACGGACCAACTTACGGATCCAAGTATGGTTAGAAGCACCACTGTTGTGAGTATATAATGAAGAATATCAGCCTAATTTAACCTCGTTCGTCATTATCAGCACTGGCATGGTCTCTTCCAGAAAACGACCAACTATGCAGATGGTGTCGCATTTGTTTCCCAATGCCCCATTGCCGCCAACCATTCGTTCCTCTACGACTTTCAAGTTCCAGATCAAGCAGGCGTACGAACATCTGGTCATTTTTCTTTGTAGCATTTCGTTAATTGACAACGCGATTTGTAGACCTTCTGGTATCATTCACACATATCGGTACAAGTGAGCTTGACGGTGTCTACGATATGACGTTGCTTTGACCCCCCGATTCGTATAGTATTGCGATGGGCTGCGAGGGCCTCTTGTAATTTATGACCCTCAAGATCCGCAGGCCTATCTGTACGACGTCGATGACGGTAAGTCGCGTGCAGAGTTCTTTACTTTTCAATACTCATTGGCTCCGGTTTTCATTTAGAAACTACCGTGCTTACTATTGCCGACTGGTAAGTCCCCGGAAGCTCCTCTGCTCGGACGGTGCTCACTAAGACTCGACAGGTTTCACAACACCAGCACCGAGCTTATCGCGGCCGCGGTTGCTCCCCTTGCCGATGCTACTTTGATTAATGGAAAAGGGCGCTATCTTGGTGGGGTACGTTTCAACAGGATGAGATTGTTGGCATGCTTTCTAAGATGTTCCCGCTGCATAGCCCGCTGTTCCTCTCGCGGTCATCAATGTACAACAAGGAAAGCGCTATCGTTTCCGGATGATTTCAATAGCTTGTGATGCCTATCACAACTTTTCCATCGACGGTCATAGATTAACAGTCATAGAAGTCGACGGAGAGAATCATGAACCTGCCACAGTCGATAATATTCAGATCTTCCCTGGCCAACGCTATTCTTTCGTTCTAACTGCAACCCAGCCTGTGAATAACTATTGGGTTCGTGCATTGTCTAGTAGTGGCGTTGGTTCTTCCGGATTTACAGGCGGTCTCAATTCTGGAATCCTGCGATACCAAGGAGCTCCAGATGCTGATCCGACTACAACTAATTCGACTGGCGTGGTGTTGACGGAATCGATGCTGCACCCTTTGGAAAATCCGGGGGCACCTGGACTTCCCTTCCCCGGAGGTGCTGACGAAGTGCTCAATCTGACGCTCGGTTTCAATCTTCCCGCCACATTCTTCATGAACGACACCCAATACATACCTCCGACTGTTCCAGTCCTTCTACAGATTTTGAGCGGAGCACAGTCGCCTCAAGATTTGTTGCCGCCAGGCAGTGTATATACCTTGCCGATAAATAAGACTATCGAGATAAACTTCTTCGGAAACGCTACGCCAGGAGGTCCTCATCCATTCCATCTGCATGGCGTAAGACTTATTCAGTCCTCATATTGAACTAATATCTGATTGTACCTGAAGCACTCATTCGATGTCGTTCGGAGCGCAGATAACACCACTTACAATTATGAGAATCCCGTAAGTTGTACCTATGTTGTCCATCCAAAGCAGTGTCGTGACTTATCAAAATTCAGGTCCGTCGGGATGTGACTTCTGTAGCTATTGGAAACCAGACAACCATTCGATTTGTCACCGATAATCCTGGCCCTTGGTTTTTGCATTGGTGAGCCTGTTTGCTATTTGTGGTATTTCATTCATGCTGAAAAGTTTGCTTCTCAAGCCATATCGACCTTCATCTGGAATTGTGAAATCTTGTCTACCTTTACTTTCAGAAATAATTTGCTGACCCGCTTTTTCTAGCGGACTTGCCGTCGTAATGGCTGAAGCTCCTTCTCTAGTCAAAGCAACTGACGTTACCACTCGTATGTCCAAAGGTTCTAGTTTTTTCCCGGTACTGACTGAGTCATATGTATGATCTTTTTCAGCTGCTTGGGACGAACTTTGTCCCATTTACGACAGCTTAACCCCTGCTCAATTACCTTGAAACACTTCCCACACCTTGGGTTGAAATACTCAATACTCCGCGAAGGACGTTTTTCACTGTCAAATTTCTTGCTTTCTTTCAGTAAATTTCTACGTTTTGCAGTGCCCTATTTATAAATGATACAAGGCAGCGTCTTAATGATAATTATTGATCTTTCACCACCCATCCTCCTCTGTTGCGTTACTGTATAGTCCGTATTCATCTTTTAGGGGATCGATTCCCCCACGTCCAGTCTGCGAAGCTGAGGTCCATAACGCCTGCAAACATCAGTTGAAATCATAGACTGATATATGACCACATACTTTCCACGTCTGCTTTTCTTGGCACAAACGACGTAGATATCCGGGGCTACCACGCAGAGACGATATGGTTTGACGAAGTTGTGGTGTGACTAAAGAATATGGGCATGTAGCCTTGCTCGAACGGAGGTAAAGTGCTGAAAGATTGAAACTGAGCTCTCCTGGTGATGCGGAAGTATGAAAACTCTGCGATGACAGAGACGAACATGAGAATTGAATGCCGCATTTTCCACAATTGGCAATGCAACTTACTAGAACATTAACATCCACAAGCATGATTGACAATACCCGCAAATTGTTTAACCGTCCAAACAGCGTCCTCAACGACGGGTGTCGAAGGACGACTTGAGGTATATTGAGGAAGTCCAGCTGAGGTTTCTTGGCAAGTAAGTTCATTAACGGCATTGCGAAATTGCATTCCCGACTGTCATCGGAAAGGATGGAGATTGACGTGAGTGGAGATGCCGATATTACAGCCTCAAGCCAGGTGAATAGTTCCATGAATTGGGATTTGTTAGACACACCCTGATGGCGTACCACCAGTTTGTGAAGGTTTTTCAAACCTAGGGATGATCTGTCGTCCTTATTTAACTGGAAAGTTGTGTTAGCATCGTGATACATGGATATACAAGTAAACTGACCAATTGAACGTTGAGGAAATTGTCGTAAAATAAATCTAGTTCCTGAAGTTTACTGGTACAGTGTAAAAGTTGGAGCAGGTCTCGATTGCTAAGGGCATGATGAGGACCTATATGGAGCATTGAAAGGTTTGAGACGTGAGGCCGTATCGTAGCCAAAGAATCCAAGGCGTAGGCATCCTAGGTGGGTATATGAGATAAATGCTGCACAGAATCGATTGCGACCTACTCTGACGCTAAAGGAATCGCACTGTTCAATCCAAGGACGGACTGCAACAAGAACCTCCCTTGAAGGAAGCCCTAGTCGTATGGTATGGACATTCTTTAGACGATTCAGGCGGGATATATCTGAGGGTGTAGCACGGTAGAGAAGGTTCAACTCGTCCAACAAGCTGCAGTTTGCAAGGGCAGCCACAGTCAGCTCGATTTGCTCGTGTGGGATAGGGAGGAATCGATTCTGAGATTGAGGGAACGAGAAGAAAGGTATATGGCAGAATGTATAAGATGTGATGTTGGGTAGCTTTGCGAGAGAGTTGACCCAGAGGTTCTGCGGCACTTGGTGACCAGAACTGGTGCGACGAGTTCGACGAGCATAGTCACTGAGGACGACTGACACGGTCGTGAATTAGTTTGTGTATATAGTAGAATGTTGGGAGCTGCTTACAGAGGAACTTGACCTCTCGAACATACGGTCTTAGATAGACGTACTTGTCTAATGTTTCGAGAGCACCGAAATGTAGACCTTCGTCCTGTCAATACCTGAGATGATGGCCAGAGACTGGTCGGACGAAGCACACCATTTGATGAACAATTTTCAATGTAATTGTCCTGTAGAGGCTCGGTAATGCAGCTTCCTTGAACGTACTGCAGACCAATACACATTGATGAAGTGTCTCAACATCGCGAGTCGAATCAAGGATTTCGGAAAGAAGTTCAAAAGGGAGCGAGTCAAGAGGCATGAGTGAAAGAGAAAGGATGATGCGTCTTGGACCCGGAGTCTTATCATACTACAAATTTATAGTTGAGATATAGGATACCTTACCATGGTCCCAACGTGAGGGGTCGGAAGTGGCGGAGCCGCGATAGCATTTATGATCAAGCGCTCGCCCATATTACCGGAGGTGAGCGCCTAACTGCATACGTTTTGTCAACTTGTTGTCAACTTCGGCCAGAAAATTTTACAGAAAGACTGGCTGAAACTAGATAGCCGGTGAACGTTTGAACGTTTGAACTAGTGCTAAGTGTGCATAATCATTCCTCATCATCAAAGGACTAATGATTCAAAGCACTATCATTGATTAGCGGTTGTACGTGTCCTTCAATCAGATATGGTATGCAATGCCGCATTCGAAAAACATTCCCATATTTCTTTGACTATGAGAAGCTTGTCCACTATCTATAACAATTATCATCACCTGATTCGTCACCACCCATCCTGTACCTAGGAGGAGGAATACCGCAGGTCAAAAAGAAGGGGCGCGATGTTGAGTCAAGGACCCAATTCCATAATGACCGTAGATTGGAACGTAAGCTGCACAAGGTTACTACTCTTTCCGCCGCGCGCGGAATTTCCATGAAACCATCGAATATCATACAAAAGATCGACAACCTCTGGCCATACAGGATAAAAAAACGCTTGGTTTTTCAATAACTCTGCATCATGACTTGTGCGTATCTTTATACGTACTTTTTTTTGGACAATATTCAACCTCCTCATTCTTATTCAGATGTTACAAATATAGCTCCGCTAACTGGAATGGAATAGCTCCCATGTCGTATTCGTATGATGTTTACTATGACCTTCAGTTTACACATTTGTGAAGTCATTTGGCCCTACACCTTCACTTATACACTACTCCACTTGAATCTCGAAACTCAATTTCCTTCCAATCATGGATCTCACCACGGCACGTACCTTGCTGCGTAGAGCCCTCACGTCCAATTCTCGTCGGATATTTTCTTCGTCGTGCTCTCGTCAAATGTCAGCGTCTAATGCAAACACCACAACTTCTTCATATAACTTTCTTTCCTCAAACTACCTACCTCCGAAACCCCGAGATCATGGATTGACAGAAATCCGAGGACCTTACTACTATCCGGTGACACAAACGTACTTGGACGAACTTTTGTCCGACTGGGGAGAGTTCGTGGATGGGGTCAAGTTCGCTGGAGGTGCTTTTAGTCTTATGCCAGAGGAGAGGCTTCGAGGCCTTATTGAAACTGCTCATAAGCATGGTGAGTACCTTTGTTACCTTCATTCAACTGGTACTAATCCTTAATTGAAGACATATATGTCAGCACGGGTGGCTTCATCGAAAAAGTCCTCTCCTCGTCCAATGGGAATCGTGAGGTGATCCAGAAGTATCTCGAAACCTGCAAGAACACGGGGTTAGCCTTATTCAATGTCGACGGTATTTTTGTGGCAGCTGATGGCATTCGATCCTTTCTTATTAGCTTCGACGTCCTGGAAATATCCTCCGGCTTTTTGTCTATCCCTACCGATGATTGGGCCGATCTCGTCGAAATGACTGCAAAGGCCGGGCTGAAGCCGAAGCCTGAAGTCGGGATTCAGTAAGTGGTCAAGAATCTCCTAACCTCGTATTATCCTGATCTTGTCTGATAATTAGATGGGGCGCAGGTGGTGACGCGTCTATCGCGGAACTCGAATCTGCTGGTACTCGGGATCCAAAGTGGCTTATTGATCGAGCAAAAACTTTCTTAGAAGCTGGTGCTTATGTATGTCTTCCGCTTTTTTCGTTTCGTCTATATTACTCATGATGTGTTGTGGCCTAATAGATGATCATGATTGAAAGCGAAGGTATTACAGAAAATGTTCGAAATTGGCGAACAGATGTCATCTCAGCAGTGACTTCCGCGTTGCCCAAGGAAAAGATCATGTACGTTATTTTTCTTTCGTTCACGCTCCCATTACTGTTCATGAACGTCTTGATATATCTTTGATCTTTTGGATGAAAAGGTTCGAAGCTGCCGATCCGGAAGTTTTCGCGTATCACATTCAAAACCAAGGTGCAACCGCCAACCTCTTCGTTGATCACTCTCAGATAGTTCAACTTGCGTGCTTGAGGAAGGGAATCTGGGGTACTGGAAGCACGTTTGGGAAGATTGTAACTGTTGGCAAGGGAGAGTCTGCAGGTTCTCATCGGATTCCATCTGCTTGACCCGATTGTTGATCCCCAATAAGCTCAAAAGTTGGATGCAGACTATTGTAGTACTAGTACTAGGTACTTGAAAATCAAATGTGTCGAAAGCTGTATGAGTCACCAGCGCGTGTTGAGTAGAGTTACTAGCAGTTACCGGCGGCGATAGTCTCTTTCTTCATCCTCCAATGGAACAGCCAGTACCTCTTCCCCGAGAGCTCTCAGACCTCATCCCAACTGACATATATGAGCTCATAATCTCTTTCCTAAATCACGACCCTGTTACTCTGAAATTCTGCAGTCTTACTTGCAAATCATGGCTCTGGCTAAGCTGGAAAACACTATTCCAGTCACGCACCATCCATATCCATCGCAAAAATATCGACGACTTCTTAAAGCTTATCAATCTCAATGCCCACACCATAACAATCATTCGCTTTGTACAGCACTTGCACATCGAGCAGGGCGGTTCGAAACGTTTACCCGTGTCCTGGCAGCTGCCATGGGGTATACAAGAGTCGGGCGACTACGAGATCTTCCAATTCGACGATTTCCTTCATTTATTCATTGGGCTTACGGCAGTCAGGACATTAAAGCTTGGATGGATACGCTGCGATACAAGCAAGAGTACCTCAGATGCTCTTCGGAGCAATTTTGGCAGTGTCACCACGTTGGACCTGGATTCTGTAATTCTATCATCTTCGGACCACTTTTTTGATATCTTGGGCGCATTCCCGCTACTATCTAGCCTTTCGTTGACTGGTGTTCTCTTCAACGGCGGCCGTCTTTACGACGGTCTGGATAATTGGGACGAATTGGATGCTCGACGGACAGTTCTGAAGTACACTCCTCCACCTCCGTCTGGTTTACACGAGCTCTACACAAACGTTACCGAAGACGTTTCGGAGTTCCTCTTTTCTTGGATGACTTATCACGATATTCCTCTTCCGATGCGGAGTCTCTCCACTGGGTTATTCAGCGAATCTTCTAATGCTGCATTATCCAAATTCCTCTTTCATTCAGGCTCAACACTCGAGAATATCATGATTCGGGATGCCCATGAGTCTACCGCTCTTGACCTGTCTCCGTGCGTGAACCTTCGCACTTTGGAAATTGGTTGTGTTGATCTCCAGTCTTCGAGCTTGGACGAAAGAGAATTGGGCTCAGAAACATTTGTCACCAATATCTTACGAACAGTCGCTTCAGACAATGTCGAGTATCTCAAAATTGTGCTTGCCATCTCGGGATATGAGGATGCGCATGTCCAAATCCATGCGTTTGACTGGAGAGGATTAATTTCTATTCTTGAGCAGAGCCAGTTTGAGGATATACTAGTTGAGATTTCGGTTTCGGGTTACGAAACTGATGTTGAACAAGCGTTATCCGAGTACGTTCTAGCTGTGAACACAGCGCAGAGAGCTGCTCTTCTGGCAATGTTCAATGTCAAAAAATGGACTCGTTGAGCCCTAGCTATTGCTAGATTGTTGTCCGGTTCCACCCGAACCAAGGAAAGTTTGTCTCAGTTGTTCCTACTTATATTGACCACTGCCCCGTCTGCCTTGGGGCTAGTGAGACCTTCCTGTTCTGTTGAGCACGGACATCATAAAGCTTTGGAAATTACCACTCAATCGAATCACACTCTACCCTCCCATCGTTTAACTTTACATCGCTAAGGCAGAACCTCATCTGTTTATCAATCCATCTCTACACATATACTTTCATCATGCATAGGGTCGTCCGCTTCTTCCTCGAAATCTGTCTTATATTCACAGTGGTCACTACCATCCAAGCCTTCCCGACGACTTCATCCCTTCACGGTCCTACGGCTCGATCGCCCACTGTATTCCGTGGTCGCTCTTACAAAAACCCTCGTCAAGACTTTGACACCTGTCCACGCGACATTCTTCTCAACAAGGCGATTCTGGGACGTGCACAGCGATTCAAATCAACCCAGAAGAAGCGTGACGAGGTGCTTCTTCGCGCTGTTGCGAGAGATGAAGGAACGCATATCGCTTTGGCGGACGAACATGTTTCGACATCGTCGACAGTGAGTGCTCTTCTCTACTTCCGCTGTTGCGTATCGACTAATAAAAACGGTCAGTGATCATACCGGAGTGCAGAAATCATGGACCAAATTTTGGCAGTTTCATTTGCTTGTTGAATACCTGGACATTGTACTTTACTATTTGACTAGTTTCAAACTTAATATACGTGACGCTGCATTAACAATGAAATATGGCCTACTACGATGACCTACTGTCGTCTGTACGCAGGCGAATCTGGTCCTGTTGAGGCTTGTCAAAAGGAATTGAGAAGGACGGACCTGCGCAGTTGAATGGTGATCGACTTGCCCTACCGCAGCGGCCATCAGACGAAAGAAGTGCATGTTCAGACTCGGATCGAGGCAGAAGGCTGTTTCAAATTGCAGATGCTTAAGGATTACTGTGCCAAACGGTGCTAGTTTCCCTTCTAAGCATGATTTTGGTTAGTATGGATTTGTGATGCCGCTGACATGAATGCGTACTCTCTGGATGAACATCAATCGTCATCTAGATCCATTGAACACAGTTCCTCGGGCTCAACTGCGACTAGACCCAGATGCCCAAGCTCCTCAAGTGTGTTTGAGAAAATGTCGTTCAACCCGTCTTCTTCCTCAACTGCCTGTCTGTTAACACCAATCGGCTTGCCTTCCAACCACTCTTCCAGCGTCGCCACACCTCCCAAGAGAAGGCTCTTCAGCCGCGTACGCTCTGTCGGGCTCATCGGCGTGGACTTTACACCTCTAACGACATCACCAGCGTCAACGATCAGATCTTCACCTATTCCTTCGCTGGGATTCCAAACCTGTGCTTGGAGCACTGCGGCCCAGGACTGATCAAGATCATCAAGCCAATCCATAGCTATAGGAAGATTTTCCGAATTTGAAGGATAGCCAGGTATACACGTCAGCACTTCATTCGTCAATCGAAGCAATAGCTGTATCCGCAGGCTTGTTGATGGATCTATGGGTGGAACTTGGAGTATCAATCCCAAGATCCTTTGCGCAGCTTGGAGGTAGGCATCTAGTGTTGGAAGATGTGATGTTGGCGATGATCTAGGGTAAACTTAGTGAGAATTATGGGTGAACGGGTTACAAACCGTTTTTTGTAGCCACGAGTAAGTTCAAGGAATTCATTATCGAGAAAGACAACGAGACGGCGTTCTTGCTTTGGGGATAGTGGACGAAGTTTAGTTGGCGGGGAAGCCGAAGAAAGATCTTCTGTAGCATTCATGATACAGTTAAGTGGTGGTTATAAGGCGGTGAGAAAGAAAGAGCTTTCAAATTGATCGGATTTGGTCTGCCCGCTGCCCGACGATAAATAAACACAATCCTAGACAATCCTTGAACAATCTGTGTCTCATCATTCAGATATCTGCTTCCCACGTATGGTCCTCGCCTTTCCACTTGTAAAGAATACTGAATGATCCCTCAAAGTCTTTTGAATCGTAATATAAGTCCTTGGCGAAACTGACTGCAGTTCTCCACATCGGAAATTGATGTTGAAAGTATTGCTCTACTCGTTTTCGAATTTGTGTAGGCACCGCTGGATCAGGTCGAGTCTTTAACCCTGGGGGGACCCGGGGGCTTCCGTTAGTATGAAAAGCAGTGATTATTGCTTCATATTTTGTATTCCAGGGATTGTTTTCAGTGTCGAGCTTTCCGAATCTTTTAGTGTCCTTGGGGGAGCCATCGTTAATGCCCGCGCTCGGAATGCTGCCGCTTAAGACACCATGGAAAGGATCCCGCATGGACAGGTGCACTTCGGACTCTACCGCATCGTTTGGCTCTTTGTAGGTGGTCTAGTCAACGTGTATTGTGAGAGCTTGTCAACTAACATTCAGGTCTGCAAAGAGCTCACTTCGAGAGGAGCTGCATGCACAGTACCAAGAAGTCCCAGAAGAAGGAACGCGATATGGTTGAAGAAACGCATCGTTCACGAGCTGATGAGTCGGTGCTTGAACAGGGTGGAGGATAGAGGCACTGCCAGGTCTTTTTTCTTGTGAACGATGGCGAGACAACACTGGCCAGCAGTCTGGGGCGCATACTAACATTCTACCCTTGCTTATATGGATTTTCACGGATTATTCATTATCGCTTGATGGGATGATAAAGGATGATATCCGATGAGATGCGGTTCGATGTCCCTTGATGTGTCCCTACGAAGCGATTGACGCGAACCAAAGCCCGACGGGCCAGCGACGGGCGATTAAGCCTTGAGCAGATACTAAGTAGTAGAGACTGGTAGAGAGCGATAGCAAAGCGGAGGGAGCTATAGAAGAGTAGCGGACGAGTAAAGGTCTGCAGGTTGATAGCATCTGTATTTATCAGAAGAAAAGTCAGATTGTGTACATACAGTATATGTCAAAAAAATTATATCTGTGAAAGCCCGAGTGCAGTACACATTTTGCGGTTCAGTATACAACTTGTAGTCAAAAAACAGTAAACAGCACCCCACCCTTCCCTATATCTGCATATATCTACTCTTTATCTACACCCGTGGCCAGGACTATTACGATGCCAGGACGAACATACACTGTTAACACATTGAACGAGCGGCGGAAAAAAAAGTTCACCACTAACTGTGCTAATGTTCCGGTGGAACTGCTCGGCCGGGTGACTTAGACTATTACCTCTCGACAACTACGCTCTCCCTCTGGAGAGTGAATCGTTATTCCACGGGTCATCACTTCCTATTTCACGATACCAAAATGGGTAACTTCCTGTAGGATCTTCGAATGGAAGAGTATCACCCAAGGAGATTTGCTCCAGCGCAACGCCAAGGTGACTGGCTAATCGTTGTTGGACCACCCGCTGGTGAATTGGACGAGGCCGTTGGGATGCTTGATGTCGACGAGCTCCACCATGCCTCCGAGGCTGTGCTTCTGGCGATGTAAAACGAACTTCGTAAACCGTAGTATGCGCTTCGCCGACATGGTTGGTTTCGGTGGTGACATTAGAAGAGCTATAGTCAACATAGCCGTTCAGCGGCAACCCCCGGCTGGACAATTTTGTGCGAGAGATTGATTGAGACCCATCGCTAGTGACCTGGTTAGAAGAATCGTCAGATACTTGCCATCAACTGGAAAGTGTGAAGACTCACATCGAAAGGAGCAGGATACACAGCAGCGAGAAGACTGAGAAGAATATACACCAAACCGTGAAAATGCATTTTTCAACGACAGCGACTGAGGGGCATAAAAATTGGGACTGAATGAAAGCGATAACTAATAGTAGATCGCCAGGAGACAAAAGTCTTTTGGAAGAGATAAAGGGATGGGGAACTGGCCAGCAGTTTTGGGGTTGATTCGGTCCTGACGGTGCGTTTTTATACACAAGCTGGATGAATTGGAGGTTTGGAGCACATGGTTCCTTGCTATGGATGACTGTATCTGAGCGTCGAGGCCTGACGAAGTAGGGGTGAAGCAGGGTGAAGCCCAAAAAAATTATTTGGATGCCGTCACGAAACCATACGTACGACATGGTGATAAATCCAAGCTAAAAAGACTCAAGAAATTTTGGGAGTGAATCAGGATTGCATCTGGATCTATGCAAAATCACAAAAGCTGAGCAACTCTGAGCAAATGTAGCGTAGTAGGATTCAGGATGGACCGTCGTCGCCGATAGAAACTTGTTTGCACGATCACGAAAACCACTCGTGATCGCGTGATCGATTCATTTACGCGTTTGAGCGCTTATTCTGCGCTTCGCCGCAGCCTTGGGTACAAGGTTGCGTAGTAGCGAAACTAAAAAGGTATGATGTCAGGTCAAGTTGTGGGATGGAAAATCGTAGTAACAGCTTATCGTGGTTAGCAGCTTCGCAGCAGCCTAGAGGACCTCATGGCAGTGAGATATCACAGACTGCCATGAAGAGAAGAATCTGGAAGATTCAGAACAAACAGGATTTTGTCCTCGCCGTGGTGATTTCTACAGCAACCAAATTCAATTTGCCACTAGAGGTTCAACACTGTATATATAGACGCTCGATGCTTCTCGCTGTGATCCTCCTCATATATGCACATACATACACATTTAAACTTGTACAAGGTTTGTGCCACACTCCAATCTTAATCGAATGCCTGACATACTTACGCATCTGACCTCGCTCACTGCTTATCTTGAACGCATAAAAGGCTGCATCCAGATAGCACATTCGAGTCCTCCATGCGTGCCAACATGTACGCTATTCTCTTGCTCTTGACACTAGCAAACGCCATCTTACTCACTTCCTATTTTTCTCGTGACATCCGTAAACATGTGCTGCATCGAAGCCATACGACCCCAGAGGATATCATCAACCTCCTTGGTCACTCCGAGTCGCCATCTGCATCTGTTTCCGAGCTCTTGAAAGCTCGGTCCCTCGCAAATCAAAGGTTAAGGCACACATTCAACCTCACCAATACATTCGTGAAAGCCGAAACCGACATCCACAACACGTTCGTAGGTCGGATGAAAGATCTGATTCGAGCGCAGCGTCGCCGTGGACAATGGGGAGAATTTTTGCACGTAGCTCGGCAAGCCTTTGCATGCGAACTCAACAGCTACGTCCCGACAGAAGCACGCTTTCCCACCGCCTTTCCGGATTTTATACAGGTTCTGACGCTCAGAATCATTGTCGTCGCGCTGCTTGATCCTGACCGTGATATGGAGAGCATAGACGCGGAAGATCTGCGCGTTTCTGCTACGCTTATTACGAAACTGTGGGGAATATCAAAATTGAAGAAGATATCTTCCGCAGTACCACTCATGAATGCTTCATGCACGTCTCCGGATATCGATGACCTGACCACGCTTAACTACCATCTCCGTCGACTCCTACCGGATACTGAAAAGTACCCAAACCCGATCAACTTCGTCATCCCGACATGGGAGACATTGTGGCGTGTAGTCGCCACATGCCTGGCCCATGTACACGAAAATGTTGAGTTTCGCCGAGTGTTCGAGGAACTTTTGGAGGATCCAACGTCTGAAAGGTTTAAGACCACTAGTTTCGATTCGAAGCTGTGTGCGGATTGGATCATTAGCGAAACACTCCGTCTACATCCCCCATCGCGACATATATCTCGGAGCTTCGTCATCGAACAACCTCCTTTCCTCCAATTCGTTAGGGCCCTCCTTCCAAGATCCGTGACAGACCAACTCGGATTAGCCCCCCTAATCCGATCTGAAATTGCAGACGTCGAAGGTATCCATCTGTCCGTTGGTATCTGGGGTGCAGACGTACTTGAATTCAGCCCAAGACGATGGGGAAGATACACCAACCCCTCGGAGACTCCAACTCTTTTTGCATTCGGGTATGGGCCGCTCATTTGCATTGGAAAAAATTGGGCTCCTATGGCTGCTGCTTTGATTGTTGGGGCGATCTTAGAAGGTATTGAAAGAGAGGAACTTGAAATAGTCGGTACAGGGATTATTGGAGGGCGAGCAGGCTGGCTCGGTTGGCGAGTTCAAAGTCGGGAGGCGTTCAAGACCTGATATATTTTGTTTGGACGGTTTAAAACATCCGTTTTCTTGTGTTGGATTCGTGTAATGACATTCCCAAGTCTGTATATAAGACGTCGTTTTTGTACTTTTCTGTATAAATGTGTCATAAAGCTCATTGATAGTTACTTTTGAAAAGGTCATCGATCATCAATCACCAGAAGGAAATCCTTTAAATTTTCATTAACCGTAAAGCCCTCAGATGACCGCAGTCCATCCATTTTAATTGCGATTTTGAGGTTTATGGTGTGTTAATGAGCTCTTGCTCAGGCGAGAAATGTTGCGTCCCAAACAGCATGCGAGCAAACAGAAACAGACCATCATTAATGCCCAGAAATACCCGCCTAGTAGGTGATACTCCACTGACAGCGCGAACACAGAGCTGCGCAATTGAAAACAGATCGATGGAATGCTAGAACAAAAGTGCTCAAATTGACATACCTGGCTAGAGCAGGACTGATAATTCGGGCTAAAGACATTGAACAAGACATGACACCATTCGAAACCGCAAGAACAGCTGGAGTGGAAACATTACTCTTTGTCAAGATCAAGCTTACACTGTAATCCACAAGATGTGTCAAGACGTTATTATCCTTTCTTCGGACCCACTGAGATTAACCTCGTACCTATATGCCATACCGCCGACTTTAGATATCGCAAGGACAAAAAGAATTCCGGTCCATAGCTTGACGTTCGACCAAACATCCAAATTGCCGGTTTCCTCGACGAGTCCATGTCGGGCAATGACGTTTAGAATTGGTATAATAGCAAAAACAATTGGCCATGCTGCGATAGAAATGTTATATATTCTGGAAGCCTCGATGCGCTTCAAAATGACAGGCATGATGAAGATTTGCATGGCGGACGAGATGAGGCCAGAGGAGGACAAGGTGAAGCCGATTGTGGAAGGCTAAGTCAAGAGAAGGGCATGAGAAACAAATACTGAGTATCCAGCATGTATTAGAGAAAGATCATGTGACTAACCGAAAACGCTAGACCGCCGTCCTTGATGGGCGTGTAGCAAAAGAGAACAAAAAGAACGTCAAACGCAGTCCCGTTGAAGTTCAGAGCGAATGCGCTTATGCTTAATGCACGGATGATTGGGATGGAAAGGAGTTCCCGTAAGGTAGGTTCGCGATCATCGATAAACGAATCCTGACTACCATTCCTGGTTTTCTTTCGCAGAGTCTATGTGATGGAAAGAATATGAGATTTTGAGCGCGATGATGTCGCGTATCGGGAGGGTACTCACCTCCTCCAAGTAAATGTATCCAATCAAAACGCCTGATAACGCAATAATCCCAGCGACCAAACAAGGAAGAAAGTATGGATGTCTACTAAAGACGGAATTCTGGAAAATGGAACCGTATTTTTCTGCCGGGTTGGATAGGACACCGCCGATGAAGGGACTGATGATTAACAAGGTCAGATGAGGGGAAAAGTTGGGGTAGAAGGAAGGACGCACCCGGTGATTCCTCCGATGGGCCAGACCAGACCATAAATTGGGAATGCCGCTGCCTGGTTCGAAGCTTAGCGAAGAAATGAGTACACGAGCAAGTTCCGAAGTTCAGGCCTATAAGTTTATGACTCACCGTCGGTTATTTCTCCAACAACAGACTGGACTACGGAGACTGTTCCACCAAAAATTCCACCTGATGACATGTTTGTAACGCGTTGTATTGAAGACGTAGTATAATAATACACACACCGATGGCACGAGAAAGTAATAAGTCTGTCAACGAACTCGAAAGGCCAAAGTACATCGTCGATAACGCTACACCGAAGGTCCCCACCATGATAACTGGTCTGCGCCCAATTTTATCTGAAGGGGCATCAGAATCGAGCAGAGTATGTAGAAGCTATTAAGCACAACAACACACTGGACAACTTGGACCATTGATATATCGCCAGAAATTGGGTGACTGCAAACGTAGATTCCACGAGACCGCTGTAGAATCCTGTCTGTGAAGGATCGTCGGTTAGCTTCAGAAAAGCTATAAACTCGTTGATGTATGGAAAAATCTGAGTGAAGGCGATTGGATCCATAAGGCGAATAGCGCAGACGATAAGCAATTGAGCTATTGGCAACGGCGTAGCCTTTTGAATGGGGGGATCTTGGTCTTCTGGGTCATGTTGCGCATCGTTCAGTAAAGGTGTAGTTTCATTCAGTGAGCTGGTATCGGAGTCAGAACACGAGACAGTCATCGAGGTTTGATTTCAAGTAACGTTGGGACGGTTGGAAATTTATATTGAATCGGCCTTGACAGTTCGAGTCATTGTCAACATTGACAACAAAGAAGGGCTTGCAAAGCAAGAGGCCCGAGTACCGGTAGAGAAATAGAAACTTCTGATTCTGGTCTGAAGTTTGAAGAAAAAGTCGGAGTTGTTTCGGCACTACATAAAAAATGAGATTGAGCGCCTGACAGCGACTAATTTAGTATTGCCAAGCGTGCGAGAGCATATGAGGAAGAGATGTACGCGTCTAAGGTCTGAGCAACGTGGTTGTGGCGGTACTTCAAAACATCTAGAGACAACAACTCGAATTGCAGGATCGAGGATCTGGCGAGGATGTGCTATTTGTGTCTTGGAGCGCAGAGTATTGTCTCCTGATCTATGTACATATTAGGCACATACTTGCACTCGTGATCTGGCAAATCTAATGTCCGCGACTTATTGAAGTGGATCTTATGCGGCAAAGGACACGACCTGGTATGAAAAGGTTGAGCAACAGTACTAATAGACAGTGATGATCCTCGGTCGTTCCCTCCCGGTATACAAGGGTATACACAGAGCGTCGAACGCAACAAAAGATCAAGGTTTTGATATAAAGACAACCGCCGACTGGTGCGTACCTTGGCACTCCGGACCCAGGGACAGTGCTAGTGAGCACTGAAAATTGCTAGTCTCCTGAAGGCCAGAGGGCAAAATCTATGCGTCTTGACATTATCCAGTCGAGGCATAAGGAAAAGAGGAACACAAGACCGGTTTCGAGGACAACGCCCGCGCAGATGAATGGTAATTTGATTTCCTGGGCAACGATTCTGACTTTCTTGTAAGTATAGTAGTAACGTTCTATCTCCTCATTCATGCAAGCTCGTTCTTTCCTGTCAGGCAGAAGGGCCGAGAATGGCTTGTACGGGATAGCACGTACATTTGCATCTAATTTTTATTCGACATCTGCCGCGATCTGCTCATCACCGCAAAATTATTACTTGAAGGACTAAATCTTTGTTCAACTTTGCTCTCTTCGAAAGGTATAGGAGAGGGAGGAACGGGTGGCTAAATGTACTCTTGCTTTGCATTGATGATAAAAAAGAAAGAATCCTTTGAGAAACTTGTAGTTGTGTTGTTTCTGTAATCTAATCGACCTGTGGGTTTCCTTTTCTCTCACACCAGATACCACACAAACTCACCTTTGACCGGCCTTTTACTCAGTGTCTATTTCGCTAACGTCGCGACATCCATGATCCCCAGTATTGTGAGCGTCGCCTCGTTGCTCAGACATCTTGTATTGTATCGAAGTCGAGCTCGTCACTCTTCTTCTTTTTCAAGTTTTTGCTGGCTTGATTCCTTCTGTCGTGACAGTGACCATGACTGGCCCTGTAGCATTGCAGTCAATTCGAATGTTCAAACTTCGCCTTCGAAATGAAAACGTGCCACAAGGAACTGGCAT
Organism: Lentinula lateritia; assembly: GCA_028011325.1. Lineage (NCBI taxonomy): Eukaryota > Fungi > Basidiomycota > Agaricomycetes > Agaricales > Omphalotaceae > Lentinula > Lentinula lateritia. Next base: position 52,564 of record JANVFT010000035.1, read on the forward strand.
TTGGACGCGCATACTCGTTTATCTGTATACAGCCACGACCCTTCCATGAGATGAACCTTGAAGCTAGTAAGGTTGAAGGGTTCGAAATCATATAATACGAGGATGAGGACGAAGAGGTTCAAGTTAAAGAGCTGCAAAGCCTAGGAAACCGGCCCTTGGGAACCGAATTATGCCGAGTTTGTACAACAAACCATTCCCTTCTTTTTTTTCGGCCACGGCCGTTCGAGGCTGAGCAGGGCTGAGTTATTCAGCTTGACAGCTCGGGGGTGTCGTGAAGAGCCTCCAGTCTGAAGTACGCAGCTTTTCTGGCTCCGTTAAACGGTGCATCATCAGTCCACACCCCAAAAATGAGGCGTCTGTCCCTTTCTCTGCCGTATGGATGTTCCCCTTCCTCCCCAGTTGCTCCTGTCGGTTAGCTATTCCAGCTCAAAGGAAGCCTGGAGAAGCTTTGATCTACTTCAAAGGCGAAGAGCACTACAACTCACTAGCACTGAGTCCCACCATGTACGACCCTTCTATTGCGCTAGTTTTATTCGTTTCATTTACCCTTCCTCGCTTTAGACCTGTTTATTCTCTGCTAGATGTCCACGCAAGTCCGTTTCTTTGCCCTCACTGATGGTCGAACTTCTGCTAGAGCCGACTTGTCATTACCTATGGATCATAATCCAATTTAATTTGCTGCTGCCATCTACTAAATCTCATGCAAGTTCCCCCGTCAGTTAGAGCAACATATCGTAATCCTAGGCCACAATAAAAGGTTTCCTTGGTGAACGGCCTGATTTATCCCTCTCCTGACAGGAATCCCTACACTTGTCATGCGCCTCAATTTTCTGTCTGCTTTGCTACTTAGCATACTCACCAGCAGCCTGTGCGATGAACATGTCACTAGGAACGAGAAACGATGTATGTACTTCACTGATAATAAACTGGGTCAATTTTTTTTCAACTAGTACTTCCAACCCTTCAGCTGTCGTGGTCGAAACTATTCATCGCTTTGTTCCAAACTTGAATATCAGTCTTGAAAACCTTGCCATCCGACAAACTGGCGAAATCATTGTCACATTTGATAGCGAACCAACGATCTATCAGATTGAACCAGAGGTCAACGGGACTGGGACTTTCATCTATACCTTTGAAGGATACACGGATCTACATGGGATAGTGGAGGTGCAGCCTGACCAATTCTACGTCACGGCCGGTAACCTTTCTTTGGTCACCCACATCGACGTCTTGGGTTCCTGCTCCGTATTTCACGTCAATATGACGCGGTTCCCCGACTACGTCGAGGTCAACAAAGTAGCCGATTTCCCGAATTCCCGCATTCTGAATGGCATGGCGCTCCTTTCCAAAGAAGAAGGATCGGTGTACATCGCAGACAGTCGGGTGGGCATTGTCAATATTCTCAATGTGAACACCGGAGAGAATTTCGTGGCTATCAATAACTGGCTCACGAACCAGCCTCCAGGTGCCAGCGAGATATCTAACTGTGTTCACGGTGTACATGTTGTTCAACTCACGCCCAACTCTCAAAAGTACCTTTACTTTTCCAACTATGCACAGGGCATCATTGGTCGCGTCCCCATTCATGACAGTGGCCTCGCTTCAGGAGCTGCCGAGGTTGTTGCTGGAAATCTGACAACACCAGAAGACTTCATATTAGACACAAAAGGAAACATATTTTTGGCTTTGTTCCAGGCAAACCAGTTCATTCGAATCGATGCACACACACACGAAATTACAGTGTTGGCGGGCAGTCCAGACAGCTCGGAATACAAATGGGCTGCGGCAGTAGAATTTGGGAGAAGAGAATCCGACAAGGACAGTCTTTATGCTACCATTAATGGTGGATATCTGGAGTCCGACAATGTTGGGGGTGCGCTTTTCAGAATTAGGGGCGGAGATATTGCAATGAATTAGAAGGACAATAGGGACAGTGGAAAGTGTTGAATCATTGAGGTTCACCAAGGTGACACTTGTTCTCTTACGAACGAAAGTTATCGTACTGAGTAAGGTTCCAAGCGGCTGTTGGTTGAAGGTACACAATAAACCCATCTGTTATTGGCACATGTACGACTCTCCATTCTATCTTGCAGCAAACTATTGATTCGCGAGATCATGTACAAAGATGAGTTTCATCATGGACGGTAACGTAGATTCAATGTTTAAGCAGTGGTGTTTTGGGGAAATGCAACGAGCTTTACTCCGCTGACCTCACCCTTCTCTAATTTCTTCAGCCCATCCACAATTCCCGATAGTCCGTTGGGAAGTTCTTCGATCCGATTAGGCTAAACATTACGATCGGAATGTGAGGAGGGAGACGAATTTTGACTTAGTACTCACCACGAAAACGCCACTCTCCAACAATCTTGGAAGATGCCTCCACAATACGAGACCAAACTCCCTGTTCGCAGGTGTATACGGGGATCCAAACACGCCGTAAACCTTCTTCCCGGGTGTCTCCGCGTCTTCTTTCAGAGCTAATTGAGGAGTTGCGACAGCAAGCTTTCCATCATTAGCGAGACATGCATAGGCAGCGTCCTGAGCCTCCGGCAAAACAACAGCAGAGTAGATAACCTTAATGGGTTGGGCATAGACTCTTGGCAAAGCAGCGGGGAGGTCTGCAAAAGAGATTTGGTTGCGATCGATGATGTGTGTCGCACCGAGGGATTTGAGGAATTCGGTATGTTTTACAGAAGCGTAGGCAATGATTGCACCAAAGCCAAGATATTTCAGGATTTGAATGGCTAGATATTTCAGTTGGCATCAAGGGGAGGAACATTACGATACCTGAAACGTACCATATTGGCCAACGGAACTGGAACCTCCGATGACAAGGGCAGCTTCCTCAGGATAGCTGACTGTGTCGTCGAAGGTTGGATTGAGGCCCATACCAACCGGGTGTGCGGGAAGTAGCCCATATACAGCAGTGGTGAATGTGAGCGAAACCGAAGCTGCTTGAGCGTAATCCAGGTTTTTGGGAATCTATGCATATGGGTGTAGGTTGAATCCTCAAAATTTCGATATAACAAAACTCACCTTTCCCAAAAATTCGACCGGAGCAAGAGCATATTGCTGAAAAGCAGTATAATTGTTCGAGTTCATCTTTGGTTCAAGGAATCTATGGGAAGAAAATTATTCAGTCAGCTAATCATATCATCCAATATCCACACGTAGATCCACTTACACTCGCTCTCCTTTAGAGATTTCTTTCACACCTGGACCAAGTTCCTCGACATCGCCTGCAATGTCGAACCCAATGATCGCTGGGTAAGGAGTATGTGGGGCGAAGTAATCGCGAGTCTGTAAGATCCAATCAGCTGGGTTCAGTCCGGATGCCATGATCTTGACGAGAACTTCGCCAGGACCGGGCTTCGGGATTGGCACAGTCTTCAAGACGAAAGGTGTCTTGGGTGACTCTATAACAAGAGCTTTTTGTATACGATTCGCGGAAGACATGTTGATGTATGAGGCCGATTAGCTGGGGGTGTATGAATGAGAATGACCAGGATTAATCTCTATATTTATATGGAGAGTGCATATATACTTGTTTTCCAGAAACAAATAAATGAAGCCTAGTCGGACGTGTTTATCAGGGATAGATGAACAGAGGTGCTTTCTAAGGATGATTGGTGATCTGTTGGTGATTATTCAGAGTAGAAGCGGAAAAAAGGAAAGCTGACAGAAAACAGCAACGTATTTAGCTCCGGCCCCTCTGTCTGATTATATTATGATTAGTCACCAGCTTAGAAAGTTGGAACGCGAGTATATGCATACATGAGCCTCCGTTTGAAGCAGCTATCGTTCGTGGCATGTAAGCGTAAGTATCTGGCGACCCTAGACCCATAACCGTGTCAAAGCTAACATTTCACTGAATTTGGAACAAGCACCGTCTTCGAAACAAAGGAAAAAATGGGAAACCCTATACATACTGTACAACGCGATTCTCTCTCATTTTTATACTATTTCAAGAGCACTCAGCAAAGGAAGCGTGGTCGGACAGAGTCGGACGTGTTTTCCCATTCATGCTCAGGCGATTTATTTCTCATGACAAGAAAATCTGGACAGTTTACGAAATACAGATTGTGAATCAATATATCATTAGGATAAATACACTTTGGATACACTTTCCAAAAGTACGAGGCCACAACAGGCTATGTACAACCTGGGTACAACGACAACATGAACACAGGATCGCAATGTACTACATAATGAGAATGCGCATTCACCGGAGAATTAATCCTATAGGTCTCAGAAAGCATTGAAATTTGAACAATTAATAACGCCACAGAGGAGGTGGTTGGAGGACTGGGACATTGACAGGAGGCGGATTTTCAGCAGTAGTTTTTCTTTTGGCAAGTTTGACTCTACAGAAGAGGGAATCAGTGTCGAGAATGACTGTAGACATGAGGTGAATTGTACCCTTTCTTTACAACAACATCCCCGCCCAGTCCTGTGGAATACATTTCCTTCAGTACATCAAAATCCTCTGCGTGCTCTGGATTGGAAAATTCAATGTGGACACATCTCAGCTTGCGCGCAAGCTCGTCGCCTTCCTTGTCCACATCGCCATCAATGCGACCATCAGAAAAACCAGGACTGGGTAAAGTCCATCGAGACTTAACCATCCGACTCGTCTTGCCGTCCGCAGCGGCGATACATCTCCGTAGTGTTAGCTGCTCCAAGCGAGGACACAGAAATACATTTTCATTTCCCAAATCTGTATTCTGATTATCAGTATCTTGTCCTGGTAACGCAGCTGTATTTTCTGTGAGCCTATCAGGAAAAGTGAGCAGCTTCATGATCGCATCATCCACCATTGCTTTGTCTGTCACCGATAAGTCCCTCAACGAGTCGGAAAGCAGTTTCACACAAACACCTAGCCTAGAGCGCATGTTACAATTACGCAAGACTAGCCGCGAAATCGGAGGACCACGAGTAGATGTGAGTGGACCTTGTATTAAGGTGCTCGTTGTGGCAGGCATCGTGTCCGAACCGGCAGCGAACACCGAGCCTGAGCGCCTGAAGAACTGAACCAAATCTTCTCCCTGATGCCATTGACGAGCGCTAGGAAGCATATGAACTTCCAGCTCTTGTAAATTTGGGACAATCAAATGACCCCAGAATCTGTCAATGTCATTCTCAGTGATGATAGTGAGGACCGTTAACTTAGGCAAGAAAATTTCATCGCGCAACTGGGGTCCAGCATGCTGATTATCCGGGATCCAATCAAGGTAATGTCCCAAACCGGCAAAGTTACAAGACACCAGGGAAAATGAACGTTGGAGTATGAAGAGAGCAAGAGTCTCTGAGACATGTTCCAAGGTGAGGGTGGTCAAGCGGCTCCAGGGAACAGAACAAAAAGAATTGAAGCCGGACAAGTGAGTGATATAGCCTCTACCGTAAGAGATGAAGCTATCGAGGGATGGAGAGCATTCGGCGAGACTTGCGATCCAGTCCATAAAGACGGGTATGAGCGATGTTGTGTGTCGGGGATGGAACTCGAATGTTCGTATAGCAAGCGTTTTCAGAATCATTGGTTCAGATGGCGGGCAGGGTATAAATATCGCATCATTAGGTACGTTGCTGATATCTAGATATACATTCTGCCATCGCGCTAGATGTACCAGCAATGCTTCAAGCGGCGCGAATAATGTTTCTTTTGATAGAAGATCGTCATCAAAGAAGGCATTCCGGCCCTGATACATTAGAGAGAAAGCTATTGGGGAGGTTCGAGACCGATCAAGCCACGAGTTTAGTACCGGAAGTGATGGCCTGCATGCATTGTGTGTGAAGGAAACGTTGATACTGGACCATAGAAGGGGTATACCGAGGGTGACAAGTCTCCAGCGCTGACAAGTAGAAAACAGGTTAAACGGTGCCTCAGTATGCGAAGAATACACAGTGTTGTCGTGGTAGCATTGGAGGAAAATTTCTGTCAGAAGTTCAAAAGGGATTCGATAGACAGGTGGTAAATCTTCATAAGCTAGATCATTCATCCTGAGAAATATTGAGAGCCCGGGACATATAGAGAAATAACGGTCATACCTGTACCACGAAGCAAATGATTGACAATGACATGTGGTGGTTGTTGAGAAGAAGTTTGAGAATGTTAGCGCCGGTATCGTGAGCACAAAATACAGCCAAACAAAAGAGAGGGAAGTGTGAAAAATTAAGAGGCTGCTATGAAACATCGTGTGCGCTAACAACTATATCTCGGCCATTACTTCGTACTGAACGTCGAGCGCTGTCTCGCGAAAGTGGCTTTCGCATATCTGAAAGCGAGTGGATACTCAGTCTTGCTAGGTTATAACTTTCAACCAAGCCACATACCAAACGCGTCCTCTTCGTCTCGACCACCTTTCCCTACACCCAAATTTCCGTAATATTCTCTCACTCGTCTATACACACTATAGCCCATTCCTTCGTACATGTCTATCGCGACGAGATTGTTACACCGCACATAGAGATCCACAAAAAATCCTCGGTAAGTTTCGTCCGAGACAAGCTCGAGGAGAGACATCATTTTTCGGGCAAGAGACAGACGACGATACTCTGGTGCAACGGTAATAGCTGTAACATGACCATGCCATTCGGAACCTTGTCCTTCAGCCTTTCCTATGACTGTAGACAGTCTGTCAGAAGACGACGAATAGATGGAATACAAACTCACCGTAACCCATCATACGACCACTAGGAGCTTCCTGGACACAGCAAAGGTCAGGCCAGCGGGAAAGGTAGTGTAGATAAAAGCCGATGTTATACTGTCAAGTATCAGGTCAGAGTCTTTCGAAAGGTTTAAACGCGTACTGTTTCTGTCCAAACATCCAAGTTCCTGCAATTACAGTGTCAGCGAGGGAATAGTTTTCTGGACGGACACGGACACGTTATTGAATTTGAACATGTCCGAGGCCTTGAATGATCGAATTACGCTCATGTGGTCGCGCCTATGGAAGGAAGTATAGAAGTATGGAAAAATTACAGAGAGGTAGAAGTTAGAACGAAAAACAAGATAAAAATGTCGAATTTGAAATTGAGTGTCGCTGTTGGGCGCTTAACGGTTCCGAATCTTCCCGTTTCGACTCTCATTGCGAGGATCTTTCCTAAGTCCTTTCCTAGGCGGCACTCTCTTGGTCTTTAATAATCCGCGCATGAGACACCGAACATGAATTTACCTGCGGCTACGTTCCATTTATATAGTAAGGCTGCTTTCTACCTCATCACGGTGTCGAGCGTTTTTTGCCAAATACAGTTAAATTCCTCCCTTTCGAGTCTTGCTAAACACATCCAGGAAGATGTAGCTCATGACTGACTCGGATCCTGTATTAGGCTCACACGAGAATCAAACCGAACCTTTGGGACTTCATTGTTGCTCAATACTTCGAAGAGGGATACAAGGGTACTTTTCACATCAATTACCCGTAACCTCCCCCAGGTACTTTGACCGGTCATATTTATCGAAAGTTCGCTATCCTCAAACGGCCTGCTCTTCGTTTCCACGATTCTCTCTAGATTTCTCCCGTTTGGGATGATCTGGAAAAATCACAGCTTGAATGATCCTTACTCACGAATGGGCTGAGTCTTATCATACACAGTTTCTCTATCCCATGATCTAGTCATGCCCATCCTCGTATTACAACCCATCACGCACGCCATTCTAGTATGTATACGTTATTAAACACTTTGTCTGATATAACCATCAAAACTGAAGGTCTTAGGCCTAAGGGGGCTTGCGACGTTGTCAACGTTCTCATGTCTTTGTCATTGCGGCGGCGGTAACAAGGTGCTCAACACTATTGTAGAAGATTCTATACATCCTTCCCCGAACTCTAGAGTCAAGAGACTTTAGAGCTCTTACTCAGCTGAAATTAGTTGTTTAACCTGCCCAGCCCAGCGACAGAAAAGTGAGTTGCAGACTTATGCCTATCCGGTTCGAATCCTGAACTCCTGACTAGTGACTATGTGCGGACATGACCGTAAAACGCTCAAAGGAAATATACGAAAACATCGGCGGATGCTTTCGATGCCTGTGCGAAAGTTAAACGTTGAACTCGCAGGGCCGATTGCTTCAATGGGTCCACCAAGGATTGGTGGAAAATTCGGCAACGACAACTCGAAGTAAGTCACAGCTCGAATCGTGGATCCTCTCGAAGGGAGCGGTGTTCCTTGTTTGTTCAAGAAAAGGGCGGGGCCCAGGGAATTGCCACTACAACTAAACCCGGACTAAATTTGAACGTTTCACCGAACGCTTGGGCTCAATCTTGGCAGCCAATCTCAAACATCTTCAATGTAACTATGCGTACCCTGTACGATGATTCCAAGTCCCTATCCTCATGTCGACCAGGTGTCGTCCTCCCTTGAAAACCAAATCTGAAATTGATTTGGTCTGTCTCGTGTTAAATGAATATAAATTTGAACTGAACCTCATTCAGTTCAGATCACTCAAGTCCAATAAGTACTAGGTGATTAGACGCCGGTGAATCTTGCACGAGATGCGGTCTGATAAGGACAGATCCTTGAAGACTTGAAGAGACCGTCTCCTGACGTGTGTACATTAGTTGAAGGGACTTACAGCTCATCACGCTTGCAGCATCTAGTACGACCATTACCCTCGCGCATGAGAATCTTTTTGACTCATAAATTCCTCTCGGGTGCTTGAGATGGGATTTAGCGTGAGCCTCAGACAAAGTCGGAGATCTTCCTTTAGAATTTAGTCGACGGACTCCGACTTTATATGGAGGTATGTAGGTTGGATTGCCATTGAGATGTAACGGATATTATAATCGGAACAGATCTTCAAGTTGTACAATCATCGGTACTGCTTGAAGACTATGAATATGAGGTACTCCGTGAACGGGCTGGTACTCAAAAGAGAGATGGTTGCGCAGTATGCCTGAAAATTCAATAGTGCTAGTTGCGCGATTCAGCTAGTAGAAGGGGCGGTAAAGGCGGAATTATTGAGGCAGTCCCATTAGTTGGGGTACCCGCTTATAAGGAAAGGGTCCAGGAACTAAACAACCAGTAGCAAATATTCAAGGAAACGCCACTGCCTGCTCAAACCATCCTAAGTACCTAGCTTACAACCGGCACCACCATCGTAAATGATCACGTGTGCGCGACTACTGACTGACGCGCTTTCTTTCCAGCGTGTCAGTTGTTTGATTTTGCTTTCGGACTGCCTGGTGTCGATAAGAGCTTCGATTCAGAAGTGGCAAAAGGCCTGCACCTCTGTCTTCAGTGCCTCATTTAGTGACACAGAGCTACACTGATTATTTCCTTGTAGATTCCGAAAATCCAAAGGATCAAATTCGGTACGACCCAGAAATCTGAAAACCAGTTGGCAATCCTCTAATAAACCGGCCTCATCAACTCTGTGACTGCATGGTATTTTCTTTCCATATCATTATCCTTGGCAGAGATACCCATGCGATATCGGTTATCAACGAGATGACTTCGCGGCGGACTAATACCCAAACAAAATCACCTGTACTGGGCGGTCCGTCCAAGAATTTTCCGTGGATGGATCGTTACTCGGAGATTTCTGAGCGGGATTCGAAGTAGCATTATTTCGCACAATATCTTGCGCCGCGACGTCGTAAATGTCTGCTGTCGAATCACCACTAGCACACTACTTCGCTGAGTGTTCAATATTCAACGTTCAAGTTGCCATTATGTGTCTTCATGTACCACATGAAAATCACCGGAAAGACAAGGTCAATTTTTGTCATAACTTAAATCTTATCTTCTGAAGCTAACGAATTGCGGAGGATCGGAGGTAACCGAACTAAGGTCCAGCCTGGGTCAAGCTGCTCAATGCTGATTGACACCAGTTGAGCAGCTTGACCCAGGAACATTCATGTATGCTGTTTAGATGCCAGTGTGCTTTCCGTCTTCAGTACATCGAACCCGGTAGGTCAAAATTTTCATCAGAACTATTTGTTGACTCTTGTGAGAACACATCAACTCATTGAACTACTAGGTCCGACTTGTCTTTTCTTTAGACAGAGGTCGAGTAGATGTTGAGCACGAGTGCCATTACTCAACGTCACTCAATGTTCAATGTTCTTGTCTATAGCGGGCCAGTGGTTCTCCAATGCAACGAAAACCTTCTCGTCCCTCCACTTTCCCTCATAGATTATCATGAGGCTTGCTCGTATATCTCAGGCTGGGCACAAAGTATCCAAATTTGGTTCGTCTACCATATTTATTGTAGTTACGCTTTGTCCTGTCCATTTGGGGCGTCACTCAGGAACACAGTCCAATCCCATTCGCTTCCATGCATAAGCCTATTATAGCCTTTGTGTAAGCAGCATCTCTCAGGCAGACTGCGGCACACTTACCGACGGTCCACAGGAGGTGTTTAATATAGATTCTTCAACTCACATATGTGCTTACTCACCAGTTCGAATATACTAAACTTGAACATGACTAGGTCAGATATCACAATTGATATCGCACACCTTTCCGTTGCTGACCGGGTTCTAGAACCCTCGTACGCACCGCAGACGGTCTATCAGCAATCATCCGGAAGCATATGGACGCGGCGTAGCAGTGGATCAGCCTTGATCCTCTAATCGTGTCCTTTTCACCGCCGCAGGTCATCAACGGTATGCAATCAAGTACAAGCCTACTACAAGGTCGCCAATGATTTGAATATGCCTTGAACAACTTTCCCTCCATATGCGGCATCGTCCTCGGCAGCATTGAGGTACAGTACCCGTGTAAGCACGCGGGGAGGCCTGGAGATGTCGAGGGTACGAGGGTACTTTGTGCGATATCTTTAGCTTTGACCGTTCGACGAATCGGCTGGAAAGTTTCATATGTTTTCCGATTTTCTCCGTGGTGCGGCATTGTGTAGTTACCTGTGGTTGCACCTGGGTTGCAAGCTGAATCTTGTATTGTGCACGGAAGCGGTTGAAAAATTGCTCTGCGTTCGTGGAGATGTTCCTGAATGCAATTAACAATCAATAGAAATCTCGAATCTCAAGAAATCTGATCTTTGCAATTGTTGCGTTTTCATTTGCAGTTCATTTGCAGTAAAGTGTAAAGCCGTGTAGCTATAATATGTAGCGAGGTAAATAATTTAGAGTAAAGAGTAAATGTGGATAAGGTATATGCCAGAAATTCGTTGGAACTGATGATGCAAAGGACAAACAGACGAATGATAGATGTTGTAAAATGCAATAATGACAATCATAGCGAGGAGCAAAAGGGCAAGCAAGCGGTTATCATACAACAAAGAAGCATGCGAAATTTCGAATTAAACTCGTATTGGGATCGGTATTGATTGCTGCGTGTGCTGAGACGAGATGGGCAGCGATTGCATCCAGCCTCGGACGACCACATCTGGTTGCGGTTTTGGAGCAGCTTTGGGTAGAGAAAAGAATTCAGGTGAACTGTTCAATGTAGACGGTGTTTGTGGTGATGAAGTGCCTTCCGATGACATGGGACTAGAAGGTTCGAGTTCTGGACAAGAACTACAATGATGACTGCGGGCGTGGTGCCGAGAGATTCTTGGATAGGGTGAGCGCTGACGAGTGTGGCGACGTGCAGGTGAAGGAGCGATTGCGGCAAAAATACCGTCGTAATGAGCGAGAATATTCTCCTCAGAGACACTCAGCTCCCAATTCAAGACGTCAAGAAACTCTCGCTCAATTCGACCAACATCTCGTTTCCCAAAAACTCCAGTACAAAGTGCCCAATGGATATTCTTCAGTGTGGAATCGTTGGAGTACTGATATAGTTGATGAGTTATATTAATAGAAATCGTGTAATGAATGATCACACCTTGGATGCAAGGATTAATGCGCCAAGAAATACTCTTTCAAGCGCCCATTCTTCGAGGGCAATGTGCAAATGAGGCTTGGCTCTATCGATGTAAGCCAATGATGACAAGATGACAGGCATTGTCACTTCAGCGCGAGTATAAACGTTTGTGACAAAGATGGAGAATGCGCCGAGTCCTGCGCGGCGAGATAACCTCTTGTTAAGTGGCAGAGGAGGTCGACCCATGGCAAAGTCGACAGTATCTGCTACGCAGTCCACGACATAATCTAGAGAAGGATGATAAGAGAAGGGGATCGAGGTTAATACGGTGCATGACTCACCTAATATTTGCCTTGAAAGCTTAACGTCAACGAGCTGGAGTAAAGCCGGTGAATGAGTTGAAGGATCTACCAGGCTGGCATGATGAATGGGTGAAGACCTGGTCGACGTAGATGAAGACGAGCTGGGGGAGTTGTCGCTAGAGTACATCTTGGTGGTAAAGACTGCGGGTTGGACGAATCAGGACCGCTTTCGGATAAAGGCTTATATACATGGCTGGTTCCAGAAAAGGTGTAATCCGGGTGTAATGGTAAAAACTTGACAAAGCCGAAGAGACAAGATGGAGTCAACCCGATTTGGATCTTTCGGGTCGGCTCAGCCGTTCGCCACGCAACAAAAGTGAGCCGGCTCAAACCGGTTTCTGTTTTTTTATAAGCTTGTTTATGTCATTCAATCCCGAACTCTTCCCTTATCCCGACCCCGCTGCTTTAGGAGAATGACCAGCTACGTACTCTGCCCCACTTTTTACTCTTAGTCGCGATAGTTCTCTTTTTTTTCCAAGATTGTAAACTCGTGGGGTCTGTATGGTGTTTTACACAGGCACAACGCAATTCCACAAGGCGAATGACTTGTTTACAGCTTTCTCAAGAATCGTGTGTTCCAAGTGTGTACCATGCTTGTGAAGTCTAAATTTCCTTTTACGGTCTCGGTCGCTTGTGGCAAGCTGTACAGTCACCCATCAATGCCAGCTGACTCAATCTCCGTTCTTCTGCTATAGTTCTGCTTAAGTATATGCTGGAACTTCTAAAGACATTCACGATATCTAGAACATTCCGACACCCCCGCCATTTGCGGTCTTTACTTACCCCAACCTAAGGATGATTCGATTCTCTCCGGCCTTCACATGACAGGGGATTTTCGGAATCCTCCCATCACTCGAGGGAAAACATCTTCGTAACTCCGGCAACCCACCACGACACGATATCCCCTCGTAAATGACTCGAAAAAAAACACCCGAAAAAGATGCCACGAGACATACGTGTTCCCAGCACGGGAAAACAGCTGCGAATCGAACTCGGCTCAGACTCAGTCAGTCTCGTATGTACTTTGTCGGACAGTCCATGAATCATCTCTCGTCCCGTCGATCGATGTGAGTCGATATGATTATGTCCATTCCATCACATATGCACACAGTTGATGCTTTGAAGTATCTGCAGGTGGGCCAGTTTGCCAATTTCTAGAAGAAGTTCATAACATCGGCTTCATTTTTGTATTAAATAGTTAATTCACTCGGTCTTCCGACTAGCCTTTGCCTTTGACTTCGTACCCGCTTCCCAACTGTTTCCACTGTACTCCTATAATCCTGCGAGATTCTCGTAACGAAGAGATCACTCCGTCTACCCGTCCAGCATGGAATCGCAAGCAACTACGAAGGTTTCGAACTCCTTCGATACTCGATTCCGTAGCCTCCCCGCGTCTTACCTTACTGGAGTTCGTTCTAGAAATTCGATTGTCGCGGTGAGTCTCACATGCACTCTTCTTTCCTTTTTCCCGTTCGCTATCACATATGTACATCATATTCTCGTCGTCGCTGACACTTGACTTGTATTGACAGCAATTCTACCCTTGCCCTTGCTGTTGATGAACAATGGCAGGAACAATGGCCTCTACAATAGGAAATGGTCGGTTCCCTGAATAAGTGCTCTACCTCGAGTCAAAACGGAGATCACATATAACAGTATGTAACTCATTCAACCAGCATCCACTGAATCAGTATCCTCTTGGTCTACTTCCTTTGACGGCAAGGTACAGCTTACAGCTAAGTATTTTGGGGCTTCAAAATTTGATTGCAATTTTGTAGGAACAGCAGCACTTCAAGAGGCCTTCTTTCAATACTTATTTACGCCACAGTTGTCGAATCATCCCTACCCACAGCATGGCCTGCTGATCCTTCCCCAAAGTATACCCTACAGAACCTGAAGTCGAGCAAGGAAGTTAACGAAGCTTTCTCACTGCGTGGCCCACGAACGGCTATATTTGGTTCAGAGCCCAATCAGATGGAGTTGCCACTGTAGACTTAGGCACCCACTGACACTAAATATCCCGACCTTCACTCGCCACAGTGGGCTGCGGGTCCCTGATTAACAAAGCTCCAAATACCTCTGGCTTCTCCGGATAACTGCGATCAAGACTGAAAGCTTTTGAATGTCGACTAGCTCTCCTGTTCTCCTCCGTTTTATGCGCGCAATCTTCTTCAAAGTACGATTATCATATTATTGCTGTTCATTGATCATGATATCGATAGTATGCAAGATGGTTATGCTGTAAAACATACAGACTGAGCACGAGTCACTATCCTCGTTGTCTCGCAACCTTCCGCCGGCCCTAAGCGAAAAGACACGTCCGGCGAGCTTTCCTTGTATCTGATTCATCATCTATCCAACGCTAACGGTTGATGCGAGCCATGTCTTTTGATGCGGGCCATGTCTTCGACCGTAAGAACCCTCATCCTAGCACTCCTGCAGAGCCAAGATTTGGAAAATAGCAGACGCGGGCGGTGTGGTGTAGTGGTGGCATCACACAAGTTTCGCACTAGAATCTTTGACATCCGCAAAGTCTCTAGTTCGAACACCGCCCTGGGCATATGGTCCTCGTGCCCAAATCAGCACCACAGGGAGTTATAGTGGGTAGTCTTCACCTAATCACTTGATTAGGCTGGTTGATAGTCCCACACTACTGGCTGCCGGGAAAACTGTACCGGGTCCCAGTGTGCGTAAATGCATTCTTCCTTGGAGTTGATCATTCCGGGACTGTTACTGACCAATCACAAGGTCATTGATCCTTGTATCAACCTGCGTAGACCTTGGAGACGACGGCTTAGTGCGGCTGGCTATATGCCAGTGTGTCGGCTGCCAAGGCTCTGTAATAGCGCACCTCCAAAAAAAAAAAAAAAGAAAATAGCAGACGCCTTGCAGACGCAGACATATATGTCAGTGTTGAGTCGCGTCACACTCTGGTCCCTCCCGTCTTTCAGCGCTTAATGTAAGGTCCTTTTTCAATTGAGTGAATGACTCCTTCTGACTCATTCTACGCACAGTCCGCCAGTTTTGGAAAGTGTTGTACTGTGTGGGTCCCTTATTGTACTCACCTGCTGTGCTATTGTCCTTCTCAGTGATCGAACTGGGGCTAGTAGAGACTGGTTCAGTTCAGAAGAGCAGACAACTCGAACTTGCAGTGTAGCCGATGTGTCCTTTGAGGGTCACCAACAGCCATGTACATCGCTTCTTCGATAATTCCTTCTTCATCTGTTTCTTATTGTTCCTTCACTTAAACCGTCATTGCTTCTGTGTGTGCTGATCACCTTCCCTTGCCTGCAACGACTAGAAAAGGACAAGTCAGCAAAAATGGCGGTTTCTTCTCAATAGACGCCGCATGAATCGTTCTGCCGGCCTTATAGCCCGACATTTCTATATGTGGATGTGAACATCAACAAACCTACTATCGCCCACTAGGTCCTGTCAATTCTGGGATCGCTCTGTCTCGCATTTGAATGACATCCTTCGTGGTCATCGATCCTCTAGGCTCTGTGATACTGAAAACTCAAACAGTCCACCGGAGGTTCAATGTCACCCCCTTCAAAATCTGACATGCTAAGTTAGCCTGGTACTGGCTGTAGGAGAATGAATGTAGGAGAATAATTAACGATTAATGATCATTGATCAAATTTCGCCCATATTCTGTGTAGGTCATCCCATCAAACATCTCGGAGTTCCTTCTGGCCGCTGTGGATATACAATTGCGGATTGAGTCGACACCCACCTCCTCGTCCAGAATGGGAAATAGCACAAGCCCTGACTTCGGAAGCAAAAGATTGCCGTGCTCTAAATTCGGGGAGGTATGTACTTGTGCTATGGTAGGATTTCTTGCCTCAAACATTCGATAGCTGTCATAACAGCAGCGGGAAGGAGCGCAAGCTTTTCGAAGATCCTCCGCGGCACATACATCGACTCGGAGCGCTTCGTGTGCTGTTATCCACCATTTTGACCAGCATCAGAGCCCCTCGCAATGATATTGATTTCACTCATCATTGACCCCTCGATAGTGTTCACCGTGATGAGCCGTCTAGGAATCAATATCCTCGGAAATACCGACCCGGTCCCTATTCCGATTGCTTCAATCACTTCTTCGGTTTTCTAACTTGTAGTATCGCGATGATTTTCGGTCTTCTTCAAGAGCGCGCTTCACGGATGAGAACCTCAAATCTAGAACAGGACCGACACGGTCGGTGCTCAATCATCCGAGCTCACATACCTCTCTACGGCGAACATATCCGGTGTGGACTTGTGGTGGAATTCGAAGCTGAAAGTCCATCGACGACGGTGGTGTGCAGTGCATCTTGTCGAAAATGATTTGTTCGACATCGTCATCATACTTGAATCATGTATCAATATCGCCGTCTTTCTATTCCTTGAGTTGTCACTGCACGAGAAAACGACATACATTTTGAATGCTTCAACTTTCCACGCTTGGCAGTGAATGATTCCAAACACCTCGCGACCTCGTTCTAAATTTCCGGCAATCCTTTTGATTACCGTAAGTGCCTGTATACTCAGAAACAAACCTAGTATCTGCCTCTACTATCTGCCTAATATTCAGGCATCAGACCGGTTCAGTCTGGGTTAAGTCGGCGTCTTACCCATCACCCGTTGCATGACTCCCTCCGATGTTCCTGCATTTATGGTCCCATTTCGGTTCTGTCCCCTCGACTTACCTACGAGCCGGTGACTGACGCTGCAAATCCAAGCGTCAATCCGAAACATCAGTGTCAAATCCAACCTGTTCCGACTATCCGGTTGCTCTGGAATTTGGTATGTCGATGGATACTAGTTGTTCGGATCTTCTGTGTGAGTTTGGTGGCAAGATATTCAATATGATATTGTATGGTGCACCTTGCACGTCGAGTTCGATGGTGCTGGCTGGGTGCTGGTGAACGTTCACTGGCTAATTACCCGGACCGGACTATTCCGGACCTTATCGCGTGTGTATGAAGGTAATGTTCGCCCCTGGTGTTCTCTTTCGATTAGTTTGCGTAGCGAGCGGGTGTCCACTGATGGGTTGAAGGTAATACTTGGTGACAGGTTGTCACCGATGCTTGGTCTCATTGGCAAGAGAATGTGAAGACACTGCACAAATTCACAGCGAAGACTATGTTGAACTCGGGTGATGCATTGATGAACAAAGGCCTTGCGTTGTGATGCATTAGGGCGACATGTTGTCGTGCATGTCATTTCGTGTATACTGTATGCATGCAGGAGCTTTTGAAGGGGCCATTTTCACTCAATATGCATCTCTCATCAGGCATGAAGTGTACATTGGGACCCCCAAAGTCAGAATGTGTTGGAAATGTGTGTTCTATAGAAAGAAGTTTGGGATCGGACCTCGCCCTCAGAATTTATATTCTATATTATCCTATCCTATCTTACCAAAGTTGAGGGAACCGGCGACTACCGCGAAGTAGGTTAAACACGGTACATTTCTTGACAGCAACCGCGGGGGAAATGAACATCCTCTACAACATCAGATAATAAACAGTAAAACGCCCTCCCTCATCCTTATCAATGAAGCCCAGTTTACTCTACTGGATCTGACAACCAGGACACACTCGCGCCCAATTTCCCGCCCGCGCAAATGAGCTGGGAATTACATGCGGATCGTGATGCCAATTGGGTACCACATCGAATTGTTGAACCCTCGAGATTCTGACAACACTAAGCCAATTAGGATGAACGATAGCATATTGCCACATTGGTTGTCCCGTTATCGCGCTTGTTGCTGGTACATATTGGCCGCCTGAAAGGTGATACTACGTTAATGTCCGCAGTTTTTTGTTTAGTGTTTACGCACGGATTATTTGAGAAAGAGGTCCTTCGACTAGAGGACACATCGGAGGAGCGGGTGGAGGATGGGCCTGATTGCTATGTACAAACTAGTGGTCCAGATACATTCAGAATTCTTGAAAGATGTCAGTGAATAACCAAGCGTACCCGCTGCCAATTAATGTCTCCAGACGGAAACCTAGAATGGCGTAAGATGGAAGAGCAAAGACAACAAGGAACAGTAGGCTAACGAGCAGATTGTGCTAGGATGAACTAACGCTTGTGCATGATATGTTAGCTCAACAATCATGAACTTCCTTCCTGAACTGAGTGCAGCAAACGAGTTGCCCCAGTACAAAGCTTCCTCTACAAAGAACGTGTCAGAAAGATATCATTCGTAATGACTTCAGTGGGGAGTAGGGCTGACCGCGAGACTGCAATGAAAGAAAAATTAGCATTTTTCTGGAAGGACTCAAAGAGCAGAAGACGGACAGCGAACATATAGTAACCACCATGCGCAGAAAAGTCCCCCGCTATTTGAGGGAAAGGCAGGGGATGGGAACCGACAATGTGGGGATGAGTCATTTGATTCATTTCCTGCGCATGAGTGACAGCGCGATAGAACGTCAAAGGCCTGGTGCTACGGAATGAAACTGGGAGATTCCTCTTCTCCAAATTCGTCGACGTTGGAAGCGCCAGAGCCGAACTTAGGATAAACAATCCGATTACTGCAGCTCTGAGAAGAGGTGAAAGAAAAGCCATGATAACGATGTCGTGCAGAAGGGGAGGCGGGCTATGATATGCGTGTGCGGTTGCTTTATGCTCGATAAATGAACTTGGCCAGCAAGTTCAAGAGATGAGAGACCGGCTTCTTGGAAATCAAGGCTGAGACGCGATGCTTTTTATACGTCTGCGAGGACACTCTAGTGAACCATACACGGAATACCCGAGTATTCTTCAATCTGAGGAAGCTCGGTAAACAGTGAGAATGGGAGTTTGCTTAGTCAAAATATAGCAACATGATATCAAACAACAAGATTTGAATGGAAGCTACTAATCGGAGGTGCTTCAGAGAAGGGGCGATAAAGTCTACCAGGGTAAGCAGAGCAGCCTGGTGCAAGTTTGTTTGAATCGTAGAGTCAAAGCCTGGACAGAACTTGAGGTGTGAGCAAGCATATTCAAATTGAAAATGATTTGACGAGCGTTGAACGAGAACATTCACTTTCAGCGTCAAAATTATCCAAGAGCGGACTTCCTGTATTAGTCATTACCGAGCGCTAAAGCATATAAGGAACGAAGACGTCAGGTAAGTGTCCTGCGCAATCTCTATCTCACATTCGACAAAGGAGAGTTAGATGGGCTTGATACTGGCTCATGAGAATAACATACTTCTCGAGCGGTGGTCCCGGTATGCAATCTATCGATACTCCTCTGTATTTTTCCTTGAACTATTTTTCCTCGAAAATAATCGCGGAACCCCAGATTGTTATGCAATGCACCGATAGATATTGCTCGAACTATTCTAGAATTTGCTGCGCATCTTGACAAAACTACTGCTCGTTCGATTGCACTTGTATCAAAGGATGCCAATGCCTGGGTCACACCCATTTTGTATCAAACCGTCGTACTCCTCACAGATACTCACATCAAGCTCGTTGAATCAGGCCTGCCCTCATTTAAATACACCAAAACGCTAATTCTGTCTACTTCCTCTATTCCCGACCCTTGTCTATTGAAGCAATCATGCCCGACACTGCGCCAGCTACATATCCACAAGGATATTGCATGGGAAGTTTCTAAAAAGTATCCTATTGGTGTTCTTCCTACACGCCTGCACGAGCTAGTCGTCAATTCATTCACCCAGCCAGCTTATTCATTCATGCCCCTGTACTCTGTTCTCACACATCTTACTTTCGTGCACGACATCCCGCGCCATTTTCCTGAGACCCCGGCCGAGGTTTTTCCTAACTTGACACATTTTGCCTGTCCATATTTTGTGGCCAGTGGTCGGAGCTTGATCCCAGTGCATGAGACGTCGGCAATGCTTGCATCGGCACTTGCGTACACCTTGGACAAGGTTCTTAGCATTCCATCTCTACGTATCGCCCTCGTACTGGTCAAAGATTTTTCTCAGAATGTCACCGATTCGCTGGCAACGTTGTCGGACGATGAGCGGGAAGCCCACATGCATGCTCTCTTAAAAGACGTTCCTCAAAAGGATGCACCAAAGGTTGTGCTTATCGCTCGCAAAGGGAGTATGTTCTATAGCGATGGGCGAGAACCCGCAGAGGCATGGGACACTACCGGTGGCATATCTTATTGGGCTGAAGCCGAGGCTGCGCTTGGGTCAAAGAACAAGTAACATAGGAAGTCCGACACATGGTGGTCAAATACAGTCCAATACTCCTACTACCTGATCTCTTTACTCTGTACCTACGCTTCTTTCACCAGCGTCGCATTGTCGGTCAAAATTTTATTCAGTCCTTCCCTTTTCTGGCACTCTTCATACAAGAAACTCTTCGCCAGTTCATCTAGCTGCGCTTCGTCCATTCCAACGAAGTGCGCTGCCCATTCGTTCACCAGGAATTCTGCAACCAGGATGTTCCTCGCCAACCTGCCCACACGATCACTCAGTTTCCACACTGGTGCAGGATAAAGGTCACGGAATTTCTCCGGAATTTCCGCCAGGACGTGGTCAATGAGGGGTTGATATACATGTTGTACAGCCGAGACATCTGCACCCCACGCATCGACCGCGAGACGATGCTTCTTGGCCAGGAAATCGGCGAATTTCGTCATATAAGCAGATTTCGTGGAAACATAGACCATGCCTTGGAATCCAATATCTTTGTAAAGCCTAACATAAACATGAGCGAATAAGATTTGCGATGTCTGAGAATAAACATACCATATCGACCAACTCAAACGATCCTGGATAGCGGGAAAGAGGAAAACGTTAAAGGAGTTGCATGTACATTCCACAAGAAACACCCACCTTGTTGTAGATTGATAGCTGGTCCTTCAACACATGATACCTAACCTCATTGATTTTCTCCGTGGCCTCTCCCTCGTATTGTTTTCTAGCGTAAACAGGGCCCCATTCGCCGTTCCAAACACATAAACCCCTTGCATCCATCCACTCCCTCTTCTTTTCATAGCTTCGTCTGAGCCTGCGCTGTTGGGATTCTGTACCAACGTAATCCTCTGGAGCAGCTGGAAATCCGAAAGTACTGTAATCATGGATGGAGTAAGCTGTGTTCTCCCACTTCTTGTGAGAGTCGCCGAAATGAGAAAAGTCCGAGGCAAAAGTATTACCATCGAAGAAGATGGCGTGTTCTGGATCGACTGCACGAATGGCCGTATATACTCTGTCGTAGAAGGCTATTACACGAGTGTGGTAGGGATCAGTAGGCCTGGCAGAGAGGCCATTAGTAAATGAGTAAGAAACTCAGAGTGATGAAAGGGGTGGGGACTCTTACTCATTCAATGGATTATATCCAGCGATCCATTTGTTTCCTTTGTAATGAACAGCAAGTTGTTCCCAGAGCCAGATTGTACGGTCTTGGAAATCTTTCTGGTTCCAGACTATCGAGATATATTAGTTGGTCCGGTGGTAGACATTACAGAGATGATACTTACAATTTGCGATGTGGCCTCCATGATCGCTGTGCCAATCAGTGTTCTGACCTCCAGGTGCGGTATGCAAATCCAATATAGTGTAAATGTTGTACTGAGAACAGAGGTCGATGACTCGGTCCAGATGCTTAAAACCCGATTCCTTTAGAACACGAGGATTCATGTCGTCTTTGTGGAATGAAACGATCAGAGAATGGATCAAAAGTATCTAAATGCTATCCACCTTCAAAGTGATGGTAATTAAATGGAAGTCGAATACAGTTCAGGCCAAGGCTGCTGAAGAATTTTGCATCCGATTCTTGAAAAAAGTATTCGAGGAACTGCAAATGCTCAGCACAAGATAGTAACGCGTGTGAGGTGACGTACTTTGTCAAAGAAAAATTCGGATTTCTCTGCTCCTATGGTCTCAGCCAACGCAGCGCGGATCTGATATTCACATCCAGGATATCCTATGGCGAACGGGAACGTACGATGTCACTAAACAGAACTCTACAGATGTGAGTTGAATTAGGACCTGAAATGAAATTCTCCATACTGTAAAAGAAAAAATAACTTCAGTGACACGAAACAGAATACTTTGAGTAGAAGTCTCACTTCATCCATCCTCCAAGTCCCGCTCCTCGGAGAATGACCTCTTCACCTTTCTCATCCACGATCTTTGTTCCAGAAACTTTGAGTAGAGACATCTGGGACAGGACAGGCTCAAGAACAAAGAGTCAAGCCTAACTTGAGCCTCTTTAAATCGACTAACGGAACGCGGACCGCAAGCTAAACGATGAGCAGCTGAGCATTTCGCCGAAGTTACTCCGCACCACATATTGTGTACGCGCATCGGACGTTGAAGTAATTTCATCAATCCTTAATCAGGATTCCGGAATAACACCGACCGCTGGACACACAAATTTGTATCGAGGAAGGGCGACAAGTCTTTGTAGACGACGACATCAACTATTACCTCCGCTACTTAGAGCTGTTGTACCCCCCTCATGAAGCCGAACTGAAGGAAACCAAGGCGTTTTGAACTGACTATTTGGGGAACTCCGCGTCCAATCGAGTTTTGTCACCGAGATCTGCGAAGTATCTCCAGCGTCTGAGGAACTTTCATCCAAGTAGGGACGCAGCTCCTGACATGCTTCCGACATTCCTCGCAGCAACTAACATCACAAGGGGTCTGGGAATTAGTACAGAAGAATGGAACGAACGCTATGGGCCCACCTTCATCCGATCGTGGCCCCAATTCCCGTTTAGCGTACCAGTGTTATTTGTGGAGATCAAAGTCCGAAGCAGCCTCTGAGCAAGTTCAAAGTACTCCAAAGGAGAGCGCAAAGAGTATCTCTGCTGTATATTTGTTGCTGAGCGCACGGGCGAAGGTTAAATGCCAGGCACACGTACATCATTAACCTTTATGTTCCTTGCATTATCCTGACTTTGGCCACGTCCTCGTCCAAGATCCTGAATTACATGAACCTCTCTCAAGAACTGTGTGAAATCTGGCTCTAATACGACCGGTTCAAAATCGCACATATCGTAAGCGGTCTTGAATGACCATTTATATCGTCGATGTAGATTGGCTCGAAGCTGTTCCCATTGGTCAAAAATCGTGTTGGGAGGTAAGCTACGGATGAGGGACTGTAAGGAACGCAAGTAAGTCAACGTGGAGGGGAAAGGGGGGATCAGTGATGGAAAAGGGATGAAATATACAATTCATACCACAAACATTGCCATACTCATGGCCTGTAACGCAACAAGGAAATGCTGTTGGAATTGCATCTCTTTACGGCTTGGACTTTCTATAGAATAGCCGTACGTTGATACAACCCATATCAATAGAAGACGCACGATTGACTCACCTTGTGGAACCACCCCTGCCATCCCATTCAACAGCACATCCAGGTAATTAAGATGAACATCAGTGACCTGCGCAGCGAACCAATACGCAAAAGGACGCTCCAAGGGATGATACAGTTCTAACTGAAATCCCGATAGAATTACCTCAGTTATTGAGGCGAGACGCCAAGGGACGACAGCTTTAGAAAATTGGTTAAGGGTACGAAATGTTACTGGGTCGATGTTGTCCTATTAAGGAAAACGAACCAAAAAAAACGACCAATCAATTTCGGTAATAGAAAAAAAAAGACAACTAAAGCTTACAGAAACATCTAAACCTTCGACAAGAGCACAGAGCGTGTCATAGATGATATGCCAATCAAATATCGATTTAACCAAGAAACGTCTTCGACGAGCCGGATTGTTCCATAGCCCTCGTATATGAGGTATTATAGTCTGAAAGAGACGTCTGAGCATTAAGCATCATGAAGAGCCACAAAACGCACATGAATTATTTTTCTTTCTAGGTCAAGTAACGCTGCAGATCCCTGTCCACCCCAGTGTTGTGCAAAGACATGGTATGATACTCCGATTGTCTCTTCGAACAGACGGTCAACGAGCCAGCTCTGGGCTTGATTGTGTATAATTTGAATCCCGTCGTAGAATAACGTCTACACAACATAAGAAGCATGATCTATCAAAGAGGCAGAAAAGTGAATGATTAATTTACCTGAGCGCAAGATCGAATGTAAGCAGGTTGAGCAGCAGGAGCACTAAACCACGATTGATGGAATCCTACTTGCTGTCAAAATCGTAGCACAATCAATAGATGTATCACAAATGCATGAAGTTCAACATCTTACATACATTCCAGGTAGATATCTGATATGTTTTTGACAGCTTAGCAAGATCCTCCCATCCATTCAGAAGGCGCTCATAGGCGTCGCAGGTTTGTTCTAAACTGGGTACGTCAATGACCCGGACGGGTAGAAAGGTGTTGAGTTGGCGAGCAATGTATGGATCGAACGCTGCATGGGCAGGGGAAGAGGACGAGATCGATTCACAGGGATGAGCGCGGATGACAGAGAGCGAATGTCTCGCAGATTGGAGAAGCTGATTGAAGTCTTCGGGACCTCGAGGGAGAGATTCGGTTGAGTTCAGTAACAGGAGTATAGTCCGACGGAACTGGACTCTGATTTTGAGGGCATCTTGCCATGATGGTGGCACTAGAACGGCACGTCGTGAGTCTCACTGAACGGACACAATTTTAAAACCCTTAGACGAACGAGCCTTTAGTAGTTGTGGATAACCAAGCTAGTGCAGTATCTAAACGAGCAATGGCAGCTTTTACAGGCCAGCCTTCTAAGAGTGACACATCGCTCTTGTCGCTATGCCAGTCTTCAGTCTAAAAATTTGGTGTTAAAATCGCGCGGATAGAATAATGCTGACATACATCTAATAAGGATCCCTTGGACAGTTCATTCCATGCTATACTGCATGATTTGAGGAGGCCAGAAGTATAAGCCCGTAATATGACTGTGATGAGTTCCAGAGGTCGGGATGAATCCAAGTCAATCATCGGAAGAAATGGAAGAACATCGGGGTCCACGTCGTTCAGACAATGGACATAAAGCAAGGTAAATACTGTATGGGCTAGCGGATTAGATGCGTGCCATTCTGTCTGCAACTTGAATTTTAAACCAAGAGGTGTAAAGAGCATGAAGGTTGCCCACTTCGTAGGCCATAGATCGGTCTATTATCCAGCATATTTCTTCTGGTAATAAGGGAGTCAATGGGTCAAACTGCGGTCGTTCGGTGTTCTCCAATTGTATTCCAGTGTCCAACCGGGGTTCACCTATCTTGAAGGAGAGAAAAATCGGCCAAAGTTCCACTGATACAATATACACTCACCTCTGTTGCAGTCATTGCATCACTTAAAGAGAATGCGTCGACAGCCACTATTGAACCTGGATCCATCTCTAGAAAAAAAGTTACTGATGAACAGCAAAAACAAACACTGATACACACCTTGTGAAGCCAAAGCAAAAACGCTTGTTACATCGCGGAAACTACTCCCCCCAGGGACCGTGTAGTCAGCATCCATATCCATCGTTTATTAGAGTTAAGGTGAGGATGGAAAAATATAGGCTGAGAGGCTCTGGCGTAACTTGGTCGCATCACGTGTAACACATATTCCGAGCCGCAATTTGCCGCATCTGTTCGATTCCTCCCGCTTCCTCGACTTGGGTTCGAAGATTTCACGACTTCCGGCGTGTTTGCGAGAGCGTGTTAGTTGTTCTCTTTCATTATCATAAGTAGATTACATTATAACAAGAAGCACGAGAAACCCTTGCTCTTCCCTCATCACGGTTACGGATTGCTATTGTATCCTTCTTGACGTTCGATGAACACAGGTACCCCATGTATAAGAATTTCAGGACCAACTCTACTCAACCTTCCACAGCCCTTTAAATTCTGTTTCCCGATCGAAAGATACGGAAGTTTCTTGAGGTCTATACTTATCAAAACGGGCCCTTCTATATATATTGATCAAATTCACCGGTACTTACGATAACTAGCTTTGACATCCCGACCGAACCAAACATCACTTCTTCGACTTTTTCTGCTTCTTTGGACTAGGCATCACTGCTCCTTCCGCTGTTTTTCGCTTTTTTGTCTGCTTCAACAACTTCTTCTCTGTTGATTTCTTGGCTTTTTCTGACTTGAGATGAACGTCCTCCATTTCAACATCACCATCATCACCAGCGCCATTACCATGAACACTGCCAGTCTCATCATCGTGATCCACGGCCACCTTGGTCGACCCGAACGCAACAAACCGATGTTTGAGAAGCTCCTGTGGATATGAAAATCGAGGGAGGTTCTGAGTTGGCATCAAATAATCTTCGGATGAAGACGGTTTTGGAATTTGGGCAGAAATCAGAAGATGTCGTGTAATCGGCCTAGGCGCTGAGTAAGACAGATCGTAGTATGTCAGAAAGGAAAATGCATAATGCCCCAAGTGAACGAACCAATATACAATTCTCCGTGCTTCTTCTTCCTAGGAAGCAAACACGACAAGCCTCTCATTTCCTCTCCACCTCCAGCAGTGCTCTCTTCGTCTAAGCGCCCGAGCTCTACTCCGCCGATATCATCGCTACCAGATGTTGACGAAGAACATACGTCCCATACATCATAACTCTCTTGTTTGCGATTAAGAACACCGACTTTGGTGTTTCGATGATTTGAGGACGAATCAGGCAGGCTTATGGTCATGTTTTCCAGGTGTTTTGGTTTGACCTGAGGTGAACATGAACGTTGGTATGAGTTGGGAAGAATTTATTACAGAATTTATGACACCCTCCACCCTTCCAGATGAGAAGAATTTACTCACCCCATTAGGCACCCTGATGACCCACAATTCTAGTTCTGGGTCCTTTTTGAACGTATCCCAATCCCATTCATCATGAATTTCTGTATTTTCAACCAAAGCTATTCCTTCTGGTGGCTGATAAGCCCAAGTAGGATCATCCTCGGGAGTCGGCTTTGCAGAACTAATTTTTTTGGTTTTACTCCTAATACTTGTTTTTGGTTTCGATTTCACGTAAGCTTCGGATGGAAGAGAGCTCGAAGACGAATCCGATTCTGACATGGTGAACCTTGGAGTTGATCTGGAGTTGTACTGTCGGGAGAAAAAGCGGAGGCGGCGCGTTGTTGATCAATTCCTTGCGAGCCAAACAAAGTCGGCATTTTATCCGATCCGGCGGGCTTCCAACTTAGGTGTTCCTTAATTGTGGGATCCCCGTCTTTAGACGGAACCGTGTGTCAATGAATCAATCTATCTTGCTTCCAGTCATGACCGAACCAACGACCCAACCAGCAATTCTTACCATCGCCGGGTCGGACTCAAGTGGAGGTGCAGGCATTCAAGTGCGCATCTGATGTCAAAAGATTTTCATTTTACTCAGTATTAAATGCAAGGCCGATTTGAAGACCTTCGCTGCCCATGGATGCTATGGAACCAGTGCGATAACAGCGTTGACGGCGCAAAATACAACCGGAGTACAGGATGTGCTCCCTTCTCCTCCAGAATTCTTGCAGAAACAAGTTAGACCTTTCGCGTCGATTCAAAATACTGTTTTTTTCCAGACCTTTGACTTTAATCTCAGGTCACTTCGGTCCTCTCTGACATTGATATTAAAGCTATTAAAACTGGCATGCTTTTCGACGGCAACAACGTTCGAGCCGCAATATCTGCACTCAAATCGCATTACTCCATTTCATCCGACGTTGGTGGGAATATCCCACCGCTCGTATGCGACCCAGTATGTGTGAGCACTTCAGGACATACACTGCTTGATCCAAGTGCCATCGACGTGATTATCGAAGAGCTCTTTCCCCTCGCCGTGCTCGTAACACCCAACAAAGCGGAAGCAGAACTAATCCTTTCCCATCGTCAGTCCTCTGCTGCAACGTCGCGAAGTATTGAGAGTCTTGAGGACATGCTCCTTGCAGCGGAAGACCTGCTGTGCCTTGGTTCGAAAGCTGTCCTGCTCAAAGGTGGCCATCTGACGGTATCAGCAGAGGATGTCAGCAGAGTGGCCTCAAGCTATCCAAACCTGGAGATAGTCCGAGATGGAATTATACTAAATGGGGAGAACATGGAAATTCTGAAGGTCAACTCAAGTCTGGCTGGAGCTCAACTCGTTGTAGACGTTTTACACGAAATCTTGGCCAATGGACAGAAGCAAACAACAATACTATGCCGTCCTCGTATCGAATCTACCAACACTCACGGAACAGGTTGTACACTGAGTGCAGCGATTGCCGCTGAGCTAGCCTTGAGCTCTACTCGTACGTGCATCTGCTCATCAATTACATCTCGATTTGCTCATCCACTTGCAGTCACAAATGCTGTCCGACGCGCAGTGCAATATACTTACCGCGGTATAGCAACCGCGAATTCTGCTATTGGGCACGGTCATGGGCCACTCAATCATTTTCATTCGATGACGGAACTCGTTGTGCCCAAGTAAGCATTCATCGGTTTACAGTCATCAACAGCGTAATCACCTTTCCTTCTTTAGAATTACTCCCACAAACCCTTACCCTCTAACAACTCTCCTCATACGTAGGAGTGCTCGCGTTTGGAAGGCTTACGTCGAGCACGAGTTCGTCAAGCTTCTCGGGAAAGGGACCCTTCCGCAGAAGAATTTTATTCATTTTATCAAGTAGGTATATCTCTGCCTTATTTATTGGAACTGACATTCTTGTTCGGTGCAGGCAGGACTACCTGTATCTCAAATACTACGGCCGAGCCTACGCGCAAGTGATATTTTACTTTCTGTTAAAATTGTGCTTTCTTGACTCCGGTGCAGCCTCCTCGCCGCAAAATTCAACTCGTTCCCCGCGATCGATTCTGCCACACAGATCGTCCTCAACGTTCTCCGAGAGGTCAACACGCATGAAACTTTCTGTGCCTCCTTCGGTATAACCAAAGACGAATTAGCGAGGACCCCAGAGTCCCCAGCCACAGCAGCGTACGGAGGCTATCTCATTGATGTTGCCTTGAGAGGTACCATCCTGCTTCCCTTACTGTTTATGAAATTGATTCGATTTAACCTCTTTTTGACTTAGGTGATGCAACGCTGCTCCTAATGGCCCTTCTCGCCTGTCTTTTGGGATATGGTGAAGTTGGGCTTTGGCTGGAGAAGAACGCGCAACCTGGAAATGGTGGATGGGTTATTTTGCAGGGTAATCCGTATCTACGATGGATAGAAGATTATGCTGGTGAGAATTATCAGCGTGCAGTCGCATTAGGCTTAGGTATGTCTGTTACGCTGTTCCTGTTCCTATCATAGGGTTGACGATCTAGCCTTCACGATTTTATAGAAACAATTGAAGCGCGAGCCACAATGGACCCTCCGTCACTAAGCCGTTTCGCAGAGTGGTACGCGGTATGGGAGAGATGCACAGAGCTGGAGAAGGGATTCTGGGATATGGCCATGAACTTGTCGTGAAAACGCGGCCACTCAGGCAAGGATGTACCTCACTGTTGAAGTGAGTTGACATTCATTAAAACATTCTTGCTGTCGTCGATATTGTGGCTGTTCCTTGTACTACGAGCTTAGTTTAAATAGGGGTTCAGTTTATATCTCATCATCGTTATGAAGCACGGGTAAGTGAGGCTTTCAACGGACACACGGGGGCGCAGTACTCTCATTTCGGCTGAACCTTTGAACAGTGGCGTAGTAAGATTGTGAGGATATCTTTGCAAACCTAATACCTTGGTCTGTTTCAACCATTGACTTTTTTTGGACGAATGATTCGATCCGGACTTGTATGAGATGAGAAGATATCGTGTTCTTCCATTTCTCGTCGACATCATGATGAGGCTCATATCCGTAAACAACTATAATACAGTCAGACATCAACTTTCCGATACTCGTCCGATGATTGACAAGAGGAATTGCAAAATGCCATAACTATCCCTGCATAGCACTAGCCTTAAATGAGTCTGAAGTTGTTGAATGCGTTCCGCCAGGTTCTTCGCTCCCTTGAGTTCATCGTTCAATGACCCCCGAAGAAAGTGACCTACTTTCACACATAGGAACCCTCATTTATTATGGAATCGTCGTCCTGATTGTCGATTGTACGCTTTATGGTAGGAAATATGTTCATCTTGAAGCCTATTCAGCCATATTGGTATTTATGTTGTCGATTGTTTTTTTTCACAGGCTTCTATCTTCTCGCTGAATTCATTACCTTGTACCTCTTCATGTAAGTTTGTCACCGGCATCTTCTTTGGACTTCGTTCACGGTGAAACTCCATTAGAAAACATGGGCTCAGACAACGTATTCAAAAGATTCTGTTCATCTGCTCTCTGACCACGATGGCCACTGCTACATGGGACTTCGTGAACCAATGCGCCTTGAATCTGATTCAGATCAAGGTTTCGCTCATGGAACCTCTGGAAGCGGGTCTTCAAGCTCAAGTTGACGCTGCTCATAGCGCTGTCCTCCCGTGGTATTCGATGATGGTCTGGCCAATAAGCATCAACGTGCGTGCCCCCGAAGAATTCTCGAAGCGTCCGAGCGTTAAATTATGTATTTAGATCGTTATAGGGAATGGTATCGTCCTTTGGCGAACTTGGGCAGTTTGGGAAAACGATAGGCTCATCGAATCGGCTTTGCTCATGATGATGCTTGTAAATACAGGTACGCGCGCCAGAGACTCCCGAGCCCAATACTTCTTCTCAAAAGTGCTCTCTTCAGGGATCTGCTGTTCGGACGCCATTGTTGGGACTATCGTTAGATCTCAAGGTGTGAAGAGTGGGAATTCTTCCCTGGAGACAGCTCAGATGTTCATCTGTTTGGCCATAAATTTCATTGCGACTGGCCTGATTGGGGTCAAAGCAAAGTGACTAGTCCACACTTTCCTCATTTACATTCAATAACAAACGTATTCCAGGAAAAGGCCTCAGCTGGTGAAGGAGTATTTTAGCCTATCCCGAAAGCGCCGAGAAATTGTTGAAAGGACAGTCTTGGTGCTTACGGAGTCAGGCGTTGTCCTTCTCTTATTCCAGGTTCGTTATCACATTTTCCGAAATGTATTTATGCATAACTAGCGATCCTTAGCTGCTATATGCGATATTTGGGCAGCTGAATATCAGCGCCGCTCAATTTTCGGGCATCAATATTGCTTGGAGTATTATCGCTACGATGTTCAACGCAGTCACGGTCAGTGGTTTTATGCATGTATTGTCCGCAGAATATGCCAGCTAACATGTAGATATCAGGTACTTTATGCGGTGGTCGTCATTATCATGGTCATCGTCGATCGCTCAGCATTGGACAAGTTGTTTGAACTCAACACAACCATCAACATTTCAGTGAGCGAGAAGAACGGCCAAACAACCAAGATATCGACGTTGCGTTTTGCGGAAGGAGGGCATCAAGCCACATATTCTACAGGATTGGGCAGTGCCGATCTGGAGGTAATCCAAGAAGCAAGTTCTAGGATAGATCGTCTCGCATCATCGAACGGCGATATCAAAGACAGAAGTCGCAACGAATCCGAAATCACAGTACAGTAATCTTTTGATGAATCACATATGTATAAATTTTATTCTTGTATTATCTTGTTGGTAAAAATGACTTATCCACGTCTTGAACTTATTTTCATCGATTCTCATCTTGTATCCATGTATTACTCGAATATAATAATTCTCGCTGTGCAGTAATCAATAACCGCCAGTGGAAAGAGACGGAGGCAGAGCTTCGTCACCCGATCCGCAAGTTACATTTGGGTCATCGGTAAGCGCAAGCTCGACAACTGAACCATTAACGAACACATCCCAGTCGAGAAAGCAGTTGGATTTATATAACTCTCCGTTCACAGTGACGTTCTGGAGATGATACAAGGAAAATTCTTTGAATTGCAAACTGAACTTGAGGATGAAATGGGCTTACCTGCACAAACACCTTCCCCCCTGTCCCATCGGCAGGGTTTCCTTCGAATCCGTTTGCTTTGATAGTGGTAGTAGAGTTATACAAGGGATTGAAGAAAGAGATCGAGGGAAAGAATGGCGAAGAAAGGAGTATTTGACGAGTTGCGGGGAGTGGATACAACCCAGCGAGGTAGAACGCAGTGTAGCTTGCCATTGCACCTTTTATACAAATCATTGAACGCATGATTGCTAGTAGAATGTACATAGATAGAGAGCATACCAGAATCTGACAAAGTGTGAATTTAAGCAATCATCACTGTGAGCAATAGACTCACCATCATTTCCTGGGAGGCCACTGACCGAGGTGTTGAAAGATTCTGCAATAACCTGCCGAGATTTCTGAGTGCTCTTTCCTGGAAGATTCGCATAATGATACATGAAAGGTATTTGCATCGAGGGCTCGTCCGTAACGTCGAAGTAACTTTGGTTGAAGATGAAGTCAAGACGAGAAACAAAACTGTCTTTGCCGCCTTGGAGTCGGAGGAGCTGCGCGGTGTCATGGGGTACGTACTGTCAGATATGTAGAGCGTTAGGGAAATCAAGGTGCTTAACACGTTGTACATAATCGTACTTGAGAGTACTAAGCGTCCTGTTAGCAATCGTTCAAGCATAGGGATGTAACAATGAAACGCACAACTATTGGAGACGATTCATAGAACCCATCTCGATTTGCGGCGTTCAAAAAACAGGTCGCCATTTCCGGGTCGTGTATACTGCAATGTCTTGGATCTGTGAAATTGAATGTTCCATTTTTGAATCGGGGCTGTAGAAGTGGTATCACTAAGAGATAGGCGGGTCAGAAAATTTGCAGAAGCCTGACCTGCATCATACCAGCGACACTTGGGGTACCCGGTACCGAAACGTCTGGATTCCAGACATTGAAAGAATTGTTGGCACGTTGAGAGTACTGGTTAGGCAAGTACGAAGGGGGTCAGCTAGAAGAAATTAACCCAAATTTTGAGAAATTTCTGACTTTGGCAGCATCGTCTGTCTTTCCAAGTATTTTCGCCACTTGAGATATCGCAAAGTCGCCGAATGCATGCTGGGAGCACATTTTCAAGCTCCTTTTCTATCTAATGCGTTATAGTAACTAGGGTGACTCACTTCCAGAGTACGAGAGACCTGCTTGGTATTTGCACCACCAGCATCAAACATATCTTGTGGGATGTAATCTATTTCAATGAATATGAAATCAGAATGCGCCACACTCTTGATTGTGGAACTGCAAGACGAACTGAATTGCTTCCAAGCATCAGCTTGTCTCCCTTGGAGATTCCAATTAGGTGGTTGTAACTCTGCGTCAGCGAGTAAAGCAGTATAGAGATCGTCGGCGGAAACGTTGAGTGCCGCTGCTTGGTCGCTGAACCTACAGACAAATTGAGTATTGGACTAACGACGAATTTGAATTGGAAGCATACTTGACGAAAAATTCTCCTAGAATAGGATCACCGTCTAGGGAAAAACATCTGGTTGTATAGCAGGATCCAGGGAGGAGACGGTGTGTGGGCACTTACTGCTACCGCCTTGAATGAACTGCATTACTGTAGCACCACGACATTCAGGCAACCACCCTGTTCAAGGAGAGTGATTCAATACAGGCTACATTCGGTGAAAAAGACAAGGTAACCTTCATGTTTCTGGATATCAATCATACCACGGACGATACGAGAAAATGTGACGGGGTCGTGTAACGCCATGAAAGAGTACAGGGTCCGGTACGTGTCCCAATTACAGTAGTAGGAGTCATAATATGGCTCTGTTGAATTCCACCTGGGATTTTCGCCGGTGTCTAAGGTTGAAGATGAGCTACAAAAAAGAGACAAATGGAGTATAACACACAGTCTGCGGGGGAGATATGGGTTCTGTATATCTGCAGGATAGTCAACGACTAGTAAGAAGAAAAGGAAATAGCAAGGTGTGCGTAGTCGACTAACCGCGGAATAAAAAAGTTGAATCGTCTCCGTAGACACATTAGTCGTATCTACTTGAACACGACCCAGCAGCTCGTTCCAGGTTGCGCGATTTTCAGTTTGGACGCGATTGAAATCAAAGTCGGGAATTTCCTCTTCGGCGTTGGCACAGGCCTGTTCACTCGAAATAAACGAGACGCCCGCTCGTGCAAGTATAACGGTTGGTGTTCCATCTGGTGCAGGAGGAAACGTGAACAGTGCGCCTAGTTCGTCGATGAAACCTGTACTGGAGGTGAGCGTTGAGCCTCATTCAGGCTATTGTCAGATCAACGCACCAAAATACAATTGATCGATATCCGTCTGACCCTGCACAGGAAAGTTCCCCAACCATGTCCCAAACTCAGTAGGTTGTCCCAGCTCGAACCCTTCTCCAGCAAAATCAACACAGGTAAATGCGGTGTATCTTCCGGGGCCGAAAGAAGCAGCAAATTGAGCTCCACCGATTACACGTGCGGTTGTAGGGTCCAATGTCATGACAGGGTTTGTACTGGTACGAGGTCCATCGTTTGTGATATCGACAACCATCCGTGGTTGCGCAGTGCCCTCCGGGAAAGTGTATCGATGAATAGCTGTTCTTCTAGTAGAAGTCAGTTCGACACGGATTCCGGTAGAGAGGTTAGTGGAAAAGTATCCTGGGGAAGCAAAATCGTCTGGAGAGCCTGCAGACTAGAGTTCGTGAGGTATTCAAATTGGATTGAAAGACATAGTGAGGTTTACCATCAGGAAGAACCTTGCGCAGCGCTTTACGGCTTTCCAGGGAAGTGGGACAGTCTTCGAATGAAGTGCAGTTGGGAAAAGCCCATAATTTGAAATTGGATAGGGATATCGCCTTGTATGAGCATCAACTTTGACAGATGTACGAATCACAAAATCGATGAAGCGTACCCCACCCGTACCGGTGTCATGTAGCTGAGAGAAGCCGGTCGCGTTGAAAGTAGAGTTGGCGTCATAACCAGCTTGCTAAATTGACCCTCGAAACGAATCCTTTGTACGATCTGAGAGATTCAACTCACATTCCCTGGTGAGTCGGTATCCATTCCCACTTTTACCATTCCATGAGGAAGGGTAGCACCTGAAAGCATATCGTCAGCTTTGGTCGATACAGGTATAGATCATCCCTACCTGGAAATACATGCCCTCCATTTGTGGTGCCTATGAATGGGAGAACAAAGCTCGCGGGGTCGGTAATTAGAATAGGTGCTTGCGTTTTCACACTGGATTGGTCTTAGTAAGGACAACAACTGTGTAAGAGAATGCCATGCACCTTGCAAGTGATGCGCTTAAGACAGTTATCAAAAGACTCACTGTCCTCATCTTCGAAGACAGAAAATAGATGAGACAACTTCGAGCTGAGATAGCTTTGCCCTAGCATGTAGGCTATGGAGCTTATATAGGCTTCTAGGTCAGCTGGGACGCAGGTTCCATCAGTACGTAGGACAGCGAAGAAAATGCTTCTGCAATTAGAATTCCAAGACGACCGCAGGACCAACATATGGCAAGGGTCCGGTGACTTTCTTTTTTTGCTGCACTAGAATAAAAGCTGAATAAAAGCATGCTACAGGGGAAGGATGAGCAGGCCGAGGAGGACCGGCACGGTCCCATTGATGTAAGAATCATCCTGGAATCATTACATATCATTTTACCCTTTTCCAACATACCCACTACGATTAGGTGTAGGTTGTTCAACCACGGGACGCCGCACATCCTAGCCGCATCCTAGCATGCTCTGGGATTCTTCGACAAAGTTGATTATATTCTGGGGCTTTTCGGAGCCTTTTCTTCATCAAAATATCAAATCGCGTACGACCGCGATCGGATAATGAATTACGACTCGCAAGGGCGCGAGCTCTAGCAGGCTCTAGCCTGCCACATTGGAAAGGGGACAGTCATTTTTTCGGCAACCCCCGGCGTCGGTTGACCGTTGCTCTCAACCATGAAGTATATCGCAGGAATTCATCTTTCTCATGCACAAGGCATCGAGTCTATAGTGACTGCGTCAACTCTAGCAGCTCTGGCGTTGATCGGTGAGTCCTTGCAGCTCAATACCAACTACCGATGCTCATTAGCACCCCTAGCCAGAGACCAGCGAAAAACTTTCAAGAAGGCTTCCACAGAGGGCGGAAATCTCACAGCTGGCGCGACAACCCTCTTGGAACGACTTATTACTCCTATACACGGCAGCGCCCAGCTGATTGCCCCACTTTCATATCTCATTGGTGTCTTTTCCAATCAGATGGAGCAACCGGATTGGTACGAGCAAACTTCTTTCGACTATCCCCTCAGCGTCGGCACGATGGCTTGGACTCGCACTGCCGCTGCAATATCCCTTCTCGGGACTGCCTGGGTGACCCGAACGATCTTCAAGACATTAGGAAAGCAGTTACACTTCATTGGAGTGCGTTCGCATATTTCTTTGTGTATCATTGTTGCTGATCAGCACGAAGACCAGGGAAAAGGGTGAAATCGTATCCGTTGGACCCTATAGTTTTGTCCGTCACCCGTTGTACAGGTAGGTGGCTGATTTTGTAAAACAATATGTCATGACATGTCCGGTCTTTCAGTGTCGTCCTTGCGCAGCTTGTCATTGCTTCTGTGGCATACTGGTCGTGGATTCCTCTGGCGAGCTGTAGCATCTGCTTAGGTGCATTTGTTTATAAGATCCCTGTCGAGGTGCGCGCGCGCGTTTGAGTTGATTCTTGTATTGCAGCTACTAATTCAAAATGAAGGAACGATTAATGGAAGACGATTCCTCGATGGGACCAGCTTATATGGAATATAAACAGAAGGTACCTTACAGAATCCTCCCTTATATCTGGTGATGTGTATTTGTTCGATATTTCTCGACACATATACACCTTTTCTCCATCTCAGAATTGTACTTGTATTCTCTCACTTAATAGTATAACATCACACCTCTACTCGAAACAACAAATACAACGTCAGTATCTGTCGTAGTTTGAGTATACATGCTGTAAATGTCGCCTTCCCGTCATTTCGAATTATTGCTGACCCCGCTCAAGCATCAAAACGAATGGTCAATTAAAGACAAGAAAGCAAGGTCAATCATAGAGGTGCAGCACGCTCCTATCATCGTCAGTAAAGGTCAGGGTAATCCTATACGATCCAACTCTTCCGAGTCGTTTGTGGATTATTTTTCTTCGGAACCTCAAAAAGTGTTTCCCGGCATTTTCGGAATGGCTGGTGTCGACACAATAACGACCTGTACATATGTGATAGTTGTCTTGAACCGGCCCATAGTCAACATCGCGGTACCAATACGAGGGATTGTAGCGCTATCGAGTGCGATGCAGGCAGGGGAAATGCGAGGTAGTTTTTTATTTGAAACAAATGTTTTTGAAGGATAAGAAGACCTGCGCGCGCTTCCAACCTTTGGACATCCGTAGAGATCCACGAAGGGGGAAAGGATGGGAAGTCCGGATATGAAATCGGACCGAAGTCAATTCTGCTAGATGACACACTGTTCTCCAGCCAAAAAAATAAAATTTCTCACGATCTAAACTCATAATTATAACTTACATGAACGGCGTAGAGCTCAATGCTCTTCGGAACGGGAACCAGCAATCTCCTGTTCTTGAATCCGGCCTCAAGTCTTCTTTCATTAACGACGGCCACGATGACGAGGATGTTTATTCGGAAAACGGTGATGACGAAGAGGCACTTTTGAGCACTTCCTATGAACATCGAAGAAATGACCGGTCAATTGTCGAGGTTGGCCGATGGCCTCAGGTCAAGGATATCGTTATCGAGGTAACGATGATATAACATCTGTGTCCTCTGGCGCTCAAAAGCAACTTTCAGGCCGCTCCCACACTTCTATTCACGACGATAGGTCTTCTATTCACTGGTGAACTGTTAGACCATGTTTCGGTGAGTCTTCAGACGTCTGAATCTCTGTTTAGTAGCTGACATTCTATTCACCAAAGCGATGGAGAGCAATGCGGGAAGTTGACCAGCTTATAATGATCATTCCAGTCATCCTCAACCTGAAAGGCAACCTCGAAATGAATCTTTCGGCTCGATTAGGAACTGCAGCAAACGTTGGAGAATTAGACGAACCTCATATAATGCGGAAAATCATCTTCGGGAATCTCTCACTACTGCAGGTCCAAGCCACGGTCGTCTCGTTCGTCGCAGCATGTGTGTCCTTCGTTCTCGGATTCATCATACCGCGCGCAGAGATTCCGGCTACACAACCGTCGGAATCCATATTGGCTACGCGTCAACTACTCAGCCTACTTCCACGGAGACCTCGACCCACTTTGCCACCTGTTGACACGTCCCGCAAGTTCGGAATCCACTCGTATGTCTTTATTCCTTCTATGGAAACTCGGATGTTTAATTACGGCTTAGATTTTTTATGGTGGTCTCTACCGCAATGAGTGCTGCATGCCTTTCTAGTTTAATCTTGGGATCATTTATGTGCACTCTCATCGTTATATGTAGACGATACGGTCGGAATCCAGGTACGTTCATGTGTCTTGCACCGACGTATGTCTGTTTGACTTTTCGTTAATCAGATAATATTGCCCCACCTATCGCTTCGTGTCTGGGGGATCTGGTAACCTTACTTCTCATCGGCGTCCTCTCCACCCTACTCATTCCCTTCCTCAATGGTTTTATCCCAATCCTTGTCGTCGTCGTCGTGCTCCTCTCATTTTTCTTTTCCTTCGCGGCAACATATCGCAATCTATACGTCAAAGATCTCATCAAGCAGGGCTGGGTGCCACTTTTTGGCGCTATGATAATTAGCTCCACAACTGGTATCGTTCTCGACCTATTTGTCAGTCGTTACGAAGGATTCGCATTATTAGCTGTGGTAATTAGTGGTGAGTGGCACTTCGTGTTACTTCTGTGCCGGTCTAGATTAGAATCCTCAAATGCTCTTTGTCTTGCAGGTTTACCGGGAAGCGTGGGCTCCATATTCATCTCTCGACTTTCGACCACCCTTCACGCGGTAGCACTCTCTGCTGCCCCTAGCGGGACATTCCGACCGTCCAAAAACTCTGCCGAACCCAGCTCAAACCTCGTCATGATAGTCTTAATACTCATCACCATCCCGGTGGAAATTATTTTTCTTTCCGTGCTTCATGGTCTCGGATGGCTCCACCCTCCATTCCTCTTCATCGCCTTTTCGGTGGTTTTCTTCTGTTGCGCGGCAAGTCACATACTATCACTCTCCACTGTTTTGATTGAGGAAATCTTCTATTCTAGGTTACCGCCTCACTATTCATCGCCCGGTCACTAACCCACTTTCTGTGGTCAAGAAAATTGGATCCTGATACATATGCTCTGCCAATACATTCTGCTCTCATGGACCTCATAGGACAACTACTGCTTGTCCTATGTTTTGAAATTGTGACTGTACTTGGTGCTGTCCCTCACACAAAAGCAGCCTCGGAGATGAATTAGCCTGTGACTAACCTTTTTGTTGTCTCGATAGACTTGCATTATTGCTTTAAATTATCTGCTTTGCTTTACCTACCTACTTTTACAACCTACATCGCACTGACTGTATCATCACATAAAATATTTATTCCACGACAACGTTACTGGAAAGATTAAGTGGATTCTACCATTTACCGTGTCTTGGGGCGTGAAGAAAGATATCAAAATGAGATAGGACAGCAACGATCCGAACGAAACCTGGTAATCCGATACATGATCATAATACATATCTGAACTCCCGATTCTGAACGTCGGTCAAATCCAAGAATTCCTATTACACGGAAGTCAACACAAATCAAGCAACCCTGATAAGGTCGGTGAAAGTGTACCTTTTCTACTTTGACCTTCTCCATCACACCGTCTGATCCCAAAAGTTCTGTGTACACATCGTCGTAACTTGTGTCGAGGGGTTCAGCATCCCGACGCCTATTTTCATTTGCAAGATATGCCTGGAGGAGACCCAAGTTACACAAACGAACATGGGAGTCAAGCTGGATACGCACTCGAATGATCATTAACAGAATAATGGAAACAACATAGCAAACGCCGATGACTATCCATGGAACATGGTTTCTATGAAAAGGATCCGTCAAACTTTGATAGGATAACAGAGGGTTATCTGTACCGAGGCTTGTACTTCTCTTGCCACATGAAAGGCCCAACGGCATTACCAATGCAATATCCACAAAGCATCACTGCATTCATTGTGACTTTCTTGGTGTGTCCTGCGGTCGTCGCTGAAACCCATGCAAGGGACATCACTAGCAGAAGACCTCAATAAGAATGGCGTGGCAGGAAATCTTGCAGGCAACATACCAAACGCAGTTATCTGGATTGTACCTAACCACACCGAAAACAGCAACCCGACTTGGTCAGACCATGGCAAGAGGTTGACCAAAAATACACCAAGGAGACTAGGCAGGAAGTATACCGCGCCCACATACGCACGACTGTTTGGTATGCGTGAAGAGATTTCGACGCCGGACCAGATGGTGGCAATCTCAATGACACCGCTGACGCACCCAAGGAGAGTGGTCTGCAACGTCGTGAACCCGAACGAGGTGATAATGATGGTGCCTTGGTTGGTGAGCGAGTTAGGGATGTTGTCTACTATGGAGAAGATGAAGAATAGCCATGTTTTAGGTTCGAGGAACACTTCAATCATCTGTTCTTTTTTGAAATGTTTGTTCTCCACTCCAGTTTGGTTGGACTGAAAATCTTGTGAGACTCGTAGTATGGTCATCATTGACATAACTCACTTTGATGCGATTAACAGCAAGAGCACGTTCTTTCGGTGTCAAGAACCTGAGTACAGTAAGCTTTGAGTCAACATTGAAACTTGGAATTTCTCATACCATGCATTTGTTGGAGAGTCAGGGAAGAAAAGCCTAACGATGAGATGATTCAAGAGACTACACCCTACCATTGATCTTGATCAGACTCACCAAAAGCATACTGAAAGCACAAGCGTCAGCAGTCCGGTAATAATCATTAGCCTGCAAGATCCAAATGTCAAAACCTCTGTTGAAAGAAAGTGCAAACGGCTCACCATTGCCATGGCTCTAGTTTACCCTTCGTGATGTTCAGAGAACCGTAGGCAACAAATGCAAGTATTATTTGAGCTAAGCAAAGTGGTGAACTTCGACTCACATAGATAAGTAGTAATACCACTCACCTGTTCCGTTCATAAGGACTGTTACCAACAACCAATAAGTCCAATATCATCGAAGTCGCTGTAAAATATACTTACACCAATACCCTACTCGGAGTGTTTGCTCTTTCCGAGTGTAGAACATTGAGCTGACGATCATGAAGCCCGCAGTGATAGAACCCTCGCATATGCCAAGTATGAAACGGGCGGCGAAAAGACCCCCGAAACTTTTGCAAGCAGCGTGACTGCAAAGAGCCACCGACCTGGACCATGCTTAGATATATCAAACATTGTCCAATTGTACTCACCACACGAAGATGTTGATACTATTGAATGAATTTGAGTAAGAAGAATGAAGACGAGGAAGAGAGAGGACGTACCTCATCCATTTCCCGACAGGAAAACGCTGTAGGGCGAGATTTTGAGGATATTCAAAGACAAGGTAACTGAGATAGAATATGGTGCCAAGCCTGTGTCGGGGAGCTGAGTTTCAGACGAGGACCTAGGCCATATCACGCACCAGTTGTACCTTTCAGCAGCGATTCGTATTAGGAAAACTTTGCCAGATAGACAAATGATATCTTACTGATCAGTGGTGAGATGGGCCTCCTGGCTAGAACGAGATCGTTCAGTTTGAGGGGTGAGAGTAAATTATTTGGAGCGTACTTCATCCCAAGAATAGCGGCATAACCAAGAGTGGTCTTGTCCATGAACTGAACCCTGAATAGCTGGTGGTTTGATTGAAATATCATCGATTCATGTTACGCTTACAAGTAAAGAACTGCATTTGTCCAAGGTGTTAGTCGCCATATACACGAACTTCGGAGAAAGTAGAAACGCACGGCACATCATCGGCAAGATATTTCTGTCTATTTTTCGTCTGTAGGTGCAAATAAGCCAAGTGGGTTGAGACACTGATGAAATTTCAAAGAATTCACCGAATGCGAATGGCCTCGCTGGGATCGATGGTCTCTTCAGCTCCATTCGCGAATTGAGCACCTGTGTCGAGTGCAGACGCTGCAATCTCGACATGACGGCTGGGGATGTCGGAATCCTCGTCCCGCTTCTCACTATAGGATGAAGATTCCATCTTGCGAGGTTGCAGAAGGGCAGAAAGGAAAGCAGCCTTCTTTTGCAGGCTGATGATTTGCCCTATTTATATGCGAATGAATGGTAAGCGATCATGTTCTCAGCCCTCAGTGGGTTGAATGATATCCGTCATGCCGGTTCCTTGTTGGTTCTCGTCAGAATTCTTCATTATCTGAATTGTCCGTATGTGTCGCCTGTTTCGTAACTTCTTATGCTCCAACTAAGTGAAAACTGAAGACCTTTGTCATTGGACGGAAATCTAACTGCAACACACCTTGATTCCGACTCCGAAGCTGGTACTCTTTCAAATTCATTGCTATAATTATCACCCAGTCCTACACTGCAATGATCAAGAAATCTTGCGAGTTTTGGCCAGTTCTTCCCAGACTGGAGAATACTGTGTGCTGAGCTGTGCTGAGGTGAAACCGGGGTCATCGGTAGTCCAAATCTTG
Organism: Lentinula lateritia; assembly: GCA_028011325.1. Classification (NCBI taxonomy): domain Eukaryota; kingdom Fungi; phylum Basidiomycota; class Agaricomycetes; order Agaricales; family Omphalotaceae; genus Lentinula; species Lentinula lateritia. The sequence goes on from JANVFT010000035.1 coordinate 95,083, forward strand.
GTATGACGAGGACATTCTTCGATTTTGAAAGTTCTTGACCGGAAAACTTGTCTTTGTGTGGACCTGGTGGATGCGGCGGAAGAGATCAACCACAGGTACATGATCATCATGAGTGGGACCCACAATTCAGGACCCACATTTTCTGCCCAGAGATTCAAATTGTCTTCGGAGCCGTTCGACACACGGTCACTTGACACTCCAACGACCGACGCGTTCTGAACTAGGCAAGCCCAGGTCGTACGGTTCCCCTCGCACAGATACGAAAACTACATGAAAAATAACTTGGCTACACTGTACTTGATAACCTATACTCATTACATCGATCGTTTATACATAGACAACCAAGTTACAGTTAGTTACAATACATATCGGAAGTCCCGGTTTTGCTTATCCGTTAGATCCAGGAATTCCTACAAATTCACAAAGAGATTGAGATTCAAGAGTATAGTAGGAGATAGACCAAAAGAGGGACAAACCTTTTCAACTTTGATCTCGTCTATGGTCCCATCTTCGTTTAAACGCTCTATGTAGACATTGTCGTATTGATCGTCGTAAGGTTCAACCTCCCGTAATTTGTTCTGACGATGTAAATAGGACTAGAAATAGTCTATGATAACCTGCTACAGGAATCAAAAGAGGAGCAAGAAAACCAACCCGAATGGCCAGAAGCAATAGCATACAAATCCCATAGCAGATGCCGATAATAGTCCAGGGGACGTGGTTTCTACCCGCAGAAGTGAGCCTTCCATCTAGTTGAGAAGGTACAAGGTACATGCCGAGGTTTGTATTTGGCTTGCCACATGAATGGAGCAGCCGCATTTCCAATGCAATACGCACCAAGCATAATGGCATTAGTAGTGATCCTTTTTGTGTGCCCGGCAGTGACACTTGAAAGCCACGAGAGCGACAATACTAAGTGGCCGTCGACGTTAGTCTTCCCGCGGGCGCAGTAGCCAAAAGGTGCAACAAACTTACCGAAGCCAGTAGTCCCAACACCTGTTCAGATTTGATGCACAAGTTCACACATCAGACTCGTTGAGATTTACGCTAGAAACCTACCTGTCAACCATTGTCCGAACAGTAGACCGACTTTGTCAGACCACGGCAAGGTGTTAATCACGATGACCCCGACGACGTTGGGGATGAAATAGACAAAACCAACATACGCGCGGCTGTTGGGAAATCGAGCGGCGATGTTCACTCCGGTCCAAATGGTGACTATTTCGATCAACCCGTCCACACAACCGAGGAGAGTTGTTTGAAGATATGTAAAGCCAAACGAGGAAACAATGAGCGATCGTTGATTGGTGAGAGAGTTCGGCACATTGTCTAAAGCGGAGAACAGCGCGAACATCCATGTCTTCGGATCCAAGAGAGCCTCAATCATTCTACGAAGTGCAAAATCTTGTAAGATGAATATTGATCATTCGTTGGACTTGAGGACGCACTGTTCCTTTTTGAAATGCTTGTTCTCGACACCCGTCTGATTTTCCTTGATACGAATGACCGCTAGAGCACGTTCTTCGGGAGTTAAAAACCACGCATTGGTAGGACTGTCAGGGAAAAAGAGACTAAAGGAGGGATACTGGTCAAACGGAAGCTCGGACGACGATCGATTCATAGACGCACAAGAAGCAGATCGCGGTAATGAAGGTGATTGCCCCAGTGATGACCATAAGCCTGTAAAGATAGATAGGCGCAAGGGTTACATATGGAATTGGCAGTCAATAGCATACCATTGCCATGGTTCAAAGGTTGGCGTATGAATGTGTAGGGAGCCAAAACTGAGGAACCCAGAGATAATCTGAGCTATATAGATGATGGAGATAAGGGACCGAGAACGACACTGGGAATTTGATGAGACGCACCCGTTCCATTCATCAAAACTGCAAAATAACGGTGAATGATCAGAATGGCGTTGTTTATAAAGAAGACGATCGTTGCTTAAGACATACACCAGTAACCGACTCTCAACGTCTGTTCATTTCTAGTGTAGAACATCGAACTGACGATCATAAAGCCGGCGGTGATAGAACCTTCACACATCCCAAGGATAAGTCGGACAACGAAAAGTCCCGCGAAATTTGTGCATGCAGCATGGCAGCACAAAGCGATAGACCAGACTAATATATTAGCACTGAATCCATGTGAGTGATAGATTGGAACCAGGGACTATTCTTACTTGCCTCATCCATTTTCCAACGGGAAATCTTTGCAGCGCTAAGTTCTGAGGATATTCGAAAACTAGATAGCTCAGATAGAAGATAGTACCAAGCCTAATGTCAACAACGATGCTTAGATGGTTGCTCTTGTGACCTAACCAGTGTTTCGTACCAGTTATACCTATGGAGAGTGTCAACTTTTGCTGTGCACAATAGGGAGAATACACACTGATTCGTAGTCAGATGAGTAGCGGTAGTAATACCCAAGATCGCTGAGCTTCCCAGCGTCGTCTTATCCATGAATTGCACCCTGTGCAGCATCAGCGGCATTCTTCTAATCATCCCATAATTTAAGTCCTTCATACCAATAGAGCACACACATCAAGGGCAATATATGTCTGTCGATTTTCTTTCTATAAAGGCAGCCTTGGTATCAGCATCAAGCAGTGATTCAAGGTTTAGGACCCACCGAATTCTGATTGCCTCTGCAGGATCAATCTCACCAGCGTCACCAATAAGCGCGGCTGCGGTATCAACTTCCTTCGTCGAGACCTCCACATGATGTCCAATCTCCGGTTTCGACCCCGAGGAGACTTTTTCGTCGTACTCTGAAGAGCCCATAGCAAAACGCAGAGAGTGAGGCGTTAAGGATGATCATTTCAGTGGTGCCTTTTATTTAAACTAATGCGCGCCAAGGTTAACGCCATAGTCCACATAGGTGGGAAACTTGATTTTGGGGCCCATTACCAGGCAAAGATAAGAGCTAATAGAGGACTGTCCACATGATGAGGTCAAGGTCAAATTTCTCATAAAAGTCGGTTGGCGATAAGTAAGTAATTCATGGTGCGGAACACGGAATCTATTCTGGAATCATGGCTTCCTACCAAGCCCGGGAGGACAATACACAATCCTTGTCACTTCGCGCCGTAAAAAAGGTGACATTGATTCAATATGTTGCGAATAAGAATAGGGAAAGTCAATACGTACTACTAGTCTGAATTCGACGTCGAAAAATGGCGTAAAATGCTTCAGATTCGCCCCGGGATTACTCAGAGAATGCCTCGCGCGATCGAGCCTGTCTCTGTAGTCGGGCTCCCGACTCGAGAACACCTTTGGACCGCAAAACTTGCATATCTACGACGTTATCAAAATCGTCATCGGGTGGAAATTTGTCACAAACGACGTACCCAGATTTGAGAGGGTATCTTTACAACTGCAATTTTACCGTGACGCGTGATACCCACGACAATAACGAACTTTTTACTACATCGCCATTTATTGGTGTCTTCAGGTGTTGGGAATAGAGTGGTCGTTTGTTAAGATGTTTGAATGAACAGCCTGGTGAAATGCGTTGTGGTGTTTTGTGGCCAGTGAAGGAGCCTTTCGCGGAGACGAAATCGTGATACAGGACAAGATGACAGTGCAAAAGGTAATATATTTGAGGCTACCCCAACTGCAAGCAGCTTAAACAAAATGCATTCGCAGCATCGAGCAATACTGAGTGGTGCGACTTGGGGTGATGTTATAGATAGGATTCAGAATCATAGGACCCCTTGTTATTTCGCTAATAAAGTGGTTCATCGGTTGAGCATTGTCTATGCAAATGGTCAAGCTTAGGAGATGATAATGGATGAGAGACACGTACCCTAAGTCCGTTGAGGCAATACAATTCTAGTCCCTCAAAGTTAAAGTTCCATGACGAACTCAAAATCTGTGCTTTTTGACATTTCGTGAGTCATGGACTCGTTCCTTTTGCAAAGGAAAAAATGAAGACTCAGTATTATAACCCATCGAAAGACACTACAATATCACGCACCAAATGATACAGAACCAGTAGAACCGCAAATTTGCAGTCAATTATCATCAATGAGTCGATAATAGGTCATTCAACTTGTAAGGAAACTCCTCACTGGGGGTATCTCACTGTGTGAGACCCCAGCGGAGTGATACCCGCCACACCTAGCATTAGGGTAAAATATTATCATGATGAAGTCGTCTAAGGGGAACATGATGCATGATGGATGAAGGACGTCAATGGACGATGGTTCAAGGATCTTGAGCGCTTAATTATTCCCACGCGTCGAATATAAAGTTTCTTCGAGCTCAACGGAAGTGCCTTGCTCTGTGAAAGTATGCGTTTTTTAACATGAACGTGTATGAGGGTGTTTGTGAATAGATGTTGTAATGGTGCGACATATACATATGAAGATAATGGAAGTCGAATAATGAAGTAAAAAATTTTACACAGTGAATGCCTGAGCGGACGTTTTCAGTCTTATCATCGATGCCAGTGTCGATAAGTTCACTTATTATCTTGTTAGAATTTTTGTTACACGTTCAAATTTTTCATATGTAAATGCAGATGGTTATATAATTTATGGTATGTTTACAACGATCGAGTTGGCTTTTGCGTTTAAGAAACAGTGAGATTAACTCTTCGTAATTGTGAAGAAGCTCCTAATTTACGGCAAGTGGGACAGCCGTGTCCATGTTCAAATGCATGCGTGATACACCTATCGACATGAACGTCAGACTTTACGGGACGGTGTAGAATAATGCTAGTACTCACGTTGAACAAAACATATGGCCGCAGCGGGTAGCACACATTTTCTTCGGAACAAGTAGACAGATCGGGCAAGTTTGCTTCAGCACTTTCGAGTCCGCCTGCTGGTCATTACGCATTCGGAGTTTAAGCTCCAAAATTCTTTTGCCGACTGTTACTTGCGAGAGTGTCTCTAAATCATCAACGAGTATTTCATCCTCGACATTCTCTCGACGTGTCATTTCCGCAGCGACTCTGTTTTCCCAACCTTTGTGACGACGTTCTACAACATACAAAGTGTCTTCATCTTCGTTACGCTCGTCGCGATGATACGTGGCGTGTGCATTGTGAATTCTAAGTGCTAGTGCACTATCGAAAGATTTGTCGCAGGTAGCGCAGTACTGGTGACGATTGGATAAAAGGTAGTGCTACAGGAACTATTAATGAGTGGAATTTGGACAGGGGTGGAATGCACATACGCGTCTTAATGAGTTCATGTTCAGGAAACTTTTAGAACAGAGGTTGCATCGAGGGTGGTTACTAGAAGACTCCATGTGTTGGCGAAGAAGGTTCTTCGAGTACGCATACACATCGCACAGAGAGCAATAAAACTGCTGGTATTCATCACCACTGCCTTGGAGAGATAGATGGTGGGGTTTACTTTCACCACGAGCCATTGCTGACAACGCTGAAATAGAGGCAGATGCAGTAGACATTGTGCACGGAGGTAGATAGTGAGAAATGGAGCAACTTGGTTTGTGTGGCTTTGGAGTGGTTGGTTCGAGTGCAAAATTATTCGGTGGCTTTCGTGAAAGCGGAGGGATTATATAGTCTTCGGGATAGGGGCCGTTTTGGGTAAACAATCCATGGATTACATCCGGTGAAACATTGGCCGACTAGTCTCAGAACATCTCAGAGCTCCAATAATCTCCCCCCTACAAACCTATCCTACGACCTAGAACTGGAGAATGGAACTGGGTCATAAGCTAGGGGTACACCTAGCTGGTTCGTCGGAGTAACCCGCGCCTTAGTACTTAGTTTTACTGACTTGCGGTTAATGAAGATTTTCGTAAAAACAAAAACCTCCAATGACCTCCAATTCCTAATGGCCTTCCAGGTATATCTCTTGTCGTGAGCGATTCTTAGCCTGAAAGATTATCTGAAGCGAGATTAATCATCAGAATCTCATGCAGTATCGCCGGAAATTGTTCGTACAGTAGAATCGGGGATGTCGGTGAGTCAGAGTCAGGATTCAGCGAAGGTCATCCATGCCACCTCCTAATTACCCTCCTGAATTACCTCATGAATTACCCTCCTGATCCTCCTCGACCAGTGACGACAAGATTGGTCGTCTAAGTCGTAGACAGTCGCCGTTCCACTATTCGTGTCGGTTGCCTCGAGAATATTATGGCGCTCCTAACTGGAATTAAAACATTGTCGAGACCGACGTGAAGTTCAAGTTAGCTCCGAGGACAAGCGAGAAAAGGTCGTGAAGTGAATGAAATGGGTTGTGAAGGCTTGAAGTACGAAAGCAAGCTGGAGCGCGCTCGCCGAAAGATTAGATTAGTCAGTTTGTGACCATGAAAATCGTGTTGCGAGTAAAATACAAGATGCATGGTCATACATGGATGTAACATAAGTACTGTATATAAGTGCGTGCAAGCGTTCCACAAGATCTACGTAAACTCCAGAAAGCGACAAGAAAATGATTAGAATAACTGAAAGAAAAAAAAAAGTTCGTACGCTCTCAACGTACCTCGTAACTGCGGGTGGTCCAACATGATAGTTGAAAGCTCTACTGCTATAAGCTCAGATTACATCACACAACATGATTCAGGACAGAGATCAGGACAAAGTTGTTCGAACCAGCTTTCATAATTGAGCGACTCGTTCGTCTTGATGGCGCCACCCGTCCTTCGAATTTCCATTGTATACTCCCGGTCAACCTCCCCAACCTGCGGTACTTCATACCACCACTTGATAGTCTGGCCTTGCACTGACCATCGACCAGCGCTAACAGTGACCTCGATATCCAGAACATCGGGCTGCTCAGTCAGTCCCTCCCAGCCTACAGATGCGTTCGTGATAGTAGGAGTGGTACTTGTACTGATTTCTGATGGGGAGGGTGCAATTCGAACTTCCCCTCCATCCAAGGTATCGTCCTCGGAAGGAGGCTGTTCGTCTTCCCTGGAAGGTAGCAATCTCGGATGTGCATAGTGCACCAAAGGTACATACACCTCTGTAGCCAGGTCCTTATCGTCTATGCCTTCTTCGTTCAACTTGTCTTCTGGGCGTACGAGGACAGTAAGCTTGAAGCTAGTCGATGCAATGTCAAATTGGATATTTGAAGGCTTGCCCACGACTTTGGTTGGCCAAGGCCGAGCAAACGCTTTGACGGCTCTAGCACCATCTGTCAAGAAATCAAAAGGGTTTTCTCTCCATCTTGACGTGATCTCACTCCACACTTCTAAGGGACCAAGTGTAGCCAACGATAATGCGGAGGAATCAGCAGCTGATGGCTGACGGAAAATCCGCCCTTGTGAGGCTTCGACCTTCTTCTTTAGAAGAACTGCTTGAGAGTCGTCCCGCCCCATACCGTACATGCTGGCCTCATCCCCTTGCTGCTTCAGCAAATCTCCGATGGTTGGTGTTCGACCAGTAAGGCCAATGTCGTCCGCGCTCCATAAGCTGAGATCTTCCATATTCCACCCGTCTCCCCATTGGTGAGTGCTATCAGGGCAGTATGTCCATATTGTGTAGTTGATAGCATTGGATCCATCCGCGCCGTTTAAACTAGCGTCCAGCGCACGCTCCTGACGCGAATAGTCCCCTCGATATTTTCCGTCGTCCGTCCACCCATAACTCCGTTTATCATCCATGTCGAACGGGGTACCAATTTCACCGATGATTGTCGGATAAGGTCCTAGAGTCAAAGTATCGCTCTTGAGTATGCCAAGCTGCTCCTGTAGACTCTTCCGTATTGCACGTTCACCAATTTTAACCGCCTGTATGGGCGAAGAGTATCTTCCTCGTATCACACCGAGGGCATCAGCGTTGAACCAGTTCCAATGCCGTGTTATTAAAGTTAGTCCGTCGTAGTAATGACCGGCGAATGCACAGCGTCCGTTCAGACCGTCAACACCGGTTTCTTCGATGGGTGGGGGAGCAGCAAACACAGGAGGTTGAATGAACATGATGGCTTCAGGGTGTGACGCACGTATACGAATAACGAATAACCGCCAGTGAGAACGCCAGTAATGTTCAACAAATTCGACGACAGGTGCGTTCGGTGATGATATTTCTTCTTCCGAAAGAGCATAGCGGTCAATAGGTTTTCGAGCCTTGGGGAGATAGCGAAAGTAGTCTGGCCGAAGAATATCGCCTGTTTCGAGGTCCCATACACCATGCTGAGCCCATATACACGTCCCCAGCTTCCATCCCGAATCTCTCTGCCAACCCCATCTCGGATGGATACCATCGGTATCTTCGATATCAGGATCAGCCCACATCTTGTCACCGTTGGGGTCAATGGTAACGCTCCCGTTTTTAGACGGACCAAACGTGCCGAAATTCCAATTATCAACAGTCTGGGCGGTGCCCATTCCAAGGCGGAATGATTGAGCAGGAGTAGGCGACGAACCCTTCTTCAGGGTGGAGCCTTGCTTGGTAGGATTTGCATTGAGGTCTTCCCAACCACAAAAGCCCTCAAAGGGTTCGTTCATGCTATCCCATCCAATAACACATTCTTCGAGCAGATCCCCGGCATCACGTATACGGTCAGCCATTTGGCCCATAGCCTCTATGTAATGCTCCTGTAGGTAATCTTGAATGTTCTTCCCGTCTATGATACATTTTGGAGCGAAATCGCGGCCTGCGAAGAACAAGGTAAAAATAGTTTGGGATAAGAGTCGGCCATAGTTGGTCGACCAGACCATGGCAGGTAAAGATGCGGGTGTGGCGGCAGAAGGTATGGGGTATTCGGAATGTATAATGGCAGCCTGAGTGGACGTGAAGTTTCGCGGATTTATGCCGCAGGCGGCGAGCGTCCAAAAGGGTGCGCCAGAACCACCAGAGAATCTTGACCACTGGCGATGCGAAATAAGCACTGCTATTGAAGGATCTCTGAAGGAACTTACAGTGTCTTGGTGAGGATCAATGTATACTTTGAATCCATACTCTTTGCATTTGCGCAATACGCGCACAGTGTAGTCCATGAATTCGTAGTCGTACGTTCCGCTACAGGAGCAGTCAGGGTATATCCTGGATACCTGATAAGGGAACATACGGTCCTTCATGTTCCAAGGCTTCCCAAGTGATAGGAAACCGGAGCATGTTGAATCCCCAGCCTCTCAAGCGCGCCAAATGCACATCCGCCGAGCCATCGTCAAGGTCGAGCGGTCTGCCTATGAAAGTCTTGCCGCCATGTTCTGCGCTTTCCCAGAAATTATCCGAAATATATGAAGGCTGGTCTACAGGCGCTTTTGATGACCCAGAAAGATTTACACCTCTGAGTAATAATGTTCGGCCAGCGTTATCGACAAAGTTGGAGTCTAATGTGTGGATGAATGAGGAGGTCGTGGGTTTACCCGTAGCAGGAGATATTGAAGGAACTGGGGGCATTTTCCTTCAAGCCGAATATCGTGGAAGTCAACAACCGAGAAGAGATGCTTACAATAAAATGGTGAAGGACGAATTGTGGCACCACTAGTATGTATGCGGCCCGGTTTTTTGCGATGACATCAGGTCATTTTGAAGCACTCGTTCTCTGCGAAATTTCCGAAGTACAACCGCACAACAAAGATTTTTCATACAACAAATTTTTGTAAGTACAACCCGAAGCACACTTATCAATGATACGACTACACAACCAGCAATGAAAGAACAACTACGAGTCAGTCCCTCGAGAATTTCAACAGAATTGTTCGAAATCAATCATACATTACCTGAATTAATTGGGTGGAAGTTGGATTGAGCTTGTCAATTAGTCCAAATCATGTCCACGCTCTTGACTGTCACCGTGCCTACGAGTCGCAAGACGCACACGACTGTCACCTCGTTCCCCACTGTCTCCATGTCTGCGAGCAGCAAGACGAGTACGACTGTCACCTCTGCCGCGCTCTTGACTGTCTCCGTGTCTGCGAGCAGCAAGACGAGCAAGACTGTCACCTCTTCCACGCTCTTGACTGTCACCGTGACGTCTAGCAGCAAGACGGGTGCGACTGTCTCCTCGCTCCCCGCTGTTTCCGTGTCTGCGAGCAGCAAGGCGGGTACGGCTATCACCTCTTCCGCGCTCCTGACTGTCGCCGTGCTTGCGAGTAGCGAGACGTACGCGACTGTCTCCTCGCTCTTGGCTATCACCGTGGCGGCGAGTACTCAAGGCCCTTCCACGCTCCTGGCTGTCTCCATGTCGCCTCTTCTAGAAACAATACAAAGTGAGAATTCGAGAGATTAAAAATTGGATTCAACGAAGAGAAAATACTGACATCGACTACAAGGGAACGCCCAACACGTTCGTCTTCATTGGCACTGATTTCGCGAGTGCTAGTATTGACCTGTGGAATTTTGATAAATGAACACGGGAAGGTGACTGGTTTGAAAAATGAGTGGACTCACTGGAATAGCTGTAGTGGTGGAGAGCACAGCAGCAAGAACGAAAATGACAAAGTTCTTCTTGAACAACATGGTGATGAATCGAAGATGTTAGTGGCTGAATGTAGAACCTCTGGAATGAGATGCTGGGGGAAGAACAAAAACAAGGCAAAGTATTTATACTGATTTCCGTCGAGAGTTAATGCAATTCTTCGCAGATGGGGACGCCAAGGTAAAATAACCCATTGAACTTTGAGGTCTTGTCAAGAAAGATAGGATAAATGAGGAAGTCGATGTCTACGAAGGCACCTACCCTGTTTTACCGGAAATGATTAGCACTCAAAAAGTGGGACCAGTGCAATATGCATAGAGGAATGGTCACTCGTATATTCAATTGTACACCATTTTGTTGATCGACAATGTCTGTTAACCGCAAGAAGGGAAGCTATTCTGTTTCATGTTGATAGAAGCTGATCTCGAGGAGCCACAAAAATGCCAAGTAGTGGATCCAGAGAAAAATACCACCCTTTGAGGCGAAGCCAAGGTAACAACATTGGGAAAATCACTCCTAGAAGTTCTCAGTCCAACTTGAGTCGTGGAAATGAATTCCGGTCTGCTGAGGATAATCGAAAGCCTTGTCTTCTCGACGCCCTATTCTATAGACATTCCGTTGAGAACTTTGACGCGCTCTAAAAGAACCGGTGCTGCGCAAGAACTTTGAGGAAGGTCGGTTAAACAAAATTAGCAGTCTTGGCTGCGCTTGAATTATGGTTGGAATTTCTCAACGGTTGACTGGACCTGTATTGGACCCGTAAGACTTTTGTTTCCTTCAGGTTTCCTTGCTTTTCTCGGTCAAGTCCAGGTCAAGTCTATAATGGTGAATGTCGTACGTTTGGCAGAGTTGTGGGAACAATTCTCTTCAGGGAGTCGAAGACTGTAACAGTGTGCCGCTGCCAAAGCCTAGAGCACTTCCCTTACTTCGATTTGATTTCAGAGCTTCGTAGAAGTACTGTGGAAGTACTGAAAGTCAGACGATGTATTATTTCCGGCCCACGTGGCCTATCGATTTCCGCTGACATAGTGGGGTCCAACAGAGTTCAACTCGAACGCGTGTTTTCCGTTCCTTCGACAACGTTTCTGGGCATTTATTCCTGTCCCTCTTGGGACGCTCTGTATCTCTTACTGGCAAATATCAATGACCTCCAACGGTGGTAGGAATCCAAATGCCGGTTTCAACGGTGCTCCACCGAAGTATGTGACCAACTTTTATCCCCGAATCTCACACTAACATTATTTTGAACTGTCTAGGTATCTCAATGATTTCAGTAAAGCTCTAGCCGGTGAAGTCCGTATATTGCTTGAGGAGGTTGGCAAGCTGAGAGATGAGCGGAGGCAATTGCAATTGTACGTTCAGCTTTAGCCTGTGAACTTTCTCATTCTTAACCCGTACTTCTCAGTGAGATTGCTGAACTGATGGCTGTGAAATCTAAGCATAGTCTTGGTGGCCAATATGCACCCCCAGAATGGATTGCAAAAGTTCGTTGCAAGTTATTGGATGACTAGTTGACATCTCACATCCTTCAACAGCAGCTCGAGCCTCCTCCTCCGGCGCCTCCACCCGAAGAAGCGCCTCCACCTGCTCCTTCCCAACCTGCACCTCCAGGCTGGCGTACAGTTCACAAACGTCCTGAACGGCGTCCAAAATCCACCAAGGCGATCGAACCACAGGTACCGCAAGCACCTGTATTGCCTGCTCCGCATCCACACATGGCAACTGGGTCCAGTGTACCCGCGTGGGCTCAGTGGAGACGTATGTTGGAGACCTTGGTTCTCTTGATCTGTTTTGTACTAATTAAATCATCATATTCACATTCACATATAGCGAACCCGATACTATCTCCCGCGCCAAGGCAGGGTACTCCCGCTCCGTTCCCTGGTGCCGCTGCGCCAGCTCCCTCTTCAAGAGGTGGCCTTTTCGGTATGTTAAATTTATATTTTCCGTGATCACTGAATGCGATACCTGTTTTCAGGCCCCCCTTCGCCTCCTCCCAAATAACAGCACTACTTACGCCTACAATGCTTCATGAATGTCTCCATAAAAGTTCTATGTGTATTCTCAATGTATGTATGTATTCCTAACCCTGTGGGCTGTTTTGGTTATGATAGCTGCGATATCTGTCCTGATCACCACACAACGACCGAGGATCTGCCATATCCTACACAACCATACACCCAGCTCTAAGGGCGTGTAGGTCCCGCGTGCAGGACTCTCGGACATGGTACATGGTCATCTTTGAGAGATAATAATGTCCGTCTTTTCTGCGGCCGACGGACCTTTTTCACAACCGTGGATTTATTGGATACACTTGGTGAAGACCAGTAGGGACCATGCTCTACGATGTTAGACCATGCCGGAAGAAACTCACCCTCATCGGTGCAGATCGATGTCCACCTTATGTCAGGGGGTTCGAGGTTGACATCAGAAGGTTGTAAGGTAAGTAAGGAACGCGTAAATCCCCTATACCGTGAATGTTCCTGATTCCACTCAAGATACTACATGAAGACTACACGTGAACTGAGGCAATTTTCCGCTCCCCACTAATTAGCAGTCTATAGCAGCTTGCTGACTCTCACCGATCGAGTTGAGCAAGCTGTGTCAAGAAGGATCGAATCAGGAGAACAATCGAATTTTTCCTGTTTGCAAATTTGTTCCCCTGTGTCATCGGTCTCAGACAAAATCAACGAACTGTCGCCCGTAGAAACCATATAAGTAGTTACTAGTGAGCTACGGATGCCAGCGCCATCTTAGATACTTTCTTGAACAATGCCCAGTATCAAAATCGACCAACTCGCTGGAGGCCCAGTCACTTTCCGTTACACGATTTCAACCCCTACATCGAATTCGGCCAAAAAAATTGACCCTAAGCTTCCAACCGTGCTTTTCTTACACCCTGTGTTTGTGCCTCAGGAAGTCTTTACATGTACGTTCGTGCTTTTTTGCAGCCTTTGCCATGTTTGTTCATTTATTCATTCCGTAGTCCAATTCGGCAATGCCAAGCTTCGACAGTTCAATCTAGTCGCAGTAGACATGCGGTCCCACGGCGAGTCCAAAGGCAAGATACCAAAAGATTTTGGTCAGGAGATGGCTGCAGAAGATATGTCGGCCTTCATGGTAAATTCCGTTGTGACCCTATGTCCGTCCGCAATTCTCAACTGTCGTATTAGAGAAAGATGAAGCTCCCTCCTTGTCATATTTTCGCACTTTCGTTAGGGACAATCATCGCAATACAGCTAGCTATCTCTCACCCTGATCAAATATTGTCGTTATTCCTCATCTCTCCTCTCGGATTGGAAGAGGTATGTTTTATCTTATGTTGTAACTAAAAGCGAATCTGACAAAGTTATGACGAATAGCCACAAGATGCTGCGGAAGGAAGGCAGGCCATCCATGACGCGTGGGTTGAGGGATGGCGGGGTGGCGTACCAAATCAGGAGGAGCTAGCCTATTCCGTGCGCGGCGCTATAGAACTAGCTTTCTTTGATCCCACGAATCCAATGGTACAAGCGTAAGTTACCCATCCACGGCTTTAGATTTATTTCTAATCTCCCGTAGCCTCTGCTCCCTGATCATTCCCAGCTGCATGAAAAATTGGAATGCTTCGCATTTGGATGACTATCGCATTACTACTTTGGATATCTTTTTAAACCGTCGTCCTCATCCCATAGAGGAGCTTCGCAAAATAAAGGCCCCCGTTAAATTAGTGCACGGACTGGCGGACGTTGCGTATCCTTTGGAATACTCGAAAGATTTCCTCAATCACCTCCGAGATGCTGATGTCAATGTCAGCTTGGAAGCTATCGATGGTGCGTCACACTTTGGTTGTGTCGAGCATCATGCTATGTAAGTGCGATTGCACAACTGCTATCACAAGGTGGCTGAATGGTCCTTAGCGTGAATTCAATGTTCCACGGTTTCATTATTCAGCAGACTGAGGGTCGTGTTAAAACGACTACGAAGAAGATTGCTTCTCCTTGGGAGGTATGTGTTATACGTCAGAACATGTTTCATTCCTAATCGTGTCCATAATCCCAGTCTACACTCAAAAAGCACGGCTGGGTTAATGCCGAAAACATACTTGATGATTCTGACGACGAATAGATGCACATAAATTCAATAAAATTAATCATATCTCCCCATACCACTTATTTACTACCGCAATCTTTTACTTACAGCCGTTTGCAAAACTAATGGCAGTAGTTCGATCGATCAATTATGTAGACTACGTCGGAATAAATAATTACTTAGAAAATTTTTGATTTCGTCACCTGCCACTATGCCCAATCGTCGAATTCCTCCCGAAGTCAAACGTTGTGCTATCAATCTTTATGATAGAGGAGTTTTAGACCTCAGCGAAATCCTTGACCGTGTAGGCTTCAGTGAGCGCACATTTTACAGAGTCCTGGCCTGTTGGAGGGAAACAGGCAATGTTATTCCACACAAATATGGTCTCACAACCGGACGCCCTCGAGCTATGCTTTACGATGACATCGACTACTTGCTCTGCCTTGTGAGGCACAAGCCTGACTACTTCCTTGATGAACTTCTGTTCCTTCTTGAAGAAAATCGCTTCATATCAGTCCATTACTCTACCATCATGCGGGAACTATCGAGATGTACCATTTCACTAAAAAAGCTCCGTCGCATTGCAAAGGAACGCTGCCCCTTTAAACGTGCTGCTTATGTCGCTGCAATTGGGCAATACACCCCAGATCAGCTTGGCTTCATAGCTTATCTCGTATTGTTCAAGGTCAATGAGTTTATTTGGAAATGATTTTTCTGTGATTTTGATGAGTTCCAGTTTCAGCGCGTCCCAGTCATCTGTCCGCTCAAGATCAAATGACCTGACTCCGAATGGCTTTCGTTTTGTTGCTAATTTATTGAGTTGGTCCAATTTTTTGGAGGGAGATAACGAAATCAATCTTGACTGGAGCAGGAGGTGGCTTAGTCTTCGCAATTACAGCAGTAGTCTCTGGATGAACATAAGAGAAAATTGAGACTGTATTGATCATATAACACACCCTTATTCGTTTTTGCTCTCTTGTGTGGTTCAGTCTGCCGTTCTTCATCGATATCCATGTCTTTGGTGTTGCTGCTATCTATATAATATTCTGCTATGAGATTTTGAAATACATGAGTTTATGTATGCTGCGAATTTACCTTTTTCACTGATATTTTTTCGCTTAGCAGCAGAGTTCTTAATCAATTCATCAGGAGCTTTCAAGAGCTGGGGAGTGGCATCCAGAGGATTCTCAGGGAGTTCGAAGTCGCTATCTTGTAGAGAGGAGAGATCGGAAGAGGCAGAAGAGAGATTAGAGCCCGCAGCCTGGCCAGCATCTTTGTCAACATTATCTTCATCGTCTGAGATGATGACCTCGGGACTTTTGTCCTGACTCCTCTTGATAGTCCCAGGAGGGCGGCCACGTCGACGAACTGAGTTTCCAGCCATACGTGGTGAAGATAGAAGAGACCTCACGGTTCTTAGGTGACGAAATCAAAAAATTTCTAAGTAATTATTTATTCTGACGTAGTCTACATAATTGATCGATCGAACACTACTGTCATTAGTTTTGCAAACGGCTGTAAGTTTCGACACTCCTGTTTCACTCTAGTCATATAAATACCTTGGCTTGGGCGGTCAATCTTCATACAAGCAAAAAAAATTTGAACCACTATCAAA
The DNA here is from genome assembly GCA_028011325.1 of Lentinula lateritia. Classification (NCBI taxonomy): domain Eukaryota; kingdom Fungi; phylum Basidiomycota; class Agaricomycetes; order Agaricales; family Omphalotaceae; genus Lentinula; species Lentinula lateritia. The sequence continues at coordinate 111,114 of JANVFT010000035.1, forward strand.
ACGGCAGCCACTCTTACCAGCTTGCCTAGATCGACTTCGAAAACCGACCTCTTTCCATCATACTAGCAATAACATCATACCCCCGCCCACCGTTTGCTCACAATTACGAGGCTGGATAAAATGAGGACTTGTCGTACGTCGCTTCATGCCAATTTTAAGCGCCGTACTTCCTTTTTGGTACATCTTTTTTGCCTATATATGGTCATCATGCATGTAACAAATAGAGTGACCTTTCGATTGCTAACAGTCATATCTAATCATTATCTTATCTCATCACGTGCCACTCCGAGGCGCCGATTTCTCAACGGTGTTTGTCACGCAGGAGGAGCTACTCAGGTTACGGGTTACTTACACTTCTTGTTTATTCATGACAGCTCATCCAGATCGTACTTACAAACGGCGTCTCAAGTCACCTTTTGAGGATCCATCGGGGCTGCTTGATGGGCTGAATCAGTAGACATGGATGCAGGCGGGGTCATTGAGGAAGCACAGGAAAAGAAGCGATTGGAGGAATATTTGTTGAGGAGGAATAGTACATTTGTGAGTCCTCTTTCCTTTCTGCTATGGAGGTGTCATCTCACCACACACCCCCTAGTGCAATATCTACTAGCACTAATATCCGTCTAAATCGACAAACTATATTGGCCAATCTTTATTACTATCCTCCAAGTACCGTGTCGGACTATCCTTCAACTAGCATGGAAAAAGATAAACCTGTTGGCCATTTACTTGAGCAACTTCCACAATGGCGAGATGTCATGGCTGAAATTCAATACTCACTCGGACCACCTCGCAGTCAACGCAAAAATATATTTCTCAATGTACTTACAGACCTATCGAAGTTTTGTTTGACCACGCGCAGGTGCTACAGATGGGCTAGCCAAGTTAGATTGCAAAGACGTCGCTGAGTGTTGATTCTTGGGTGACGATGATGACAATGGAGTCAAAGGAGATAAAGCTGTCTCCGTGGTGGGTGCCGGTGCCAGCACATTTACGTGGTCACCATTGGGAGACGCAGGGATCGGAGAAAGTTGTCCAACCTGTTTAGCAGGAGGCGGAGAAGTCTGAGCAGTGAGTCTATGATTGTGACTCTGACTCTGACTACGACGATGATGACTGCGACTACGAAGTTTCATAGCAACACACGATTAAAAATGTGAAAGGTGGGGGGAAAGATTCAACTCTGTGCACTATTTATATGAATATTGAGAGGCCTTAAAATCGACGATTCTGTGGCCCATTTTCGAAACTAGACTCGAGAATCATTTAGTAAACTCAGCTTGTCGAACCTGTCAATACTCACTGACAAGTATATGCCGAGCACACTGTCTTTATCATTTCCAGGCCTTTGCACCCTTCTGTGATATATACTAATACCTGGTTTGTTGTGCATATGGTTTGCAAGAGTATGATTGTGATGTTAAGAACATAGCGGAAAGGACTGTTGGATAGATATGGCACTGACATTATTGAGAAAGTGTTGATTTAAGAATTCCTACTTGTGTCAAGGCATTGGGATTGACAGGGATTCGGGATTCTCAGTGTCCATTACTCGTAGAGATTGAGACACAGGAGCGATCCCAATGAAGATGTTCATAATTAACAACCAAAGTCACGAATGTGACAACAATATCAGGCAGAATTTTTAATCTAGTCTCCGGGCTCTTAAATCACATGACATGATAAGATATGATAAGATATGAGTGTTATATATCGAACTATAACTCGTAACAAATAGTTTTGTCAATTCATTTAATGTGACGCCTATGTGACTAATCACGGGTCTTGTGACAAAGATACACGTTCTACATAAGCTTGATAAAGTATATTCTCCTTTTGTTCTCCACCGTGCTTGAAGAAATCACAAAAATGAGCTGCGCGCGGTGCCCACCGCGCGCCCCAAAATATGATTGATTTTCAATACATGCTATTATTTGATCTCGAAGCCAAGTGAATGCCATGCACGGATGTGCAGTGGCCCACAATCGCATGTGTATATACACCTGATGTTTGTTTGAAAAGCTGTGAAAAGGAGAGGATTCAATGGGTATTGTTTTTGAGGGCCTGCTGACTGATAAAGAAGTTTTCTGACAATTAAGAGGCACAAATCTGACAACAGTGTGTTGGAATGTTGAGTGGCGGGTCGTTGTTGCTACGTCGGGACATCGGAGCAGTGTAAACATTCAAGAACCGGATTGAAGTAAAAAAGATTCTCATTTTCACAGAAACATGCAAAACCCTATATAAATGTATTGTACATCTCCGTGAACACGACGCGTCGTAACTACACGCGATCAGTCACAGTGCATTTTATATCACGCGTCCACTATTGCGCGTGACAAATTCTACCTTTCACTGAAACAATCACCTCACTAGCGATGGCTGAGGCACTATGTGACATATGCTATCAAGTGTTTTCCCTGGACAGGTTCTGGTTCTCAACTTGCGGTAGGTTCGACCTCCAAGACCTGCGGGGCTCAACGAAAGTTCGACATTTTGATGACATCGATAGGCCATGGATTTTGTGAAACTTGCACAACATCTTTGGAAAAGACTCGGACCTGTCCTTCTTGCCGCGAACCGAGGAAAAAGGCAAACATTCACAAGATATATTTCACGTTGCCTGAGGAACAGGAAAACGCCATCGATGTTCAATCTCAGAGTCAGACATTGGCCCGCTCAATGACCAATATTCATCCGTCTTCAACATTATCTTCGGTAGACAGAGTTGTTGAAGGGCTCAAGAAATTTTCTGGGAAGCTCGGGGTTGATGCAGAGACTGCGGTGTGTGACCATATCTGATATCAGTCTTAAACAAAGCAGAAATTTATGCCCCTATTCAGAGCAATCTACTCGGAGTGGCGAAGGACATGGAAGAAAGATTACGTCCAATTTTCTTCCAATTTCAGCTCGAACGGGACGAGAAGCGCACTTTACAGGAGAAAGTTAATCTATGGCAACACAGGGTTACTCAAGTTGAAGCATCAGAAGTTGAAGTAGCAAAATTGAAGAAAGAACTTGAAAGAGCCAAGCGCGCTAATCAAGGAATGGCGGCCGAGAATTGCCGACTTACAAAACGGCTCGAAGCAGAAGTGACCGAATCTGAGAAGCTACGGAAGGATGTGATTGACGAGAGACGGTTAAACAAAGAACGGGATGGACTAGTGCAACAGCTCGAGCGAGAGTTGGAGAACGCTGGTAAACTGGTACGTCACAAGCGGTCTCGTTTTTCTCGATCTCTAATTTCCGAGCAGGCTGGTTTGACGAACAAGAAGCTGAAGGTCTTAGCTCGTAGTTCAAATCGGACGCCTGTTGCCAACAGTGCCGACAACTCTCTGATAGTTGAGCCAGCTGTTTTGGAGTGCTCATCCTCCGTATCACTTCATGGGAATGATCATGATCAACTTCATAAGGGCCATTCCATGAAATGGGAATCATTCTTGAAGGTTGTTAATCTGGTATTGATGGACTCAGACTCGATTTAATCCACTGTCGTTAGACGATGACGAAACAAGGTTTCGCATACGATCATAACAGTTCAGGCTCAAGTGTTTGTTTCGTACCTCTCGATTCTACGAAGCGCGTGAGTTGACTACTTCAGTTTTCTCGTTCTTCTAAATTTAAAACTCTCGATAGTCCATTGCTTTCCATAAGCGTATGTATTCTTACCCACCTCGATGCATACTGAAGATCATTTTCACAGCTCACCCAGACAATATCATTGGACCTGTCCTTCTTAAAGAATTTAACAAAAAGTTCCGCAAGTACTACGGACGGGACTTGGTTAATTTTCAATGATGGGATTCATGTACATAGTCTGATTTAGTGCAAAGCGTGAACATTTCTATAGAAATTGCCTTCATCTACAGTACGTGAGTACGAGAAAGACAAACAGTACTACTCGAACGCGAACATTCCCTCTTTGGTAGCTATTGGGCTTCAGAATTAGGATAATCCACATGCATCCTTTCAACTCTCAGCGTGTCTCAAAGTACGACATCCCATTGTTCAAAAGTTTTTCTACCAGTGTCGGTTGTCAAATTCGTTTATAGTACATTCATATTGAAGATATTCGTAAGTATACAATCCCCTCGTGTTCTAAGTATTACATGGTGGGATTCCTCACGGAGTCGCCCTCAACTGTGAGTTTAAGCCGTTGCTTGCTTCAATGTCCAACCTTCGTATCCTTTAGCTACTGAGTCACTGATCGCCTTGTAATATGCGGGCACACCCCCAGGGAATTGAAGAATTTCAACTTTTTTACTGTAAAGGAAAAACGTCAGGATGATAGCATATTGATGGTAGATTGCTACTCGCCCTTCAATATTGCTTCCCATATACCAGGAGTGCTTCGCTCCCATCCAAAGGCCCATCGAAGCTATTTGTTGCAGTTGCTCACTCCACGCGTCTTGTGCTTCTTTACTGCTCAAACAATTAGTCACCTTGTGTTGTGTCGGATGGAGTGCTACTCACGACGGTACAATATGTGATATTTTGTTCTCTCGGCAGTGCTTAATGCAGTCGGCAATCCACTCGCTGGTGAACTCCTATTTGAATATGCCGTTCAAAGTCATTTCAGGATGCGAAACCCTAAGCAATCACTTACAATAGTACTTGGACCGTTGCTAAAGGCAGCGGGGGATTGCGGTCCATAAATCCAGAACATGTTGGGGTACGTTGCGCTGCCTAATCCGAGGTAAGAACGAACACCGTTGACCCATTTCTCTTTAATAGGGACGCCATCTTGACCACGAATGTCGATAGAGGTGATACCCCCGGTGACCATGTCAAAGCCGGTAGCAAAAACCAGTACATCAAGTTTATGTTCAATCCCATCGCTGGTTTTAATGCCATCTGGAGTGATTTCGGCGATCGGAGTCTTGTTGACATCAACAAGCGCAACATTGGGCTGGTTGTAGACCTCAAAGTAGTTCTAGAATCCAGTCAAAATGTTTTCATAAATGGAAAAATCTGAACTGACTTGCTCCAAACTTGGACGTTTCACTCCGAAAGGATGCGGAGACTTCATTGGCGCTAATTTGTCCTTCATTTCGGGATCGTTGATACGCGCTCTAGTTTTGTCTCTCCAGAAAGCGTAGGCCACGTCGTTGGCGTCCTGCTTGAAGAAGATATCGCCATACGATCCGATCCAGAAGTGGAAGCCACCCTTCTCCCACTTGTCCTCGTAATTTAATACACGTTCTTCGAGAGTAGCCTCAAGAGTAGGCTTCATGTCTAGATCATGGAGATAGCCTGAGAACGTCTGGTTTCGCCGACCAAATTGGATAGGGTATAGGTATTCCTTCAACTTCTTCTGCTCCTCGAGGTCAAGCTTCGTCTGTTTCATAGGCAGGGAGAGATTGGGAGTACGTTGGAAAACTGTAAGGTGCTCTACGACGGGGGCAATCTCTTGGATGAACTGGACACCCGTAGAGCCAGTCCCAATGACCCCGACCTTCTTTCCTTTGAGGTCGTAGTCTGTGGGCCACCGCGATGTGTGGTGCACTTCACCTTTGAAAGAGTCTAATCCTTTGTAGGGAGGAATGTAGTACTTCGAACCGATGCCTGTGCACAAACTGAGCCACTGGACTCGGTACACGTCTCCGGCCTCAGTTGTAAGCGTCCAACGATCAGTGGTATCATCCCAAACCGCGGATACTACGCGCGAGTTGTACGAAACGTCTCTGCTGAGATCGAGCTTCTTGTCAACGTACTCGAAGTACTGTTGGATTTCTCGCCAGCCAGGGAATTTCTCTGTGTAATTCCAGTCCTTGTAGAGTTCGGGATCCGAGAATTGATAAATGGGATTTTCAGAGTCGACCCTTGCTCCAGGGTAGGTGTTCCAATACCTATATGAGTAAACAGTGAGTATGTGTAAGCAATTAAAATCTATTCAGTCACTACCAGGTGCCTCCCAAACCCCCACCGGCTTCGAGGAGTCTGACTTTGAGTCCCAGTTTGCGGAATTGGATCAGTTGGTGAACACCAGCGAACCCAGCTCCAACGATAATGGCGTCGAATTCCTGTACCTCTGACATATCGGAGAGAATATGGAGACTAAGATTTTCAGTTTCAAGCTTTTATGCAGGTGCACTGATCCCATTTCCATTTCAAGTTGACTATTGCCCCATATTCACGGTAAGACTAGCCGAAAATGGTGCACGCGGAAAGGACTATCTTCAATCTTCTCAGACCAGGGTATAAGTGGATGATTTGATGTAACACTTGGGCATCCCCTAACACCGCTCGTGAATATCGGAGAGACACGCCTAATTATGATGGCGTCCAGATGCTTTCCAAACTGCAAACTTGGGAAATGATATCATGTCAGTAGTAAGGCTGGAATCACTAGAGACCAATAGCAGCAGAGAAATCCTTATCGAGAGTGAGTGCCCATTGTGTGAAGCCAAGTTTGAACCCGTCAAGCTTTGGAGTGTTTCGTCGTTTTCAAAAATGGTAGTCACTCTTTGAAAAAGACTAGAGAGGCTGCTTCACGGCGAAACTTCGAGATACATTTTCGCCGCTAACAGGTAGACCAGAGTTAAGAATCAACAGAGAATAGGTGATTCTTCTTCATCATCGAAGGCGAAGGATGCTCTGATATTATGGAAAAAGAAGTGGGAGCAAACAAGTTAAATGATACGAGTCATCTTTCGACAACCGATCAGCTGTCGGACCAAGCAGTTAATCTTGAGAAAAAGTTGATTCGCAGGCCATCAATTCAATTCCTTTGTCTTTTCACGGTGAGGGTCTCGGGTTCCGCCGCAGCTAAATCTTGCATTCGACATTGCTAGCTCAAGTGCACATTCTCTTGATTACATGAACCCCAATTTTGTTACTGAAATCAAACCCGGGCACGACCTGCTGACAGGTAGATTTTATACATTGGAATGCAAAAGCGCAAGGAACAGGTTGGAACTAGGCAAAGATAGATACGAGGAAGGATCTACAGTACACCCAAACAGCGGTTATAACCATTCAACAGTCTGGATAGGGATTAGATTCTGATTTTGTCAAGGATGAAAGACATACCGCAGGTGGTTTAGATGAAATGTCATAGGTCACTCGATTGATACCATTGACTTCGTTGGTGATCCTGGAAGAGATGCGCCGCAACACTTCAGCTGGAAAGACATACCTTGAAGACGGAGGGTCAGTTCCTCCAAGTAAAGAAGATGCTATAGACCCACCAATCGGCCGTCATGAAGTCTTCTGACTGTACTGCACGTAAAGCGATAACCTAGATACGTAGATGAGATTCGGGCATGATGTATGTCAGCAGAAAACCCTAACCTGCTCGTACGTCCTAGCATCGCCCATCACTCCAACGGCCCGAACTGGAAGGAGGACAGCAAACGCCTGAGATATTTCATTGTACAACCCGGCGTTGCGAATTTCTTCGATGTAGATATTATCAGCTTGCTGGAGGATCCGAACTTGCTCTCGGGTTACGGGACCAAGAATACGTATAGCTAGCCCCGGTCCAGGGAAAGGATGACGTTGTACCAGTGGAGCAGGAATAGAAAGAAGACGGCCGAGGGCTCGTACTTCGTCTAAAAAACCGGGAAGTTAATGTCAGCATTCTTAATGTGTTCATCAGAAGGGAGAGAACCAACGATACCTTTGAATAACTCGCGGAGAGGTTCTATCAACTTCAACTTCATGTCCTTAAGTAACCCGCCAACGTTATGGTGCGTTTTAATGGTAGCGCTGGGTCCCTTGAAGCTTATACTCTCAATCACGTCCGGGTAAAGAGTACCTTGCAACAACCACTCGATTCTGCCTTTAGCCTCAGCACCTTGTTTCTCCTCTTCGTTGGCTGCGGCTTCAATTTTGGTGGCTTCCTCCTCAAACACGTTAATGAACGTGTTGCCGATGATCTTACGCTTTTTCTCGGGGTCCTCGACGTCCTGGAGGCGCGAAAGGAAAAGATCCGACGCGTCTACGACGGTCAGGTTGATACCAAGATTCTTGTTCAGCATTTCGTGAACCTGTTGAGCTTCGTTCAAGCGAAGGACGCCATTGTCTACCATTATCGCATGGAACCTAACAAATCGAAGAAAGGTCATAAGGACGCGACACGATAAAACCTCCAAAAAAGGTACCTGTCCCCGATGGCTTCGTGCATGAGCTTGGCTGCAACTGTGCTGTCGACACCACCACTTACTGCTCCAATGACACGTCCTTTGGGCCCGCAGATTTCGCGAATGCGAGCAATTTCTTTGCCGATAAATTCTTCCTGTAATCCAGCTCATTAACATCATCAGGGTCGAAATTTCCATAAACGAACCATAGTCCAATTGGATCGACAACCACAGACATTGAGGATGAACCGACCGATGACCTCTTTGCCCCTAAGAGAATGTGTTACTTCAGGATGAAACTGGATGCCGTAAAAAGGTTTGGAGTTGTGAGCTACAGCAGCGAAAGGGGCTGTTTTGGTATGTGCAATGATGTGGAAATCGGGAGGGATTTCGCATAGTTGGTCACCGTGCGACATCCAGACCTAAACCACAAGGGGATCAATGCCGATCTGGGAACAAAGTTAGAACATTGAGTAACCTGCATTTCTTCCCCAAGTCCTTGGAATAATGCGTTCACCGGAGAGTCTCCTTCATGGATTTTATTGATCTGTAATTGAGCAAAACCGTATTCTCGATGTTCGCTTCTTTCCACTTTTCCTTTCAGTGCCCAGGCCATTTCCTGTAATCTCAATTAAAACAGTATAACTCTCACGACGAATTATCGCACCTGGAGCCCATAACAGATACCCAAGATAGGAACTCCAAGGTCGAACACAGCGGGATCGACATGAGGAGAATCCTTATCGTAAACAGAGTACGGCGAACCAGAGAGGATGATTCCTGAAAACAAATCGTTATCGTCATTTCACAAACGATTCAAGGAAGCGCACCTTTCGGCTTGAAATGTAGATCTACAATTTTCAAAGTGCACGGTTGTAATTCGGCATAGATGTTGTGTTCACGACATCTCCGTGTAATCAGATGACTGTACTGAGGTTCTGAGTCAGATATATCGCAATGATAGCCAAAGATGTGACCTGACCTGAGAGCCAAAGTCGAGAATGAGTATGGTATCGAACTGGTCGTGAATCTCTGCCATCAGACAAAATTATTTATGTTAAGCGCCCGAAGAAACCACAACACCCACAAAATGGTTATCATTATGTAACATATATCGATCCCCAGTTAGTTCCTGCTCTTCTGAGATTTCAAGCTACGCTTCATACATAACCGACCCCTTGCGCACATTATAACATGCAAGGTTCCGAGAATCAATATCGTCTTCATTGAGAGCAAAAATCAGGGTGGAAGATCAGTTACAGGACTAGTCATCGAGCTGCTAGCGCTCTGTTCCTTCTACTTTCAAGCATCGCCACGATCTCCGAAACCATTTCTAATCACAAGGTTTGCGTCGGGTCTGCTCCCTGGGAGGGCCTGAAGGAGATGATTTCTTCTTCTCCGACTAACCGAAATCTAACTAAACGCTGATTTGGACGACGACGGAGTCGGCCAAACTCCTAAGACCACGACCAGTCCCTTTAGTCTGCTTTTCCTTCTCCGAATGTTCTGATGTTATGTTTATCGCTTACCCGAGGTTAAGGTTATCTCACGTCGACATCTTGACCACATAACAGCTACAAATGAACTCAGAAAGAAGATTTTACAATCGCTTTTCCCTCCATGTCTCCTTCTCTTCCAGATCTTGACTCACCCGTCAGCATATCGGAAATTCTCCAATACCATCTCGATAACAATCCATCTTTCGCAGCCTACGTATATCCAGAGCATGGGACTGGAGACCTCGCCGAAATATCGATGTTTGAATTCATTCGAGCTGTCTATCGAGCTGGAAATGCGGTTTGCAGAGACTCCAAGCCTGGTGAGGTAGTCGCCATCATTGCCAATCTTGATAATCTAGTGTATATGGCACTAATCGCGGGCCTCATGAATGTTGGCCTCGTGGTAGGCAAATCATCTTATTCGAAGCTCCTTAAATCTAATATGAATATGCGCCAGCCTTTCCCTATATCACCGCGAAATTCACCACTCGGTATCGTTGATCTACTACGTAAAAGCTCTGCGCACCGACTGCTCGCTACGCACGCTACTCTTAGCGGGTTAATCGATGATATCAAATCAGAGATACAATCAGGCGGACCGTACGTGCTCAACATCGAGGAGACTCCGAACCTACAAGAGGTGTTTCCGTGTTTAGCAAAAGAGACTTTGGAGCATCCGTTCAACCCTCCAGTTCGCACTTTTACCCCGAAAGATAATGGTACTGCGCTTTATCTGCATTCGTCGGGTTCCACCGGTTTTCCCAAACCTGTCCGGCTTTCTCATCTCAACTTCAAGAACTACATTTCTGTTCGTAAGTTTCTGATACCATTCTCAATGTGTTAAAATTTTACTCGATTGCTTAATTCAGTGTGCATGGAAGAGATGCGGAGCCTCGGGTTCAAGCGCTACGGCGCGGCAGGTTTACCACCTTTCCATGTAATGGCAGTGTTCAACCAACTCTTCGTCGCGTTATATGCCCAAATCACCGTCTGTTTACTACCTCCGGTGGTTACAAAACCGGATGCTCTTCCTGTGATGATGTCTGCCGACAATATACTCGAAAATGCGAGGCTTACACAGGCTTCTGCTATCCTTACTATTCCCACATTCTTGACCATTTGGTCTCATTCAGAAGAAGCCGTTCAGCAGTTGACTCAATACACCCTCGTGGTACGGCGTCGTATCCTTTGAAAGCCAATTTCTAATCTTAGCTTTGTAGTTCTATGGTGGTGGACCGCTCCCACCAAGCACCGGCGATTATCTAGTGTCTCGCGGGGTCAAGGTCGTCACAGCGTATGGCGGTACTGAAATGGGGTTGCTAGTCAAAGCTACTATTGATCCGGAAAACTGGTCGTATGCGGAGTTTTCGGACAAGTGCAAAATTCGATGGATCCCTCAAGGCGATGGAACTTTTGAAGCCCAATTTTTAGTGCGTATTTTCCCTACAATGCGTTGTATCTATATTCACTGTTCTGACCTGCCTTGAAGACGACGGATCTTCATCATCCTGCAGTCGAAAACATTCCAGATGTAAAAGGTTATGCGACTTCCGACCTGTTTGTACCTCATCCCACTAACCCTAACAAGTGGAAGATGTGAGTTCTCTCGTCATTGCTCCCGACGTCTACGACAACTCATGATGTATACAGTGTTGGTCGTGTCGACGACGTGATCATTCATTCGTCCGGCGAAAAAACGGTGGGTTCACGCGGAAAGCGAATGCATTGTTTGTACCAGTAAATTTGATGAGACGATTTGTGTTTAGGTACCCGGGCCTATGGAATCCATCCTCACGGCAACTCCCTTGTAAGGGTTTCTCGACGAAATCTGTAGAGGTAAAGTTTCTACTGATAGCTTTATAGAATTCAAGGAGCCGTCATGTTCGGACGGGAGCGCGACCAAACGGGTCTCCTCGTAGAACCGTCGATGCATCATGAAATAGATGTGACAGATCCTGCCCAAATTTCTGCATTTCGCAACTCCATTTGGCATGTTCATCGTTTCATCTTCTGATAATAATTCATACTGATGACCTGTACTGGCTACCAGGAACCTGGTGGAAGACGCAAATCGAATCGCTCCCGCTTTCAGCAGAATTTTCAAAGAATTGATCTTAGTTGCTTCGCCTGATAAGCCTCTTCCTCGAGTAGGAAAGGGTACCGTTGCTCGAAAAGCTGCGTTAGCATTGTACGAACCTGAAATCAATGAGCTGTCAGTACATTTCCTTTCCCGTACTAGTCACAGTTCCTCAATTTTGTTCCAGGTACGCAATCGTGGAATCAAATTCTGGTGGCGATTCGGTCGATCCTCCCAAATCATGGACGGCGGTAGACGTTGAATCATGGCTTATTGCTCAAATAATGGATATTCTGTCCAGTGGGATCAACGTAAACCCCAAGCTTGACCTTTTCGAACAAGGCTTCGACAGGTATCTGTGGATTCGATCCAGTGATGTATGATGTATACTGAGGGCTTTTCAAGTCTGGTATCTACCATATTGCGATTGCATATCGTGAGCGCATTGCGGAAAACTAATGCTGTTTTTGCGAGAGAAGTTCCTCAAGGCGTTGTATATTCGCATCCTACGGTGGAGCGTCTTGCGCGGTATATACTCAGTCTTGTCAACAACATTGACCCAGATGCCTCGCCGGCTAAAACACGACCACAGCTTATTGAAGAGATGATTGAAAAGTATTCTCAAGGATTGGATGCTCCTTTTCCTCCTCCCAAAATTCCTCTCAACACCGAAAAACACCACGTTCTTCTGACGGGATCCACAGGAAACTTGGGCGCTGAATTGCTTGCCGGGCTGCTCTCGAATGAGTCGGTTCACCGAGTCTACGCGCTCAATCGTCCATCGTCCAAAGCCTCAATGCTCGATCGACACTCTACTCGGTTTGAAGATAAAGGCTTAGACACTTCATCGTTGTTATCTCCCAAGCTGGTTTTTCTAGAAGGAGATTCGTCCAATGACAACCTAGGTCTCCCAGAAAATTTGCTAGATGAGGTGACGTCTTTCGATTCTTAGTGCTTCATCGTGTTGATTGACGCTAGTTACGTAAAAATTTAACTCTGGTGATCCACAATGCCTGGAGGTTGGATTTCAACCTATCGCTTTCATCCTTCGAATCGCATGTTAAGGGCGCCCGTTCATTGATAAATCTTGCGCGTTCGAGCCAACACTCGTCCGACATTAAAATTCTTTTCACTTCTTCAATAGCATCTACCCAATCATGGGATGTAGGAAATGGACTCTATCCTGAGGAAGTCGTCATGGACTCGAGCTATGCTGTGGGAGGAGGTTATGGTGAAAGTAAATATGTCACTGAACGCGTGAGTCTTCGTTCACGCTCAGCACTTGTGTCCTTACATATCCCTCGGCTCAGATACTTGTTCAAAGTGGCTTGCAAGTAACATCGTTCCGGATCGGTCAAATATGTGGAGGAGAACCCAATGGGGCATGGGCAATGACTGATTGGCTGCCAATTCTAATCAAGTCCGGCCTTACCCTAAACAAGCTTCCCGATGCACATGGGGTATGTTTTCAACCATTTTGTCATCGCCGAAAGATAACAAATGATAACCAAAATCATTATCGGGAAATTTACCAGGTTGTCTCTTGGGTCCCTATGGATGCCGTAACTTCTACAGTGCTGGATACTGCGTTCCTCAATGATCGCGCTCCAATCGCTGTCAATGTTGTGCACCCACGACCAATTAGTTGGTCTGTCGTAATGCGAAACATACGACACGCTCTTGTTCGCGAGAAATCCCTTTCCCCCGAAGATTTAACTCTGATCCCCTTCCAACAATGGGTATTAGAGTTAGAGAAGCACGTCAATAGTTCTTCCGATGACCTTGTGAGTTACGCTTAGGTCTATTCTAATCACTGTTGTGTTATTCAATATCATCCTAGCCGGCCTTAAAATTACTGAATTTTTTCCAACTTCAAGCCTCTGCTGATGACCGTATCAAAGAAACCCAGGCAGGTGAAAGCCTTGGACTTACTCCATTGAAAATAGAAAATGCGGAAAGGATAAGTCAAAGAATGAAAAATCTTGAAACTCTCGAAGCTTCCATCGCAGAAAAATGGGTCAAGTACTGGATTCGGTCTGGTATGTAACATTATGTGAGCGTGTAGCTATGATATGTACATAGATGACTCGACGAGACTGTTTGAACATGTTGGCATCATACAAATTTAGAAATGTCAAAGCTGTTCTATCGTTGAATTCGGTCTAATTCGGTGCACTCCGGCTCTTTTTGGTGAGACTTGATACTGTGTGCCGTAGCAGCATTAGCCTTTGTAGGTCCTTGTACGTGTCGGTAAATCAGCTCTACTCAGGTGTCCCTCGGTCACTCCAACGGTGTACAGTAATACAACGAAGTTGAAATGTACGAACACAAGCGAACGATCGGCGACTATTCCAAATGTACAAAACAATGGGTATCTTTATCGTTCCGACAATTTTCGCAATGGGTTCATGATGGGTTCGTTTGTCATCGGAAGCGTTTGCATAAAATTCCACCTGCTTTTAGTCGCATCGCTCTGATAGGCTGTATACATGGAACTGAAATTCTCGGCTTCACCGCCGTCTGCCCGGCTTCTAAATCTGATGCTTTTCGATTTTGGCATTCCCTTGAGGTCAATTCAATTCAATTGAGATGAAGAATGTTTTAAGGAGTTCGAAAAATATTGTACGCATACCTCAATTTCCCCGATGTCTCCTTCTGCATATGTTGCCCCCATTGTCGACTCTACCTCCTCCTTCAAAAGCGATATTTTTGCAGGGAAGGTTCTCTTCTGTACTGGGGGGGCATCCGGGATATGTCGAGGAATGACTGAGGCGATAGTAAGCAGTTAGAACTTGTTATACTCCCTCTGTTTGACATCGATCTACAGATGCGCCATGGAGCCAACGCAGTCATAATAGGACGAAGGTAATTCTCGTCCAACGCTACCTTTCGCTAATGCTGATTTCCTGGAAACAACAGGCTGGATCGGCTTGAACAAGCATCTAAAGAGCTGTCTGCCGCAACTGGAAGGACTTGCATACCAGCTCAAGCGGACGTCAGACAACCCAATTCCCTGCAAGAGGCCGCCCAAAAGGCGATCAATGCGTTTGGAAGGATTGACTTCGTTATATGCGGTATGACAGGCCCGGGGCTGACATCTTATGATTAATTGACCTCAATACAGGTGCTGCTGGCAATTTCATGGCTCCGATATCTGGGCTTTCAGAAAATGCATTCAAGACCGTGATCGAGATTGACACTGTGCGAAACGTCCTGAATTCGTGATGTTCAACGTAGTCTGACCTGAATTTGGTTGATAGCTTGGTACCTATAACACCGTTAAGGCGACGATCCCGCATGTTCGTGTGACCAAAGGGGCATACATCTCAGTTAGTGCCACTCTCCATTACAATGGTCAGTTCCTATCACTGTCCATGTAAATGATTAATGGAGGTTCAACACATTTCATCTCAGCCACTCCGTACCAGGTACACGTCTCTGCCGCGAAAGCTGCAGTAGATGCATTATCGAATGTCCTAGCTGTTGAGGAAGGACCTCACGGGGTACGATCAAATGTGATTGCTCCCGGTTTCATAGCGGGCACAGAGGGATTTGATAGATTATCAAACAAGGACGACCAATCCCATGGCTTCTCTGCTCCCCTTGGTCGATTTGGGGATGTGAAAGATGTTGCCAATGCAGCCGTTTTCCTGTTCAGTGATGCAGCTTCATACGTTACGGGGCAAGTGATTCCCGTCGATGGAGGATCAGAGCATCTCAGGAGTACGTTCTTCCCTTATCCCCAGTCTGTTCTTGATCCCACGAGCATGCAAAAACTCATGAAGGGGAAGCTATGAATAACGATGTAGAACAGTAATGTGTATCATGACTCGAATAGAGTTTAACGAGAAATAAATTTGTATCGATATTCCTACATACCCAGAACCTTATGTTTAAATTTGCGCGCGCCTAAGCAGAATCTTGTTGTCGGGAGAAGAGCCGAGTCAAAATTAGGAATTTCGAGTCAATCATGGATAGAATCACACTGTACACATAATGTGATTTTCTCTGTCATGGGATGGAACTGTCGATATAACTGAGCAGAATTGTTCATCTCGAAAAATTGAAAGTTCAGCAACATGCGGAAAGGACATGAAAATGATTACAGAGATATGAGCAAGACGGCGGAGGTTGGTTGATCATAGATGTTGATCCATACAATGGAATCCATATGTAGTTTGCTTGAGAGTTTTCATTCCCGATGTCCACGATATCGAGACCATGGTATACTGTGGGTCATATTCTGTGAAGAACACTAACTAGCCGGAATAACTGTGGTCTGGGGTTTCTCCTGCTGAATGTTTGCGTATGCGATATATTAGGTCACAGTCGATGACCAACGTCGACATGAACTAGGAATAGAGGCCCCGGTCGTACATCGGCCAGTGAAAGTCTGACGGTTGTCCATTATTAGACCTGACACGGGTCCCCATTCTCATAGGATAGGATAGTCCTAGTTGTGAGCCTACCGTATAGACACCAGGTAGAAAACCGTCAGATTATCGGAAGGTCAACTCTTGGATCTCACCGCTAATCAAGCCTACTGGTGAATAGTAGAGATGTACGGGTATCACTCGATGAACTTGACAACAATGATGTTGGACCAAGCTGTGTGATAAGATTTCCTTTCCCAGAGTCCCAAGAACAATGACTGCGATGTTCTAAGAACATCGCAGTCGCAGTACCCTGTACCGAGGTCCGAAAGTGACGGTTTGAATGTGACTGACGCTGATGTGAACATCGTTAGTGAAATCTTCTTATCCTTCGAATATTGTTGGCAATACCAACCGGTCAAGAGACCTGTCTCAAGACAGGTCCCCAAAAATCTGAGAGTCGCATCGGATTCTTGAACAGCAATGAACATATCTTGAATCTTAAACATACATTTCTAATCACTTTCAAGACGCCATTGGTACATATCGAATGTCTTCGACGTGGCGAGGAACTATCGTTCTACAAGTGGAGCGCTGAATCATTTCATGTACAAGGACGAGTCAAATCGCGACTCACCGCCGAAGAGGGTGGTTCTGAACCAATTATTGCGCCTCTGGCCAGCTCTGGCCTCCTCCACTACAACTCTATACGCGTAAACACTCTCAGTTCGAAGCTACCGGTGTGTGATCGTGTCATAGACCAGAGTTGTAATCTTCTAAGGATCAAGTTTGCTATGCATAATGCTGACGCCGGGCATGGCAAAGATCTCTTCGTCACGGTACTGTATGGCGCCACCCGTTTCATGAATCCGACGGAGACAACTTCTGGAAGGAACGATGAGTATCAGAGCAGTACTGTCCACAACGACAGTCAGTGCACCAGACAAGAGGCTGAGGCTCTTGTGAAACTTCCGCAATGTCACGTTTGAACTGCCATGGCTTCTTCCCGTGCAAATCTGTTCGCCACTTTTTACTTCGTTCCCATCGTAACTCTCTCGACTACTATCCAGAATAATGGAACTACAACTGGTATACCGTATCCTACGCAAGATATCCGACTGGGCTGTTACAGGATATTACTCGGAAATTCTTATCGACGGACCCGAAAACGTTCTCAATATTCAGCATGGCATAGACGGAAAGGGCGCTAAAAGGACCAATGGCCCAGTCATTCTCTGCTCTTCTCACCATAATGAAATGATCGACATCGCTACGCTGGCTACGACTATGCCTAAATGTCAAGGAGAACGCCGGCATGTATCCTTTTGGGCAAAGGACTCCATGTTTAAAAGCGCTGTAGGAGGTTGGGTCATGCGTTCGAGTGGGGCGATTCCTGTGAAGCGCAATCCAAATAAATCCGAACCGGCAGAGTTGAACGGGAAAGAAAAACTAGGAAAGGAGGACAACAGATCTGAAAGTCTCTTTGCCAGCACCACTAGTACTTTGGCTTTGGGCAAAGTAGTCGGTGTCTTTCCCGAAGGCACAAGCTATACCCAGCCGGGAATCGTCCAAGTCATGCCTGGTGCGGCAAGGGTTGCGGTAGAGTATGAACTTTGGCGTCGACAAAACCAAGGGGAAGACATCGTGATCATTCCGGTTGGCATTGTATACACTGACAAGTCGCGTTATCAAAGCCGGCTCAAGGTGCAGTACGGATCGCCAATCAGTATAAAGGAATACCTGGATGAATCATTCTCTTCTTCGAGTTCATCGTCGTCGTCATCATCGTCTCTATCCTCTTCCAATGCCTCGATAAGTTCCTCGATATCCTATCCAGAATCTTCGGCTACCACATATTCTTTCTCTCTCACGGAAGATACGTACATTGCTCGCAGACGAGCCGCGACAAAAGCTGTTGCACTGCGAATCGAGAAAGCACTTTTTGAACTGACCATCAATGCTCCTGACTGGGAGACGCTATACGCCGCAGGAATAGTGAGAGATATCATCTTCGAAGGCGAAGAGGTGCTTCTTAACTACTGGGTTTCTATTTCCCAACTGTGAGTTTTATCTGCTGAAGTGTCACACATCTATTAATGACCTTTCTTTTACAGTTTCGTAGATTACCTCGCGCCCTCCACCTCCTCGAATCCATCGAAGGCAGCTGACGAGAACAAGCACGCTTTGACCAGATATTTCGCCTTGCTGCACCACACAGGACTCACTCACGCCGTGCTGCAAGATCTGTTCCCTCTTCCTGTTACACTAGAATCTACCGTGAGCTCTTCAAGCTCAGCGGCTCCCCTTGAGGATGTGAGATTCTGGACAGACAGAGAATGGAAGCGGTACCACACTACAACGTTATCTAAGAATCTTCGTTGTCTCCTTTCAACTTCGACTGCATTGAACATAGCACAATCCCTTGCAATACTTCCTGTCCTTCCGCCGTACCTATGCGCCTTCCTCGTTTCAAGTCTTACCGCGCGCATTTTCGCCACACCCGGCGAAGAAGAGGGCGAAGCGCAGTTCAGGTCCGTCGGAGGCGGTATCGGCCTGGGTGTCGGATTAGCTTTCAGCAAAGTTTTAGTCAGTCAGATCTGGAGAAGGGGAGGAGCAAGGATATCAGAGAATCTATTGAGAAAGATTTGGCTAGTTGGGAAAGGATTTCAAGTGTTATTGGTTCAATGCGTAGAATCTCTGGGGACACGCATCAATACAAAAACCACTACCGGACTCCACATATTTGGCCTCTCGCAAAATTCAGGCTTCAACATCTCAGAGTTCGTGTCAAACCTTATGCAAAGTCAGATCGTGAAGACATTGATGAGCAGGCTACTGAAAAGAGCAGGTTGGCTGATAGCGGCGTGGTGTGTGATAAAGTGGTACAATATGTGTATCAAACGTATGTTTGCCTCACATGTTTTCAGTGCTATCTACTAAAGTTTTCTTTTAGGAGCATACACAACGTATACATACACTCTTGCACCCCCAGCGCGCAAACTGTGGATACATCATATATCTGTACTCATTGTTCCTCGCCGCACTTCGCCCTACACACATATCTTCGAGGATCCGGATATCGTTCCATACCTTACTCTTCCATCGACTCCGACAAATGCATTCATACGAAGGAGAGAACCAGCACGGACTGCTTCGGAAGGCGCTAGTAAATCGACCCCGAAGTCCGAACGACGTCCGATTGCTACCTCCAAACTTTTTATAGCTTTGATGTATGCAAAAGAAGAGGCACGCCGAGCCGCGCTTTCGGTGGTGGCTTCCAATAAGATTCCGAAACCACTATGATCGTGTTATAAAAGGGGTTCTGAGGTTTTACAGGTTCGTTTTTGGTAATCTGCTTGTTAAAGTGCAGGGAATTTGGATACCAAAACCACTGATGGGTTCCAAAAATTAATTATTCCATTGCGTATAACAGAAGTGCGTAGAAATCAGTATGGTGTCCGACTATCATCAACTCGTAGTCAGGAGTGGCTAGTCTTCTTCGTCACTAGACTCTGAAGACGCAACAAGGCCAATTTTCCTTGACTTGCTGATGGTATGAGTGGTTATAACCGGCTTTGCGGAAGCGCGTCTTCTGCGGGGTAAGCCGCCAGTTTTTGGTTCAAGATGTCCCTTCGCAGGCATCGGAACGGCGAATGCCGTCCGGGGAGTAATTTGGATGAACTCGATAAAGCCACGGCGCTCTCGGAGGGGTAGTTCGGGTAGGATGGGAGGAGGGGGGACTCGGATGTTAGGAGTATAAGGGAATGCGGGTACGAGGGAAGGTAGAGGATCACAGGAGGGGGGCGAGAGCGCGGGCGGCGACAACAATTGGTTATCCATGCTATAAGACGAGTATAGAGTTCGGTGAACGAATGGATTTGGCAACCGGCCTTGAAAAATAAAGGCAGGGATGGTGGATGTAGAAGTTCGAGTTGCTTTGTCTCTCATTCAGGCGAGAGGTAGAGCAATTTATATCTACATCTTCGGTAATAGGGGTATTGACCTAAACCTGGTCTTAAGACGGAGGGAATCCCTCAAGTAAGATAAGTAAAGTAGCGCGAAATGCTGTACTGTCGAGGGCTAGGGGTACACACTAATCAAAGTCAGCAAGCATAGAGCTTTTGAATATACCCACTGCAGGAGAGCGTTTACCCTACGCTTCAGTGAGCACCCATAGTGTTATTATTATCGTTAGACTAGTAGTAGCAGTACGGAACCCGCATGGGAGGTGAGAGCAGCATCGGATAGGGCAACGTGTACTCGAAGGGGTAGAGGAAGAACAAGAATATGAAGGGAGTGTGCCAAACCGTGATGTTGTCACGTTGCCGCGGTTGCGCGCTTATTCTGAGAATAATCAAATTTGAAGTTCCGGCCTTTGATTCCCCCTCCTCTGTCCCTTGTCGCGTTGTTCTCTACGCATTCCGGGCCACCAAAAAGCAAGGATTATACGACCCTTTATTATCAGTCATTAAACAAGAATCTCCACGGGCTGGACCGTTTTGGTAGTAGCTCGTTTTCGCCCCAACATTCCCAAACGTTCAAAGTAAACGTTCGATTCCGATTCTGGTCTTGAACTTGATGTCTTGTTCTATAGCAAAAGTGCTATGCATCTCAATGCCTTCGGTCTTCTCGTCCTCCTAGTCGGACAATGTCAACCGGGCCCAGTCTTTGGAAACGGCTTGATGATCATTCCGCCGCTGATCCTTTGTTTACTGCCAGAGCCAATGCAAAGATCGTGAAGCATAGATTACGGGACAAACGCTGCCGAGGATTAGGAGCAGACTAGTGCGCATCTTTATCTATCTATCCATTCGATGCACTTATCTACTTTTTGTAGAGAAACCATTGTTATACGAGAATCAGAATATGTCCAAATACGCCATATATTCCCTTAGCACGCTTTTGTCGTCATCACCGTCGGATTTCACCAAACTCTTGAGCTCAAGTGAAAACACTCTCAGTCTCACACCATTCTTACCTAGTCGCAAAAATCGTCGATGCGAGCAAGCTCTGATCGGTTCCAAACTGCTTGCAGTCCCCTGATTTTTCCCCGTACAATGCTTGAAGCGATCTTGTCGACGTTGTTCCGAATTCACGCTCAACTAGAACGCTTTCAGCAGGAGCATACTCAGTATCTGTACGAAGATTTACACTGCGATATGTCGGCATCGCATGATCGTCGAGGTCATGCTGATGATTTTGTTGAAGGGGCGACACAGCTGTACAGCAAACTCAACTTGGCTTGAGTGGAAAATGGAATGTGAATGTACGGTTTGTTTCATTGCGTATTCTATCTATCTATCTGTCTGTCTACGTACTCTCATACTCCAATAGTTTTAGTCAACTTCATCCCTTTGTTTTCATCTCTGATTCGGAATTACCGGTGTTGCCAAATTTCTCCGCGGAGCTCCAGTTTTTTGACATCGCACAAATCAATGGTTTACCTGATTGTGCGCCCGGAGTGCAAGGGATTACATCGCAAAATGTCGGTTAAAATTGTATCTTTCGGGTAAGTATCACACTAGTGCTTTCTCCATTTTTGAGCCTTCGCATTGATGCACTACCTAAAGATTATGAATCCTGCAGGTGAGATCGTGCCCCCGCATCGCAAGGCCTCTTCATCGGTTTCATCTACATGGAATCGACGCAGTCGACTTATAAATCAGCCTATCTGTGCTTTCACCGGACGCCTCACAAACAATGTGATTGACATCTCTAGTCCAATGTCCAACGTCCCACGACGACGGTATTTCACGTCATTTAGTCAACATGGCATAACCCAATGAGAGCTAGTACAAAACAGTATCTTGTGTTGTTTCCAGTATATAGTCTCCGGACCCGCCTACGGAAGTCTTTACGGTTTTTCTCGCTTTTCTTCATTTCTGCTAACATGCCTTCCTTACAAATCCAGACGTACACACTTTCCGAAGGAATCGAACTATCCTTCACTGACAGTGGTGTGCCTCCCGGGTCTGCTGACTACACTACAGTCATTTTCTTACACGGCGGGATATTTAACGCATGTTTGTATCGTTCTGCATTTTGAGTTCTATCATCTGAGGTACCTTCAACCCAACCATTCCATTTTCTCTTCATTTCTAGATCAGTTCCACAAAGTTCACGCTCACGCTCACGCCCAGAACCTTCGCACCGTGCTCCTCCATCGAAGAGATTATGCTGGATCCACGTCATATTCCGCCACAGAGATTGAAGAGCTTGAGCAGGGAAGCGTGACATTTTGGGAAAGATTGAGCGCTCAGGTGGCGCAATTTTTGGAGATCTTTATCGAGCGAGAGAGAATCCCAAAGTTGACTCGAAAGCTGTCGAGTTCTCGCGAAACCGCTTGCTCGTTCACAGCAACGTCCGTTAAAGAGAATAGAAGAGGAAACGGAGGTATAGCCATCCTTGCGTGGTCTGCTGGATGCTCCACAGTTTTATCATTCCTTGGTGGAACTCAGAATCCTCTAATCTCGAAAGAATTGTATCAGCTTCTGCAGCAGTACGTCGGAAATTGTATACTTTATGGTCAGCGTTCCATATCATTCTTCAAAGCGCGATTAACAAATCCAAAAGATCCAACCTATCTCTGTTTCGGATACCCGCTCCCTTCCGACAATCGAAACTACATTCCATGGGATGACCCTACGGTCTCGACTGATGAACTTCCTCAACTCGTTGCGGAATGGGTTAGTTCGTACTATGATCATCCTTGCTACGATCCCGTTACTCGAAGTCTCCCATCGACGGCGACCATGAATGAACTCGATGGAATTCGACTCAAAAGTGATAGAATTTCGATATCCTCTTGGACCGACGAAGAATTGGTCAAGGGCCTCGAAAGAAGTTCAGCCAAAAATGAGACCTTAGTGTTAGTAGGTTCACTCCTAAATTCTGATTACCTTTCATTGTTTCTGTCAGATTTCAACCTTCAGTGCAAAAGACCCTTCGTCAGCTGTCGGAACAAGCACTTTTCAACAAAACTAGTGTGAGTAATTGGTTCCCAGGTGTAGGGGTATCATATATCGGAGGCACAAGATCGAACTGGATGTGCGCCTGGGCGATCATTGAAACAAAGAGAAGATATCTTCGGACATTGTTTACGGGTATCGAAAAGAATGGTCGGTCATATAATATTCGAAAGATACGATTCGTTGACATGGACGGCTTGAACCACGTTGTAAGTTGGTCTTTCTGCACCAACTTACTGCTCAACGTTCCGAACTGATTCCACATCTTCCACTGAAGGCGCACTGGGATCAAACCCGAGAGTTCATGGAAGTCATCGCGAAGGAGATTCAACTGCTTTGACAACAACACCTTTCACGTCATGTCATATACTCGTGATTTAGTGACGTCACGCGCTCAATTAATGCAAGAGAACAAATGCTTACCAATGCTCTAACCTGCTCTGCCTGCTTTCGCTTACTGTACTTACATTCTTGTCTCCATCTTCGCCGCAGGAATCTTCTTGAACGTAATCCGTATGGTCCAAATCCTGGTTTTCGAATCACTAATCCAAATCTAGTTTCTGGGGTTTATAACCTATGATACTCTAATTAAGGTGTGCGTGCCTCGAGGCTTGGCTCGTGTAAACCAGAACTATGCTGCGCTACAGTTTCTCTGCAGCGCAAAATTCACACAGTAACTGTAGCCGCTTCGGCGCTGCGCATATTTATGGTTCGAAGTATCTTCTCAAAGGCCCGGGCGAACCCTTTTCCTCAATCAATATCTATGTATGTAACTTACTAGGATTTCTGAAGGATCATAGCGTAACGTCGTTCTTTGTACGTGAGTCCCTAGGTCCGTTTGGTGTATAAAAAGGTGTACTGTCTACCTCGCTCTAATACATCCATTTGTAGCCTTTCGATGCCCGTTGGACTTCCAAGCCTTCGCAATACCGTATGAGCTCCAACCTCTATCTTGACTACCGTATCGGAACTTATATTATCTTACACAGGTATTCTTTCCTACATTTCTAGACCTTCCTCATGATCATTATTTCACTGATTCAGAATGCTCGTACTACGCCGTTTCGAAGAACTCGACCGATATGTGTTCTGTTAGACCAAGCAGACACTGGTGTCTCCTTGCCGAAATTGTCGCAGAGCAATCATGGCCCCTTCGACCTATGTACCTCGTAAAGGACACCACCGGCCAAACCTTTCTCGCCGCGTTTCACTACAATGATCGAACACTGTTCTCGGAAGTCTGGAAGAAAGGCTTGGTGGGGTCGACGATCTGTGTAATGTATGCAAACTTTCATCAATTCGTGGATGGGCAGGTAGGGGCGAGGCTAGAGGAGCCTGAGAGTGTCAAGGTGCGTGATTTGACTCGCTGAGTGTATTCAAGTTCCAGATGTCCAGACTACACTGGTAGATTCTTCCGTTTGGCTTAGAGGAGCTGATTACAGCAAGTGAACTCTTCCAAGGTCCTTGTTCTAGTCCTGTTACTTGTGCGCTCTGTGGAGGGGGTGCATCTAAAAGATGTTCCCGTTGCTCGACTGTTTTTTACTGCAGCCAAGTATGTGTGTCCATCAACTATATCATGAGCAGAGATGCAAAACTCACTATCGTGTTTTGAAAGATTTGTCAGGCTCGAGATTGGAAAGCGAAACATAAGAATGAATGTACGGTCATTCAACAGATGAAGAAATGGAGCGAGTTTAACTGGGATCAATACGATGCTTATAGGGGCTTTACTGGTAACGCTATAAACCTTCAAGCAACATCGTTCATGTTAATCCAATATTCTTTTCAGACTTCGGCTCAGATCACTAGGGCTTTGCATCAGCAAGTTTTCCCCTTTCACTTCTTGCAACGTACTAGTGGCAGTCATAGTCGTACATACAGTTGAAACATGTAAAGCATCCCAAATAATCACTGGAGAGACAAACTCCATACGTATAAGATCGATGATCCACACCCGAAGTTCTCAGCCTCTTCATATGTGGACAGAGCCTAGGTCCACATTCAAATGTTGCCTTGTTACTGGGTTTTTCAATTATAACTGCCTTGCATGATTCCGAATCAGACATCGCTTTGCGAAGGGAAATACCGATAGGAAACCTCTATATAACGACTTGACAACAGAGTAAGTTTGATTTACTATCATGATGCGTCTGAATCACTGGGTCCGAATACTATCCGCAACAAGTTGTAAAAACTCTGCAGGCCGGTCCCAATGCGCCTAGAAATATCATTGTAAGCTCGGGCTCATAGAGATTCATGTTATGATGCATTCACTCACAAAATGATTCGCGCCATCCATGTCAAAGAATCGTATCCGACGACATCCAGGTCCTGTTTTTGTATCTGAGTCTTCGCTTTCACTCCCGTGAGTGCGAGAATACTGAAGATATCGTTTCTTTGTCTCAATCATTGTCCAAGCGCATATCCAACCTGTCCTCGTGCCTCCGATATGTGTTATTCCTACATCTGGGAACCAAGACCGTGTACAGTTCGGGTCGAACAAAGCCTGGTTGGTTAGTACACGGAGGGTTTCCTGGACTGGAGGTAAAAATCTCGAAAAAAAGGAGATCAGCGCCTCACAAAAAATTCATTGCATACTCTGAAGACTCACGTAGCAATTTCATTCCTGGCTGGCCTCTCCTCAGTCCCTTTGGCAATTTCTTCATCTGTCCAAGAGGATACGGATGTTTCATCGCTCTTCCGCCTGCTACCGTCGAGATCATGTATGGTAGCTGTCGCCGGTAGGGATCGAGTAATGGGGTCGTAACAAGGGTGGTCATAGTAAGAGCTGACCCAGTTTGAGAAGGCCTGCAGAAAGTCTTCCGAGGAGTTTGCAGTATCTTCCCATGGGATATAATTCCGATTATCTGGAGGGAGTGGGTATCCGAAGCAGTTATAGGAAGGGTCTACAAGGGCCAGTCATCGTTTTGTTAAGGAGGGAGAGAAGGTCACTCACCGTAGAATATACATTCTCCGATGTACTCTTCCAAGAAGCCGTATAGCTCTTCTGAAACCATACGATTCTGGGTCGCACCAAGAAACGAAACAATTGGCAAACATCCCCCAGACCACCCTAGAATCGCTACACCTCCACTCCCCCCTTTTCCAAGACCATTGGCATGGGGAGATAGGGTCCGCTTTTGTTGAGCGGGCAACTTTGGAATTCCTTCACGCTCTATGAACATTTTCAAGAATTCTCCCATTTGCGCGGCCAAACGTTCCCAAAATATAACATTGCCTCGTTCGAGCTCCTGTATCTCCGAGTATGAGTACGGAGTCGAGCCGGCGTAGTCTCTGCGATGGAGAAGGACGGTGCGAAGGTTGAGGCTATGCGCGTATGCATGTAACTTGTGGAATTGATCTGAGGAGTATGAGGTTAGTTTCCACCCGGATAACTAGGATAGAAGATAAGAGACGCACATGCATTGAATACTCCACCGTGTAAGAGAAGGACAGTGGTGTAATTTGACTGATTGAGAGGGGCACCGCTATCCGTGAAGGATAACTTGATATCTCCAGAGAGGGAAAATGTCTGGGTTGGTTGGATCATCCGGGAGGGAACACAACTGAAGGAGACTTTGTTTATATGTTAGCATTGATGAGTGCAGATGGGCACTGTGGAATAAGGCCCGAAATTTTGAATTGTCGAAACTCGATTGTCTACAATCAACGAGAGGTCAAAAGTCATGGGACGCCGTTATGTTCCTGTCAGAATTCTACATGCATGTAGGGATTGCCTGCCTCAAATTTGTAGGACTTACGAAAGAGATTAGCAATGAAGTGCTGTGATTGCACAATATATTGAGATGGTTTATTTTACGGACCACACGTTGGAGTCCCGTAAACTGAAGCTTCGGAAATTCTTGCAAAAAGTATGAATGCGGAGAGGGAAACTACCTAATGTAAGTTCTCTGCAAGTTCAGCCGAAAGAGCCTTACTCACAGTATATCGTATTGCGGTTCATATAGTTCACTGTTCTGAAAGACTGGAATACATAGTTGGAACGTGGGCTCAACGAGAAGTTGAAACAATTGCCAGTCAGGAACAGAATACATACAGTTTTAGCAATCACCCAAAACGGATACGGACGCCAAATCCACGTGGTTGGTGGATGGGCGTTAAATGATTTCGCAGCGTTCCGAGTCCTCAGTCTCAAGGAGTCGGGGACTTGTCATTAGAACTTAACTCATCTGACAGTACAATCCACTACAATCCGGGACACAGATACCGTTTGGATATTTCCAACTTTTATCGTAAGTACTTTGAGCAGCAAATCTATGGTGGATTCATATGTGGGTATCCAAGGAAACTAGGGAATATCTAATCTCCAAAGAACGAATCGTTTCTCTTTCCCACATACAACCATAAATAACCCAGAAAATTTCACCTTTTCCTTCTTTCGCATTACCTCCTGCCACATTGAAGAAGGAACATTTTTTGCGAGACCGAAATGCCAACGTCTCCTCGTAGTTCGGAATCCTCCGTACAAAGCGCCGCGACCAGTCCCGCTACTGTCTCGTCTATCA
The DNA here is from genome assembly GCA_028011325.1 of Lentinula lateritia. Classification (NCBI taxonomy): domain Eukaryota; kingdom Fungi; phylum Basidiomycota; class Agaricomycetes; order Agaricales; family Omphalotaceae; genus Lentinula; species Lentinula lateritia. The sequence continues at coordinate 138,641 of JANVFT010000035.1, forward strand.
GCGTCTCGGAAGGTCCGCAAACACCACCTTTTCCTCCGTCTCCAATTCCTATCTCTACTGCGGCTACCAGGAGGGCCAGCGGTCATCGGGCATCTGTACTGAGAGCTTCAGTGTTCGATGCGTTTGCTGAGCTCGGAGCCTTTGATGAGAACAGTCAAATCGCGGAATGGATATTCAATCCCGATGTAGACGACGCTTCATTTTCCAATTCGTCGACTGGACCTAGAAAGCACAATGTCCATTTCTTGGAAAAGTCAGGAAGTAGGTTCAGGGAAAGATTGAATAGCAATGCGTCAGGGAATTTGCTTAATGGTTTTTCGAGCCCAGCAAAACCGCCTTCTTTACCATCGTCGTATTCCACGTCGCCCATACCAACTCGTCGTCCGACGAGAAGATTTTTCAATGGTCTCAGGACTAGATCTGCCTCGAGGCACAGAACGGATAAGAGAAGAACGTCAGACGAGACCATAGTGGAAGAGACTTCTGTCGCTGTTTCTCCTTCAAAGAAGCGACCGTTTTTGCAGTTTAGGTCTAAATCCTCACGGACTATCCCGACGTCCTCTTCTCATCCTCCATCGTCCTCTCTAGATCTCCCTCGACCTAGTTTCTTAGGTGAGATCAGGTCCATATCGTCACCTGTTACAGTTGAGCTTGGACACGCCTCTTCGGCTAGCATTGCGACCAATGCAAGCTGGGAACACATCCAAGGCTCAGCATCCCTCGATCTCCTACGTTCTACCGATAATTCTCCTGTCAATACATTTCTCTATGGGAAACACTCTCCTGCGCCTGGGATACCCTTCCCAAGTCAAAGAGAGACCAAAGGAGGCTCTCTCTTTCTAAAGCTCTCTAACGCTGTCGCTCGTCCATTCTCGGCCGGGAGTATTCATGCTGACTTGGATGCGCGCTCTTCCGCTGCAGGTTCTACCACGAACTCCATACGCCGTACACAGTCGCGGCCACCAGAAGCGACCGAAGCGTTGAAGGTGACGCCTCTTCGTACGAATTTTCCTTCATCATTCTCATCGCCGTCATCACCGATTGGTGCCAACCCGACTACACGTGCGCTAGCTGCGATGGAAGTGCTTTGAGGTAATGCACTTCCACTTCCCGCACTAGAGCCTCAGCCTCGTTTTCATTCATAACGCGTTGAATATTCTATCTATGCGTTACTTTAGGATTTGGCTATGCTACAGATGGACCTCGAGACTTCGTTACTGTTACTGTATTAGTTCACACATCCTTGGGATATTCTCTCTCATCGAGGGCACTTTAGACTTTTGGTCTTGACTTTTAATGCTTCATACTTCCTTTTGCGGATGGATACACGCTGCATTAAGTGGGTGTATCATATACAAACCCGCAATATCATGTTGTCCTATCTTTATGTGTTGAACTTTTTTTCACCTTGACTGTGTACTACTATATACTAGACTCAAAATACTTACAAACTGTAGAACCGTATCGCATGTACTTCATAGTGAGATATATAAATTCATATAGCCTTCTCAGACTCTTTGACTGATGTTGATCAATTATCACGCCTCCCTACGGGTGGCCTGAGTTATGCTGCTGTCAGTGCTGAATCATGTTAATGATGACCGATGTGGATTGATTACTATTACACCTTTTTCACAGCTACAGGTTGAGCTGCGTAAAATTGTCAAGTCACGATGAATTTGATCTAAGCCTTCATGTTCTCGCTTTGGATTCATAAAAAGCAAAATCGAAAGGCATGCACGGTAAATCAGGAAGACGACATTGATCGATGAGTTCGTAGATGCAGCTTTGACCAGTCCGTGCGCACATTTCTACACCTGCATTCCTACCACCACGGTCTTGATGACCTCGCTCTTCCTCGCAACGCTGGGCGTTTTTATTGTAATCTCATGTCCTCCTTCTCTTTCTGCTCCGATTATCGGTTCTTATCCTATATCCAATCTGTCCGCTGAAACTGTCTATGAAACCGCCACGATCTTTACAACGGAGACTGTACAAAATATTATGTTTTCTCCGACGCCGACAAGTTTTCGAACATATCCTGCCCCAACTGTCGAAATTATAGATGGGAAGATTCTCGCACTCCCACCAGAGACGACTTCAACGATTACGGAATTCGTTACAGCGATAGTTACTGTGCTGCCAATCTCTACTTCCACATCTACAGTCGAAGTTGTCGTTACTGATACGGTAACACCAAGTACTGCCCTTCCAGCGACCACTACCGTAGACATTGTCACCGTCACTGTCGTTCCTTCCCCTTCAAAGCCGACAACCTGGACAGCACCTGCGCAAATGACCGATCTTTCAGCATTTAACATAACCAATTTCGCTGGTGGCTCGCAGAACCTTCGCATCGTAGATAATCTTTCAACGAACTCAAGTACAGAGCTCAGTAACTCTTCTGCACCTACCGAAGTTGTCACTTTCGAAGTCTCCAGTGATCACAGCTCGAACAACGATTCTTTGACCGTCTGGACCAATGCAACGTCGGCTTTGCAAATTTTGTATCCCGAAAACTCAATTGACCCGGCGCGAAAACCTCAAGGAGGAGCTGAATTCTACGCCGCTCCATTGGAATTGAAGGATGCGAAGAACGTCACCCTGGAGTATAGTGTATTTTTCCCGCAAGCTTTTGATTGGGTTTTGGGGGGCAAGCTACCCGGTCTGTATGGCGGTCGCCAGGGATGTTCAGGTGGGGATGCGGCGGTTGACTGCTTCAGCACTCGACTCATGTGGAGGAAAGATGGTCTAGGAGAGTTATATCTAGTACGTATTATCGTATTTGATTTTCATGCTACATGATCTAACCCTCTATGTACATAGTATGCCCCGAAAGACAAACAAACTGATTCGTTATGCAACGATCCTCAATCCGTATGCGATGCTGAATATGGGCTTTCCGTTGGACGTGGATCTTTCGTATTCGCCCCGGGAAGTTGGACGCATGTACGACAGACTGTGACGTTGAATACCCCTGGCCAACAAGATGGTTGCTTCACGCTCGAAGTTAACGGCAATACGGTCATCGACCGTAATGATGTGTACTATCGAGGGGCACCGCTTTCATCTTCCCCTCCTTCATCCGTTCCAAGTAATGTTGATTCCAGAAAGACGGTACCCAAAACGACTGGTAGTCACACTAGTGCAACTTCCGCCACCTCACCTGCACGCGTACACCAACCTCAACCTTCTGATTCCGGTGACCTGTTTGGTCCTGGGGGTCTTTTAGGTGGAATACTCAAACGAGCAAACCAAGAAGTGGTCATCTCAGAGGAAACAGATGGCAAACAGCAATCTCTTCGCTTGAATACTTCTAACGCAGATACAGTACCTAACGACAATGTGGATAACGGCGATCACGACAATCCGGAAAATCTGAGCCTTCCTTTACTCGGTAATACGTTACAAGGACATTCTACCACATCAGATCAACCACCTGGTTTCATCGGGCTGTTCTTCAGGTATACATCTTCTTCATGTGTTGTTATCGCTTATCACGTCTGACGGAGCATCGTATAGTACCTTTTTTGGTGGCCACGAAAAGCAATATGCTTCTCCAAAGGACCAATTGGTGTGGTTCAAGGATTTTGCGATGTCAAACAACGGATGATGAACTTGTGTGCTACGACAACAATTGAGGATCAGACGGACATTTCTATACTTATTTTTGAAAGCTGAAACATTCTAGTCCTTATTCGCTCTCTACTCGTACGTACGTGGACCTCTTTGCCCTAAATATTGGGCTAATAACCCTCACTATCCCTCAAGTCAATTCAACTAGTTTCCCTTGACACTTTTGCTGACTTATGTAACAGCAAAAATAATGTCAGTTGCAAAAAAGAACGAAAAAATAAAATAAAATAAAATCCTAAAGGCATGTGAGTGATCATGATTCGCCGAGCCCTGACAAGGAAAGTAAACCAGCAGTCCTCCGACTCCCAGAGAGGTTACACACAAAAGCCCCCATCGCACATAGTGAAGGGTAGGTAGGTAGGTAGTAGGTAGGTTAACCGACACGGTCCCATTGGGGAACAGCCGGGGCCTGTGCTCATTGCACGTAGATGCGTTACACTAATTTCTCTCGACCATCAGTTGACAACGATAAATGCCTCCAAACTTCCGACGGCCAGGGCAAGATCGAGTCAATCCTTGATGAACAAAAGATGAGTACCAGTAGTACTTCAGCCTGACTTCACCGCAGTACTTTCACCCTCTTTTACATATTAACTTCTACTACTATCCCAGCGCTGGCTCGGTATGACAATTCGAGCATTTGCATTTTCACTCGCTGACCCCGGTTCTTTGTATGTAGCTATTTCCACGTATAATTGCTGGTCAAATCACTACCACTGGAATAAAAGCACTCTGCACCCTTCGTCGCTGTTAGCCTCGAGAACGACTGGCGAAGGTCCATTGCAAACTCCGTTCACAGATTTCGAAAATGTTTCTTCGGTCTATCTCTCTATCCTGCGCCTCACAAAGCTTGTTCGTCCTCCTCTGGACCAGCTTCCTGGCTAGTGCTATCTCTGCAACCCCTTTGCCTTCGGGCGACGGAATGAATAAAATCGAAATCAGGAATGCCCCTGACCAATTCCCTAGTCATGAAAGTACCCACAATACTCGGATGGTTTACATCCCGAGAGGTAGTACCGGTTCCGCTTGAAATCCTCCTTGAAATTTTACTGATCCACCTACAATAAACACAGCGCCTACGAAATACACAGTCGACGTCGGTTACAGCATCAGAAATGAGGGGGATAGATTGGAGTACTGGTCTCTCTACTTCGGCAAAGATATTCTCGAAGCTACTCCTGGAAAGGACTCTCGAACTTGGGATCCCCGCACGCAGGCCTTGGTACCCAACCATCGAGATTCCGATCTGGAACAGATGGGAGATTTAGGAAGCAGCTACCAACACCATTGGCTCGGGAAAGCGAATTTCAAGAATGAGCCAGAAGCGTTAGGCATCTTCCAGAAGCTGGGCAGTAAGGAGGGTAGCGAGATCAAAATGCCTCCTGCGAGTACGATAGGAGGGCTCAGTTTGGACTATGGAAGGCTTGTGCTCGAGCATTTGAAGAAGGAGGGGCATATTGAGAATGACGTGATGGAAAGATATATGAAGAGTTATAAGGTGGGTTATAGGCGGGTCTCGGAGAATCGTTTCGGTGTAGTTTGGGATCCTCCAGCATAACCTAGGTTGCCTTCATTCCATTCTTTCCTCGTAATATGAATCGATTTTCATTGAACTTCAGAGGATGACCGAAAAAATGGGTTGGCCATTACGGTTATTATACACGGTGACGATAGTGGATCACCATTTTCGCATACGAAGGACCTCGAAGGACCAACTATTGCATGCTAGAAAATGGCGACATATAAACCAGTAGCACGCCTAGGGAATGCTTCGCTCGTATTCTGTATGATGGCTACGGACATCATATGAGCTTTAGATCAAAGCTTGGGCGTGTAGATTTGCGCAGAATAAACCACAAAGGTGGAATATTTATACTAGGCAAAGAAGTTGGTCCGACAAAGCTTCAAACACTAACGCATTTAATTCGGCGAACTTCAATATTGGGTCAAAAGCTGACTGTGGCACATTTTTCTACTGGTATTCATTCATACAGCAAACAGTCCATGATCTTCGAAATAATACAAGATATGTATGATACAGTAGGTTTTTTTCGATTTGATGATGAATGATTAGCTTTTAATAGTTATTGCCTTCGGTCTGTAATTGAGAGTTAAGTATCATCGAAACTCTTGAAGTAGGGCAATGGAAGGATAACAAACCTTTCTGTCTTGGCCACGCTCGACCATACCAGGGTTCTTCGTCATCTTGCCGGCTGCAATTTCAGCAGTACCTAATAATACAGATAGTCATGAGCACACCGAAACATTGCAGCTTGATCAGGGAAACCAGTGCGCGTACCTTTCATTTTGTCCCCAAAGCTAGGCTTGTTGTTGTTGTTGTTTCCGGATCCGTATGACTCGTCATTTCGATCGCCAGAAAAATCGTTGCCAGTGCCATAAGCACTCCCGGTGTTGCCTGTACCATAGCCAGTGGAGCGATTGTTTTCGAAGTCGTTCCCAGCTCCTATGAAAGAAGAAAAGAGGTTAGTTAGAATGAGAAGATAAACGTGATATGTGAGTGGGAGTAACTAACCATATCCTTGGGTACCAGTGCTGTCGCCGCCATAGCTTCGCTCGTTATTAAACTCAGATCGGCCGGGATTGCCGCCACGACCAGTTTGTGATTGTGGTCCGAAAGAATCATCGTTGTAACCACTTGCGGAGAATTCTAATAAGAGAAATCAGGAAATGTAGCACGCTTTTGTGTAGACAAGATTGATCGTACGGTCACGACCAGGAGTTTGTTGGCCGAAGCCCCCTCCTCCCATCGAGTTGGAGTTGGAGTTGTAGTTATCGAATCGCGATGCCTGTTGGTCGTATCCGCCACCGCCAGTGTTCATTCCGCCAGAGCGCATGGAATCAGGCTGGTTATCGAATTCGCGTCGACGGTTTTGCGATTCGTATGAGGTGTTGTTGAAGTTGTTGGGGTCAGAGTCGAAAGAAGACATGATAAGGATTATGTGTAGATGAAGTGGTTGGGTTCAGTTGAGTAATTGATAGGTGTTGGTTGAGTAGGTATAGAATAGGATCGTTTTGCGGAATTATATACCGAATTCTCGAGACCGATGACGATGCACATGACGCGCGCGGCCCCAATGGTAGTGGAGATAGTAAATGAGTGTGACGTCGAGGGAGCAGAGCAAGAGGAGCAAGATTCAGATTGATGGGCAAATACTCCACCACACTTACTTGAGCGCTTAATTACTGGCATAACGGATGGTTCAGAACTTTAAGGTCATATAGGTGCATGGTACATATAGACAGCGGACGGATACGCATAGTACAGCGGCTTGAGCTCCTTGAGTTACTAAAAGTTGTTGCCTTCAACCTGTGTCAAACCCATGAATATCGCGACCACGAAAACCGGAGACAGAAGGAACAAACCTTTCTCTCCTGGCCTCTCTCTACCATGCCACTGTTCCTTGTGACTTTACCAGCTGCAACTTCAACAGTACCTGGGAGGACAAGGATAGATCATGAGCATTCGAGTGTAGTACAAGACGGGATGAATGTACCTTTTACTTTGTCTCCAAAACTAGGCTTGGCATTCTCAGAACCGTACGGGTTGTCATTTCGATTGCCAGAAAAATCATCGCTAGTGCCATATCCACTTGATGTGTTATCATTCCCAGCACCATAGTGCGCGGTGTTACCAGTCGAGTGGTCGTCGTTCTCGAATTCGTTTCCAGTTCCGTTTCCGCTTCCTGGGACAGTAAGAGGAATATTAACGGAACGAACCATGACTGAGGCGAGATTGAAGAGTGACTAGAGTGAACTTACCGAGCCCCTGCGATCCTTGCTGGTAACCGGTGGTATCGCCGTAGCTCTGCGCGTAGTCAGATTGATTGGTACTAGCGCCATATCCTTGACCAGTCTGAGAGTCGGCCCCGAAAGAGTCATCGTTGTTCGCGCTACTCGGGAATTCTGTTGGGAAATGATTGAGGAATCCCATGGTGATATATGTATGTATAGAGAGAGATAAACGTACGGTCACGGCCAGACGTCTGGTTCTGTTGGTCATTGTACCTTCCGGCGCCGATGCCAGCCATTCCAGAACCAACGGTGTCGGACTGGTCGAACTGAACTTGACGGTTCTGGGAGTCGCGTCCAGTACTATCAAAGTTGTCGTTGTTTGAATTCGAGTCGAAGGAAGCCATTATAGAGGTTGTGTAGATGTGCAGAGTTGGATAGGATTTGTTGGTAAAGGCGAGTCCTTGACCCCAGAATAAATACCAGATTGTTACGAGTCGAACGATGACGGCGAATGATTAATGACGCGCCATGACGAGTTGTTCCTCTACTCGTAGATAGCGTGAAATCTGGGGCGGAACCTGAGGGTGTAAGTAGCCAGATACGGTAAAGCCACTCTGCGATCTTCCGGAACAACTTTTTGAACGTTCCTGGTTGAGTGATGCCCCTCTCTTCCGAGTCGGACCGACGACGAGGGAAGCTGTACATTACACCACTACAATGCAAGGCAGTACCTGCCAATTGCTGTTTTGTTCCTTCAGTGCTACGTGAAATCACTTCCGCAGAACTCGCACTTCTTCGACAGGAATTTGAGACTTGACTTATGACTCGAATCTGGTTCTCGACGTTGATAAAGCGTGATTTATGGATTGAACCAAGCTGTAAACCCGCAATTAGATCCAGATAATGGTGGAATACACATATAACGTCGTACCCATCCCGTTCTCCCCACTTCCCCAAAGCCATGTCGATAAACATGCTTCTCTTCGTCTGCTCGCCCTCAGGACAAATCCAGAATGTTTTTTGTCAACTCTAGAAGATGAGAGCCGACTCTCTCCCGAACAATGGCGCGGGAGGATCGACACAGAGGATAGAGTCACTTTCATCGCAGTGGCATCCGAAATACCAAAGTATGCACCTTTCGATGCACCTCTCGACCCGACTTCTTCTTCCTCGTCTTCTTCCCTCGCTGATACCTCCGGTCCATCGACATTGCTGGACGACGACACAGCGAAATGGGTTGGACTGGTTACTGTCCTCACACCAGAGTTCCTGCAGAAACGGTGGGACGATTTACCACGAAAGTTCCGGAAATTCGCGATGCGGAGCGGAAAGCCTGCTCACGTCTTAGTGAGCATGTGGGTACACCCGGAGCACCGTCACAAGGGATTAGGAAGGCTGTTGATTTCCCAGGCGGTTGATTGGGTGAAGAATAGGGTTGAAAAGTCGAGTGTGGAAGATAAACGAGGCGACGTAGTCCTGGAGGTATTCGAACAGAATACAGGAGCGATAGTGTTGTATCGTGCAATGGGGTTCGAGGATATTGAGGAAGTTCCTCCTTCAATTTGGATGGGAAGAAAGATAGCCTAGCCCTAGCCCTTTGTACGTCTGTGAACTTTTCGTTGCTCGCACAACTCGGTGCGAATCATAGTTTCGTCGTCTGGGATTTCATCGCTTTAAATGCATAGGACAAAACCGTCCGAGATGTAATCCTTTCTATCGATTTCCTTCTGCTTTGCCATTTTCCCCAGTTTTCCCCAACGGTCAAGCGACGTGTCCGGTCGATGGATTCTATCAAAAACGAGCTCAAAAGATCGAACCGCCTGCAACAGCTCTTATGGGAAGTCATCCATTGGCGTGATGAAGCAGGCTGAAGCTTACAGGAGACTGGATCAGGAACCATTAGGAACCGCCATTGCGCGTACAATGCCTACATACCAGAATAGTGCATGCATGTGCCTCCATCTGCCTCCATGTGCATTGCTCCTCACAGTACCCCAGAAACCATGCGCCATTTGAGCCATCGATAGTCTTCAGGCACTGTGAGGAAACAAGCGACGATCCTACTGATTGGTTACTTCAGTACTAGTGTACCCCTTCGGGGCCCTACACCTTGCTTGGTTCAGTGCATAGCTTACAAATTAATGTAACTGTATAGCTAAAACGAAAACGGCCCGCATTATATCGCAAAATTGACTCTAGTGTGCAGCAGTATCCTCTCTGTTGAAAAGTATCTAAAAGTAATGTTGGAACATCGGTACCAAAGTATCGCGACCAAACTTCCAACCACGTAAAGTGAAAGTGACATCAATGGTCGCCCCATTCAGAGTCTGTGGTAGCAGAGCCTCAGGCAATGGCGCACCGGTATGATCAACGGCATTGAAGTTGGCGACTGCGAGGTTCTGCGATGCATCAACCCATCGGGGGTTGGTACGTTTTTTCGCAGGAGTCAAATCAGTGAGACGTCCTGCAAACAGTTAGTGCAAACTCTAAAGGTAAAGTTGGCCACTGACCATCACATCCTTCTCCGTAAGCACGAGCCTGGGTAGAGACAGTCAGCGTGGATTGAATGTCATTGTCTGCCACATACACGAAAGTGGCAGGGAGTACCAATCTTCATGTGCGTGTCCGCAACGCCACCGCCTTCATTGAACCACAGGTAACGTGTAGGTTCTCCCTCAGTCCGCGTAAGTATCCTCTGAAGATGCTTGATCTTCATTAGCGCAGGTTCCCAATGATGCATGAGCAATAGTGGTAATGTTGAATGGTGATTCGGACGCAATATCCAACTCCATCGATAACGCAGTGTCAGATCTTGGTTTCAGTAGGAGGAAGTTGCTAACATTGACCGTATATGATTCGACCAAACAGAGTGCAATTTCAGTTTGGGATGGCAACAATTTTGAAGGATAACGTAGAAGTGAAGGGTGTGGAAGCACTTGGTGAATATTTGATTTTGAAAAAGTTAATTGGTGTGTAGGTACTCGCGGAGACGTTTAGTATGGTAAATTATGAAGTCTTAACGAAAAGTGTTTCTTGATCACGCACAAGAAGATCTGAAAAAGCGTGGTAAAATCTTCATGCGCGCTAATCGGGCGGACTGGAGAAGGACCTATGCAAGCAAGGTCATATGTAGTGGGCTTATGTAACTCTGTTAAATCCTGAAGGCATAACGAGGCGTTTTCTTTCTTCCCTCCGCCGGTGGCTGCGAAGGGTGTATACTCTTGTATACTGCGTCGGTCTTTTTCCTTTCCTTTTCCCAGGGGCGCGTTTCGACGTTATCCAGTCAACCGATCCTGCCAAGATGCGTTATTTTGAGTGTTTGAGGCCCATTGATAGTGCCTGGAGGCTGAATACGACATGGCTGCAGCCGACTCATATAAGAGGAAGGCCCTGAAATCAGCTCGCCTCCCAAACAACTGCTGGCCAGTTCCGTTGCTCTATCAGTCTTTGTGCACTTTGTCCTTTCTGAAGCCTCCCCCACGAATAATTTTACAACTCGCCTGATGCTGCTTCTCCCCATCTACTTCATCTTGAGTCTTCTTTCCACTGTTTACAGTGCACCCTTCGCTGTAAGTTTGGTGAACACTGACTGACCTTAACTGACTCGCTTCCTGTATAATTAGGCCATTTCGAATCAAAGAGCTCCCCATCTTCAAATTCGAGCAGGGCCCGCGGTCTTCCTCGTCGATGTCAAATTCAACCATCTAGTATCTAGCGAGTCTTACACGTGGGGAGACCCACCTCAAGACGTTAAACAACGGGTAGCCCTTGCTTTGTTTGGTGACAGTACCAACGAACAAGTTTCAGCCATTCGTTGGACGAACACGTATCAGGAAAGCGATGGTTCCTTCCAATGGCGTGTGCATAGCTCAACAAACACATATCAATCTGACTATTCCGATAAAATCGTTATTCCCACCACGGTGGACAATGGCAAGAGTCCTATCTGTGTCGATTTTGAATATTTGAAAAGACACAAAGAAAAACCCTTCAAGGGGAACCCAAAAAATACCTTTGTAAGTGGAATTATTCTAGTTTTCATCAGCCTTCGAGGTTCACAAAAACCACTCGTATAGGACTTGCTACAAGAGCAGGAAAGACTTGAAAAAGAAAGGAAGGGAAAGTAGGATTAGTACTGCACCAGACTCGGTTTCACCTGTGCTGATGACTTGTGCTTCGGTGTTGGCGTGGTCTCCAAAGTTTGTTCGTATTATAGTCTGGATATGACCATTGCGCCCACTCTGAGCGACGGATTTCGTATATTTCTTGCATAAACAATGCACTGAGGGCCAGATAAAATTATGAATTCAAGTGTTTTGAGCCACTCAACGAAGCATCCATCAAGACCGTCTCTTCTCATCTGGATGAGACAATTTCATTCACCGAATGTTTTCAGCTTTGTCATTCTAAAGCAATTTGCTTTCGTTCCGCACGACGCATTGCATCTGTGTTATTCGAGCCTCGCAAACAAGTGCAGTGATCCTGACCTTGACGTAGGCGAGCTACGATGTACGATGTCAGTACTACATCAGATATTGTTGTGGTGAATCGCAAATTTTGGCGCGAAAACTAGATGCCTCGAAAAAATGAATTTGCTACCGAAAAACTTGAACCAGAGCTGTTGAGTGACTTCTTTGCTGACACTTTGGGGGAGGTGAGTGTATATCGAGTAGCATCGTGAAAGCAGAGAATTCACAATGAAGGCGGATGAAATAAGATATACCAAGGTTTCAAGCCGCCGGATCGTAACGAAAAATTTGGTTCTTCTGCAGCAAAGATTCAAAACGATGTAATACATCCGACCATTCCACCTTCAAAGGTCATGACGTCGTGAGAACAGGCGCCAAGTATTTCAAAAACGGCAATAATAATGGGGCGCTTATCCTTGACCCCACTTCCGTCTAGCCCAACCAACTTGAAACGATAACATTGCCCAACATCTTGGAGGCTACCTTTCAGCCAGACCACTCTTCGCAATTTCAAAAAGGACCATGACGGCGCATAATTCTGACCTTCCGCTGAGGTCCTCCGAGATCCCAGAAATTCAATCTGGCATTTCATATTTTTAACGTCACCATACCATCTGTTCCTATGCGATTGTCATCTGATGCTTGAAAATGCCAGAGACCCACCACTCGTCAGTATCCTATTGGTCGGAACACACCGGTTGATAAGTACTAGGGCCCTAGTTATCTGACGGGAACATCTCTACAAATTTGGTTTACCGCGTTATGTCGTCTTCACAGCCCCTCACACGCTGTTGCGAATTGTACTCAATCCTTCTCAATTCCCTCTCTATCGACCCCTCTGCAATCACTGAAAGCTTGAACCTGAGGTCTAAATCGTCACTATGTTGGCCAAGGTGTTAATATTGGTTGCATCACTCGTCGGTCTCTACGTGATCCAAAAATATGTCGAGTTCAGTAGGATGGTAAAATCGTTGCAGTAAGTGACGCAGCTTTTTTACACTCTGCACATAGTGACCAGACGGACTATCTTACCAGGGCTCATTCGTGGTTCACAACGGTATTTTCGCAACGCACAATCATCGGCAACATTCTTCCACGAATCCCCGGCGTTTCACGAGGCAGACATGCTACGTGGTTGGAGAAACACCGACGTGAGCTATACGCACCTCGCTCGTAACAAGATTGCTCAGTAAAATTTCTATCTTAGCGTATGCTATAGCTGGCTGGGATGCTACACTAAATGTATGTCAGGAAGTGTGTAACAAGAATACTTCTCAACCTCTCTTTCAGATAACTCTCCTACCCCGTACTTCTGCTGTCCTATCTCTTGTAGATGCTGCAGCAATCAAGGTCTGTCCTCTCCCTCGATCTTCCTGGCCACACGAAATCATCCATCCATCTACAGGAAGTAACCACCGCCCGGGCTAGATTCCCGAAGCCTGTAGAACAATACAAAGTGCTATCATTCTTCGGAGATAATATCGTCGCTTCAGAAGGCGAAGATTGGAAGAGATATAGGAAAATTGCTGCACCTGCATTCAGCGATGTAGAATGCCATTGCGCGTTCCTTTTCGTTTTATTCGCATTGACTGAAACAAGGTCTATAGCGAAATAACAAGCTTATTTGGGACGAAACGATCAGGATCATTCTCGATCTCTTTGACAATGTTTGGGGGTCTCAAGAATCTATCGTGATTGACCATGCATTGACCATCACTCTTCCTGTAAGGTCTCTCTTCGGTCCGCTTCTGCTGCAGGATTTATTCATATATGTATCAGATTGCCTTATTCGTTCTCGGTGCCGCTGGTAGGTCTGGACCTGGCTGTCTGATGGAAATATACTAAACAATCAGTACTTAGCTTTCGGCCGGAGGATCTCCTGGAAGGACGATGAGGGAATACCACCAAATCATCAAATGTCATTCAAAGATGCCATACACGAGGTATCCATGAACTGCTTCATCAAAGTCATCTTCCCAGATTGGGCTATGGGGTTGACTGAACATACCCGACGGGTCCGGCTTGCATTCGAGGAGTTGGATGTCAGTCATATATTCCTTTTCATCTGCGTTGGCTTCTGTTAACACTCGGTTGACGATAACTCAGAGTCATATGCTCGAAATGATCTCGAAACGACGGAACGCAGAGAAGAAAGAAGAGAGACATGATCTACTCAGCAGTCTTCTCGACGCCAGTGCAGACGATCCGACGTTCACAGACAGAGACTTGACGGGAAATATATTCATATTTCTTGTCGCTGGACATGAAGTAAGCTTCAAATGTGATCATCTTGTCGCATATTTTGTAATTGTCTTCTGTTCCAGACGACTGCTCACACTCTCTGTTTCACGTTTGCATTGCTTGCCTTGTATCCAGACCAGCAAGAGATCCTCTACCAGCACATCAAGTCAGTTCTTGCAGATGGCAGATTGCCTGTAAGCCCGATTGTATGCAATATCGTGGTATACTTCTGCTGACTACATGTATCAGACCTACGAGGAAATGCCACTGTTTACTCAATCCATGGCGTATGTTGCTGCCAGCCTTTTCTCGTTCTAATTCTATAAGTTCTAAAGAACGACTTAGCGTGTTCAACGAAACCCTGCGAATGTTTCCTCCGGCAAGATCCATGTCTGTTGGTTCCTATATCTCATCCTGACTCATTCTACAGGTGAATGGTATACCGAAATACAGTGCCGAAGACACGAGCCTAACTGTCGGTAATGCTACCGGCGACAAACTCGTCCTTCCCGTCCCTCAAGGGACCGCTATCACGATTAACACAGTGGGCTTACACTACAATCGTACGCATACGTCACTCTTGCTTGCCCCCTATGTATCATGAAGTTGGTTTCTTTATTGCCAGCTCGTTACTGGAAGGACCCGGAGGAGTTCAGGCCCTCCCGTTTCTTGGAGCCAGACTGGCCTCGCGATGCATTCCTTCCTTTCAGCGCTGGTAAGAATACCGTAGTCACTGCTGCTCGATTCCATATTCAAACTTCCCTTGTAGGTCCACGAGCTTGCATTGGCCGCAAGTAAGTATTTCACATACCGCTTTTCCTCACTGATCGAATGCTCTTCAAGGTTTTTCGAAACGGAAGGAATCGCCATTCTCACGTTGTTAATTTCGCGTTACAAGATTGAAGTCAAGGAGGAACCACAATTCGCCAGTGAGACGTTTGAAGAGAGAAAGGCTCGTGTGTTGGCTTCCAAGCCTGGACTAACGATAACGTGCGTGGACTATATTCATTCTAGACGCGTTATAGGTGAAGCACTGATGTCGTGATCGCTATTTTCAGACCTATCCAAGTTCCATTAGTGTTCAAGCGTCGATAGATTGAAACAATCCCTGTATTTCATTTTGGCGAAGCTTGTCCCGGTCTAATATGGGCTGTGGAGTCGGTTCGTCATTTCTGGTACTTCCTTCTAATGTTCAACTTGCTGTGAATATTGCATATGACTGTGTTGCTGGACATCAGTGGCGCAATTCTGGCCATTAACATCATTTATCTAACACCGCACTTTCTAACTACGGCTTTCGTGTCACACGAAAGAAAACGGTTCTCATGCTTAGATGCATAACGATGCATGATTTTCCTTTCTTCCTTCCCTCCTACTGTCATCATCTAGTGTGAAAACTGGCTTATATACAATGGAGGCTTCGTATATGAACGTACTGATTACGGGCACCTCTCTTCTTGCTCTCTATGTAATCCATAAGTACCTCGAGCTGAGGCGGAAAATCCGATCCATACAGTGAGTTGTTCTAGATCGGAACCGACTTTAGATATTGACCAGTTTCTGTCCAGGTTTCTTCCAGGTGATAGAACATTGTTAGCCCGGAACTCGACAATAGGTGTCTTCCTGCCATCCATTCCGGGTGTAACAAAAGGAAGAAATGCTTTCTGGCTCGAGAAACACAAGCGTGAGATATGTTCGCTATTCCTTTGACAGAATAATGTTCATTTGAAGTCTTTCACCGATAGCATATGATGTAGTGGGCTGGGATGCTACTGCAGATGTGAAGATGGCAGTTTGAAAGTCGAGATATCGAGATGCAACAAACTTGAGTCTTCGAACGGACACGTGATGCGGTACTCCCCACTCTTGCTAGTACCGCATCGACACGAGTACGTCGAAGCCTCACAAGTACTAGACCCTAGTAGCTTTTTAGTTCTTCTTTTCCCTGAAAATCTTGTCTTCGCAAAGCTCTACCAAATGGCCGAACAGCTGGAAATCGACCCAACTAAGATACCTGCTCCCGACTATGCAAGCGAGGCTTATGCTTTTGTGCGCAACGCGCTAATTGCAGACGCGAACACCCCGGAGATAGACACAGATGAACTCGCAGCCCTCCGTCTCAAAGCTCAGTGGGAAACCCATATCGAGGGTCTGAGAGTGCAGTATGAGACGCAACTACGAGAAGCTGAAACCTTAAGAGAACAGAGCAGACAAGAGGCAGCCAACGTAGAGAGGCTCGCGGCAGTCGAACTACAGGAAAAAGAGAAGGAGCTAGCCAAAGAAGCAGAGAAGAAACGTCTCCCGATATACAGCTTCCAAAAGGGAGTCGGGGTAGACTCGATTCCTCTCCAGCTCCACCCATACGCCAAGAAGTTGATGTCCGCTCGGAAATACGTGCCCTTATGGTACTTCCTTCCCGACGCAGCGCTAGAAGCGAAGGAACGCAGCAAGGACTCATTAGACACCAACCACCTACAATTCGCAGTAGAAGACAGCGACAACCCATCAGGATCAGCCGTCTCCCTAGTAGGATCCCACACGGTTCGTGCCTCACCAAACGCTATCCCCGACTCCCGGCTCTCCTGGCCCCAGGTCATGCGCGCGAAGAGTGCCTTCCTCAACGCACTAAACTTAGGAACCTGGCCGGATGACTACATCTCAATGTTCGGAGCCTTCTACATCAACATGGACATGCACCGCGAACTTCAAGAGCAAGACGGTGACCGGGTAATGGCCCACTACCATGCAGAAATACGCATAGCATGGTACGACGCAATGGAGAGAAAAGAACCGTTCGATCTCTCCGTCATATCCGACAGAGTTCTCGCAGAGAGTCGCCGGGAAATCATCAAACAAAGGCAAGAAAAAAGCCTAAAGGGTGAGCGAACCCTCCCTTTTCCTTCCCTTCGAAGAAAAACACCATCTAACAATCAATCTCACTTCCCCCTCTCCAATATACACCAATTTATACAACCACCTAATAACGCACGCACAAACCCTCAACTCCAATGCTAAACGCTATGATGCTATGATGCCACCTATGCTAATACAACGATAACTGCCAATGCTACGCGAATACCTGCTAATTAACTGCTATGCCGACGCCAATCCCTTAAACCGGATCTCACGCTAATCCCCTGCCAATACAATAACACCGGATTTGTAGACATCCAATCGGCTACAGCACAGATGGAAGCTAGAGTCGATGCTAAGCTGCAGAAACTCTCTCAGGCAACTTCGAGTCCCCCGTTCCCCAGCCCACGACAAAACTCAGGCAAAGCGCGCCAAGCTCCCTACCCCTCCACCTCCCCCCGCAAAGCCAGCAAGCAAACAGACAACCCGAACTTCCAGCGTTCCTTTCGGGACTCGAACCACCCTCCACTCACACGCTGTCACCGATGTCTCGGACGTGACAAGCACGACGTTCGACACTGCTCACGGACAGCTATCTGGAATGGAAAACACGGGGTTACGTGCCACTGGAACAAGCAGGGATTTCTCGAAATTACCAACGGAACCAACGCCGGACAGGAACTCTGTGCAGACTGGCAACGTCCGAATGGTTGCACTAGCCGAGCCCACCCTGAGAAACACCGCTGTTCCGGGTGCACAAGCACCAGTCATGGAGCTAACAGCTGCCCTGAGGGAGAACAATAACCGGGCCAACACCCCGCTACGAGCCGAAGCTTGGCTCCTTGCTATGTCTGAACTCAACCTACTTGCTAAATACCCAACTCTCATCGAGTCAATCTGGCACGGCTTTAATGTCGGCATCCCCAAAATATATCATACCTTTACACCACCTAATAAACTAAATGAATCAGAATCCCGAGCCGCTTTCCAAAATGTAATGAAGAACGAAATTCAGATGGGACGTTGGCTAGGGCCATACCGGCAAGTAACCATTGAAGAAGTCCTCGGCCCCTTCCAAACATCACCTATTTCCATGATCCCGAAATCCGACAAACCGGGAAAATATAGACTACTCGAAAATCTCTCCTACCCTTACCGCCCAACTTACATCCCTTCACTGCACGCAACAATATCCTCCATAAATTCTCACATCGACTCAACCCTGTATCCATGCCTCTGGGGCACATTCGCAACAACATGCCGGATAATCTGGACTCTCCCTCCAGGTTCACAGGGAGCAGTGAGGGACATTTCGGAAGCTTACCGCCTAATTCCGCTACACCCCTCTCAATGGCCCGGAGCAGTCATCCGGGTAGCAGATGACGAATACTGCGTTGACACGAGAGACATGTTCGGTCTCACCTCGGCAGGAGGATCATTTGGCCACCTAGCAGACGGAGGCGTTGACATCTGCCGAGGATACGGCCTAGGCCCACTAACCAAATGGGTAGATGATCATCTGTGGCTGAGAATCCGAAGGCAGCATCTCAATGAATATAACCTATTACGGGAACAGCTCCGAGACAGAGTCACTCTCTCGGGAGGTGTCATTCACAACAAAGGACGCCTCCTGTATCTAGGCCACACTCTCCCAAGCGGTCAGCAAGAGGAATTCGATGACGACTTCGCTTTCCCACTTCGAGACCTATCTTTGTGTTCCAGTCGTTCCGTAGAGGATGCGGAGTTCTCATATGCCTTTTGTGACATTGACCAAATCACCCTCCCACTAGGATATACGTGGGCCGCCGACAAAGACATTCCCTTCGGCAATGAACCAACATATTTTGGTTTCCAATGGAACCTCAGTGAAAGGATGGTATCAATTCCCGCAAAGAAACGGCACAAATACCTCGAATCGATTGCAGATTGGGAACAAAGGAGATCACACAACTCCGAACATGTCGCCAAGCTTTATGGCAAACTACTCCATGTCAGTCTAATCCTACCCATAGGTCGTACCTACTTAATCGAACTGGAAAAATTTGCTGCCGAACTCAATCATGAGGCACCGCTGACAAAGCACCGGGCACCCCGCCGGTGGCCAGCTGACTTACTCTGGTGGAAATCCACGTTGTCCTCTCCCATCTCCTCACCCATTCCTGGACCTGCAAACATAATCAACGTCCATGCCTACTCTGACGCCAGCAGTGGCTATGGTATCGGCCTATATGTCCGCGGTTTCTGGCGCGCGTACCGACTCCTCCCAGGCTGGAAAGGCAACAATGGAGAACGAGACATCGGATGGGCCGAGGCGGTTGGTTTCTACCTCCTCGTCCTCATCATTGCCAGGGAAGCCACTGCCGGAGAACAGTACAAGCTCTGGGGAGACAACGAGGGTGTGGTTGAAGGCTGGTGGAACGGGAGAAGTAGAAACAGACATACGAACGACATATTCAAACGCGTTCATGAAATCACTTCAGCACTCAACTTCAAAGTCCATACCCGGTACATCCCCAGTGCACACAACCCCGCCGACCCCTTCTCTCGTGGCACCCGCGGTGACCCGAAACTCCTCCTCCCCAGAATCTCCATCCCAAACCATCTCGTACACCTCATCGTCGATTACGACGCTCCCTACACCGCAGCAGAACACCGTGAACCATTCGCTTCTCCAATCCTTGCTTATGAACCTAAACCAACCCAACCGCTTACACGAACCTCCTATGGACAATGGCAATCAGAGGAAGAAGGAAGGTTACTATCCGCCTTCGAGAACTTCTGGTAGTCGCCCCGCTACTTCTGAATACCCCTTTGCTACCAACCCTCCTGTGAATAATGTAACTACTCGTACCGTTCGCCCATACCCTGCTAATCTAACGCCGTTATTATCTGAATTACGCCCACACGTGCCTGCCCGAAATTGTTTAGTTGCATGGAAACCAGCCAGTAAGCGCACCTTTGAAGATGCGGC
The DNA here is from genome assembly GCA_028011325.1 of Lentinula lateritia. Taxonomy (NCBI): domain Eukaryota; kingdom Fungi; phylum Basidiomycota; class Agaricomycetes; order Agaricales; family Omphalotaceae; genus Lentinula; species Lentinula lateritia. Next base: position 158,564 of record JANVFT010000035.1, read on the forward strand.
AGGACGCCCGCTACAACTTCCGGATGAATTCGTCAGTCGAGTCGAACAAGTACTAACCAATGGCTATGCAGAATCCACCCTCGAGACTTACGCAGCAGGTCTACTAGCCTTCCACGTATTCTGTGACTCACGCAGCATCCCGGAGGAACAACGTGCACCCTGCAGTAGCGACCTGCTCAACATTTGGATAGCAACCATGGCCGGAAGCTTCGCAGGAGCCTCAGTAAAAAACTATGTGCATGGGCTCCAAGCGTGGCACATCATTCATGGGGTAGAGTGGAGCATCGACAAGGCCTCTTTCGACACCATTATTCATGGCGCGGAACGCCTTCAGCCAGATCGAACTCGCAGAAAGAAAAGAGTACCGTTCACCCCAGATCACATCGCAAAGGTACTACAAGACCTTAATCCTTCAAATCCCCTCGACGCCGCATGTGGCGCTTGCCTCACAACAGCATTCTACTGCGCAGCGAGAGTGGGAGAGCTCACAGTCCCCAACCTAAACGACTTCTCCCCAGACAACCACGTCACCCTCGCGCACGTTCGCAAGGCCACCGATCGGAACGGCTTCGAAACCACGATCATACACATCCCACGCACCAAAAGCAGCCAACTCGAGGGCGAGGATCTTTATTTCTCCAAACAACTGGGCTCCACAGACCCAGATGCATGGCTCCGACGACACTGCGAAATAAACGAACCAGAACCTTTGAACCACCTTTTTTCGTACCGACACAGAGCAACCCGCAGGCCACTCACGAAATCCGCCTTCATACAGCGCATAAACAAAGCAGCAAAAAACCAAGGCCTCCCGGTACTCCAAGGCCACGGCATCCGCATAGGAGCCACTCTCGAATATCTCCTCCGAGGCGTCCCATTCGATGCAGTCCGCGTAATAGGGAGATGGAAGAGTGACGCATTCATACTGTACCTACGAAAGCACGCAGAAATTATGGCACCCTACATGCAACCGGAACTTCACCAAGACTTCATACGCTACACGCTACCTCCCGTAAGATGTGAGTGCTCTCCTCCCACTGGGGTATCCACGGTCGCTAGATGCGTCGTGCACTCCTACCTACAGGGAATCGCAGCTGACCGTGCATACCTCCCTAGAGTTTCATTGTTTGCTGGGACCCGAAGGCCTTCGGCCTCCTCCCAATGTGCAGAACACTCAGCTAAAAGAAATACATTGCCAGATAGACATCTTGTACATATTCACTACGATGTCCTACCAAAATACTTAATGCATCGCTAGAGTTCCAAGACACATGTTCATGTATCGACTCATCCTTCCGTTGACTTCAAGTCTGCTTCTAGATAAATCTAATGCCCCAAACAAAGATTGTTCTGACTCTGGTGGATGCTGAAGCAATCAAAGTGAGTTCAATGGCCGAAATCTAGTATCTTGTGCATTTCTATGTTTCAAATACTAGGAAGTCATGACTTCGCGAGCAAGGTTTCCCAAACCTATCAACTTATATCAGCCTCTATCTATCTTTGGTGACAATATTGTTGCTTCAGAAGGAGAAGTATGGAAAAGATATAGGAAAATTGCTGCGCCTGCCTTCAGTGAAGTGTGTAGTTTATTAGTCCCTCTCGATCTTATTGCTATCGAACTGACATCTTACGATAGCGAAACAACAACCTCATCTGGGAAGAGAGCTTAAGAATAGCACTCGATCTTTTCGACAATGTTTGGGGCTCTGAAAATTCCATTGTGATTGACCACGTTCCAAAGCTGACTGTCCCAGTAATGTCGATCTTACGTCGATCTTATATAATATCGACGCTGACAATGATACCTTTCGATAGTTTGCACTTTTTGTTCTTAGTTCTGCTGGTGAGTGCATTCTTCACGGTATATTATTATATGTAAACCTCATATTTGAGTATAATAGCTTTTGGCAAGAGGATTTCGTGGAGTGACAGCGACACAATCCCCTCGAACCACCGAATGTCATTTAAGAGTGCCTTACACGAAGTCTCTCTTAACTGCTTTACCAAGATCCTTGTACCCAAGTGGGCTATGTGGATAAATGAGCATACTCGCAAAGTGAACCTTGCTTTTGAGGAGTTGGAGGTATGTGACTATCAAATTGAACTTGCGCAAGTCATCGAGCCTTAATCGTACCACACTGGCAGTTGTATATGCTCGATATGATTTCAGAACATCGAAACGCAGAAAAGAAGGAAGTGAGACATGATTTATTCAGTAACCTTCTTGACGCCAGTGATGACGATCCAACATTCACGGACGGTGATTTGATCAGCAACATTTTCATATTCCTTATCGCAGGACATGAGGTTCGTCCGAAATCTTAGATTGAACAATATTTATAGAACGAGTCTTCACGTTAGACCACTGCCCATACGTTGTGCTATGCTTTCGCATTCCTTGCTCTGTATCCAGAGCAACAAGAACTACTCTTTACACAGGTAAAGTCAATACTTCCCGATGGTACAATTCCTGTGAGTTTGTCGCAGCAGTCTGTCATGGATGTGTAAATACTGAAATATTCCAACATCAGATGTATCATGAGATGCCATTATTCACCTATACCATGGCGTATGTCATTACAAACTACTCGTCGCCACAGTGTTCACGCCGGAGTTGTTTAGTGTTATCAATGAAACCTTGCGGATGTGCCCAATAGTAATTCCTTGCGCCTTTCTGCCCGTATGTGGCTTGACATTCATTCCATGTAGGTGACTGGTATACCAAAATACAGCGCTGAAGACACAACTCTCACCATTGGCAACATCTCCGGCGACAAGCTTGTTCTTCCCATGCCTCGGGGTACAGAAATCGACATCAATACTATGGGGCTGCATTATAACCGTGAATATGCCTGCAGTTGAACATTACGATACATCTTGAAATCGTCGTTATAGCTCGCTACTGGCAGGATCCGGAAGAGTTTCGACCTGCTCGTTTTTTGGATCCGGATTGGCCGCGAGATGCATTCGTTCCCTTCAGTGCTGGTAAAAATAGTTTTGCATTTCACGGGTTATTTTAACATTTCCGACAGGCCCTCGAGCATGTATCGGCCGCAAGTTGAGTCCCTCGTCTTCCGTCACGAGCTTTGCCATAAGCGACATAATTAGGTTCTTCGAAACCGAGGGTGTTGCTGTCATTTCAATGTTGATTTCAAGGTATAAGATTGAGATCAAGGAGGATCCTCAATTTTCCAATGAAACTTTCGAAGAGAGAACAGCTCGAGTACTGGCTTCTAAGGTTGGGCTTACAACGACGTGAGTACTATCACTGTTCGACACAGTGAGAGGACACTCATGATTTTCCAAGGCCGATTCGCGTTCCTTTAGTTTTCAAGCGTCGATGAGTGTTTCTTGTCTTAGCTAAGAATAGCCATCGTCAATAGTGCTCCGAGTCAATTTCAGTATAATGACGGCGAGATTTGGCGGTGTCAATTGCCAGTGAAGGTTAAGATGTTGAGACTTCCACCCAATATACCGAGCACGTGTCATATGACGAATTGCACTTATTCTAAGCATGAAATTCTCAAGAATCGAGGATATTCCAGGCGCGTTCGCGCTGAGTTCGCGGGGCGGACATTCACGTGTTGGCGCCCAGACCGCACGTGGTAATTTATTACTTTGAGATTATAAGATTCTGTGTCGTTCCACTTGCCCGTCCACATTTCCTTCGTCATGTCCAAGCGTGTTAGAATCTTCGACGTTGATGAACTCTCCGCTCATACTTCGTCTTCGAGCTGCTGGATCTCCTACAAAGGCAAGGTTTATGATGTTACCGGTTTTTTACAAGATCATCCCGGAGGCGACGACGTATTACTCAAATACGCTGGGCAGGATGTTGAGAAGGTCATGAAAGACAAGACTGAACATGAACACTCGGAAAGCGCTTACGACATATTGGACGAATATGTACTCGGAAGGCTTGGAAGCACAGAAAATATCGTTCGAGATGGTACGAGGGTCTTTTCTGCCGATATGAGTTCATGTACTGAAAGCTGGGTAGACTGGGAAGCAGATGATGATTTCGACCCAGATGCGACAGATGCTGTCGAGGACCTAAAAAAGCACCATTTTTTGGATCTCCAGCAGCCTCTGCTTCCGCAATTGTGGTACGCGAATTTTAGGTTCGTGACAAGGCTCAACTTGTCTTTCGATACTCAACTGACATGCTTGACACATAATTTAGTAAAGCGTATTATCTACGTCAAGTTCATCAGCCCAGACACTTGAGTGACTCCGCTCGACTATTTGGTCCTGAATACCTTGAAGTATATATAAAGTTTCTTTCAACGGAATCGTGGAAAACTGACCATATTTCCGGTTAGGTGTTTACTAAAGCGAAGTGGTTCGTGGTGCCAATATTCTGGCTTCCTATAACCTTCTATCTTTTTCTTCGCTCTGCGCTCCAATTCACCACTCCACTTCCGCCGTTTATGGTCGACCCAACTCTGCCCTTGTCTGGTATCGTCAATCTACCTGCAGATTCGATCCTCAAAACGTTGATTTGCTTCTTCATCGGTAACTTTATCTGGACCCTGTTGGAATATATCTTCCACAGATTCTTGTTCCACGTCGACTATTACCTGCCTGACAAGCCTATCTTTCTGCTCATACATTTCTTATTACACGGTGTACACCACTATGTGCCTATGGATCGGTAGGAAATCTTTATTCGTTTTGTCCACACGCTTGCTAATGCTGTCTATAAACAGGCTGCGTCTTGTAATGCCACCGCCTTTGTTTGCCATGCTAGAATGGCCAATGACTCGTCTAGCCTACAAGTTATTCCCCTTGCCTGTCGCCAATGGTATTATATCAGGAGCTTTTGCATTATGTCAGTTTCCTGAATGTTTCATGTATGAATGCGAACTCAATGCTTTTTCTCGACAGATGTCCTCTATGATTGCATGCATTATGCGTACGTCGGGTTCATTGTTTGGATTGTGACTAATCTCATATCTATATTCAGGCTACATCACACTCGCCTTCCGGTATACATGAATGAGATGAAGAAATATCACCTTGCCCATCATTACAAGAATTTCGACCTTGGCTTCGGAGTAACCAGTACGTCCAGTATTTGCCTTCTCAAAGCACTCACTCAAAGTTGTTCATAGGTAAAATTTGGGATATTGTTTTTAACACGGTTCTTCCGGTTTAAAATATGCACATAGAGGTTCGAAATATTATATGTTCATACAGACAATTCTGCGGTTCAAACTTCAGCACACGTTTATATACGTTGTGAGCCTTGAAACCTGTTGGTAGCCAAACAGTAAATCCATTCCGAATGCAGATTAATGTGAATTTGAACTTGCATAGGCACATATTCAAATTTTGACTGCGGAAGTTTGTACGATATGATGAGTATACACATGTTTGGTAGATACAGATAGAAGGCTGCGGGCAGGTAGACAACTTTTCATAGAGTAAGTATATGCGGGAAAGAATCTTGTGTATCCTTGATATTCTTTGAAGGACTTTGTATCTCCCAATGAAGACCATTGCCCACCCACTTCGAGCAGTAATGCACCCCCGTCAACAATGAGCAATATGAGTGGATCTGGTAAGGGATGTCCGGGCCTCCCTGCGCCCGATGACTATGAAGTAAACAAGTTTGGCCACCGATCCAAGCTGGATTCTCATTTCAGCTCCGGAATTGGGGAGAAGGCGTTGAACCCTCAAGGAGTCCTTTGTCTGAGCCAGGGAGCGTATCACCAGGAGAGGAATAACGAATATACCCAGCTCCATGCACAGGGTAAGTAGGGTAGTGCAAAGATTCTGGGGCGCTCCTCGAAACACGGTCGTATCCACCAAATTCAAATTCGGCGTCCACGCAAGTCTGGCGATTTGTCATGTAAGGTGCCCTTTCATCGTAAGTTATCGACGGTTGAGTTGGTTCACTGATTGTTGGGTATGCACGTGGATCATGGCAACTCCAATTGACTGTAGGGTACTGACTGGGATTTACTGCAGGTGCGATTACATAGTTCAGCACAAAGAAAAGATGAGACGAATGAAGCGACGGCTTCAGAGACTCACCGGACGACTGAGCACTTGCGGAGCAGGAGTCTTCGTTGGACTCTTGATAAAAGGAATCAAGGGTTCTGTACAGAGCGGTCGGAGCGAGTAAGCGAGGGGACGGAGAAGGATACGACAACGATGGTGTATAATAAGGAACGGCCGGAGTGAAAAATCTGTCCTGGGGTAACTGTTGATTCTGAGAGTAAGACGCGGGGGAAGGCTGGGTGGAAACGGGAGTAATTGGAGCCGAAGAGTATTCACGAGGAACAGAATATCCATAGGTTACATCGTTTGTGGCAAGGACATTCACTGTTCTATAATCGGTCCAGTCACCGATTTTATGGAATTGCGTGTCAGTCGAGTTTTCGGTTTCGTGAGAATGAGACTCGTTTAACGGAGCAAGGGAGGTCTGTTATTGGATCATCGTAAGTACGAGTAGAGGAAGGAAAACAAAAACTTGCATGAGGCAAACGACTTTTGGGAGAGATCATGGAATTCCTCGCCGAGCTCGTTACACTTGCCTGAAACAAAGGTCAGCCGAAGAAATAGTTCGGAGGAATAAGGCACGATCTCTCACAGAAGTCAGTTTGAGAGATTCCTTCAAAGGCTCGAGAAGTTCTTCCTCTGCAGTCTTTTTGTACCACGTAAGAAGCCAATCATATTGCTCTTCGGAGATGTTCATCATATCCAGAACACGAAGTTTCTTGAGAGTTGGTACGCGGGTACATTTGACGTACGGCGGACAATTTCCACATTGGAGGGCGGTAGGTCGAATTTCGCATGGCTTGTTTTTGGTTATACACTGTTGACATACCTGTTAATCCGACTTCAGTGTTGTAGTAGTTGTCATGTCAGAGAACGACACGGACGACGTGGTGGTACTTAATATTGAGATCTCGTCTCTCCTTCAGCGAGCCATGTTTCCTATATATGGTGTTGAATGTCTTTTTCATGTCATCGGTAACCCACGATGCCAAGCCGTTGTCAGTAGCAGGTACTTTAGCGCTGCCGTGTCCTCTATCTTTTTCATGTAGGGAATCAGAGTGAGACGATTGAGACGAGGCTATATCAAGCTGAGAACTAATACGCCTAGTGCCATAGGGAGCTGCTCGCGATGACTGCTTTCCTCTGCGACAATCAAAGTCTGGATGTTGTTGCATATTGCTGAACACTGCTGGTTGTGGTCGTGGTCGTTGGCGTGTAGGCGCGAAGAAAGAAGCGGGTCTTCATGTGTGCGTGCTTGTGACAAATCTGAAAACGAGACGATATATTGGCGGAGTTGCGGCCAAGATCTTCCATTTCGTGAACTCAGAAGCTGATGATCGAAATCAAGCTTACACAAGGCTTCGAGACAGTGAAAAAAATAATAAAGAATCCTCGCCGCATACTTGGGACCTGCAGTTGCGCTTGTCCGGGTCGTCGATCAACCTCATGCCTGTGGCTTATACATTTTTTTCTATTTCTTTCATCAGTGTTTTCCACACATTCTAGTGAAAGCTGACCAGCACCATTTATTGGACACCTTGCTTGGATAATTACCATATTTAGGTCAATCTTTGAAAAGCTGCAGGAAATACATCAATCCTCCCGCTAGATAAAATGATGTAGTGGCAAAAATATTTTTATACCCTCAGTAATCTTCTCTCTGCACTGTACGTGGCTACTATGTGTCGGTAAAAGTAGTTTCATCACTGGCATTGCTCCCCGCATTCTCCCGATGATCCCGCCGCTCTTCTGCTCGCATTCTAGCTCTGACCTTATCGACCTCGTGTTCCCAATCAGTCATTAAGCATAATATCGTCCCGAGGACTGCACAGTACACAAGCGACACGGTCAAACCAGTCCAGAGCCCTCGCAAGCCGGCAGTGGCTTCTGGTAATGACGGGTACACCGGATCATCGAGGTTCAAATTTTGAAGTGGCGAAACAGCGTTCGATCCATTGAAAAGGGGTTGGAAATGAAGTGATGGTAAGGGTGTGGGATGGTATGCCGACTGAGGCACTAACATCGTCGTTATTTGCCTGCTGAGTGAATGGACAACTGAGTGGTCAGGGAGGGATTCGGGCAGACCGATATCTTTAAATGCCAGATAAACACCGAGGGGGACTCCCAGCACATAGTAGGCACTGTGGGTCCATCAGTGACGATTGCAAAACTCCTAAAGGGAATCTTACCTCAAATTGAGTAGAGCCCCAGTACCTTGTTTGCCCCTGGCCCTCAAAACTCCACCGGTGATTCCTGCATTTCCATCGAACACTTGGAACAAGGCGACAAGAGGCAAAATGCTCGCCACCATTTCAGCGACATCTATATTCGGAGTTAGTTCAATATAAACGAGTTCACTAGCGGTTGACGAAGATTCACCTTCATCATCGTTGAATAGATACGACCATTCTTTACGCCAGATCCAGAAAACGACGCTGAATATTAGAGAAAGTGCAAACCCTAGGAGAATGGCAGCATGCGCAGCGAGTTTTGCGAGTCGTGGTCGTGCAAGTCCGAGGAGTTGACCGATCCGGACACTCGTGGCTACGCCTAACGAGAATGGGACTTGATACGTTGTTGAGCATGATACGAGTAAAACAGATTGGGCGGCAAGGGCAGTAGGTCCCAATCTACGGGACACTTATTGATTATAAAGTGGAAATTGAAGAACAGCGAACGTACAGTGAGGCGGCAAGGCCGACTAACTCCCAAGCCCACCATTCAGATGCAGTCTGGCCTACGCCACCGAGTCCGAGAATGAGAAGGGTCCCAAGACCGGTGGGATGTAACGCGCGCGCGGATAATGGGTGCCAAGCAGGTCTCATTTCGTTCTGATATGGGTCTCGATGATTCTGGGCCAGGTGTAACTCAGGAACTGTCAATGTTGTTTTCATGATTGGAATTTAAACGCGCGAGCTTTGGAAGGCGCTTACCCGTGCTTACCGACCTCTTTGCAGGCGATACGTCTCTCGAGCTTACCGCGGTATTAGAAGAGCCAGTACCTTCACCGGGCAGTTGAGCGGTGTGATAAGCATTGAAGTCAGCAGCCTGTTCATGTCGGGCTTCCCAAGCTTCACGGCGCAGTCTTCTCGTAACTTCGATTCTCCAGCCCAAAAATACACTTCCCAGCGCAACTAGATTGTACGAGATTGCAGTTGCAAGGGGAGCGCCATCGAATCCTAGGTGTAAATAAGGAGCAAGAGTCCTGGGTAGCGGGCGTGGGTAGTAAACTATAAGATGACGGTTATGATAAGCAGAAGAACAGCTGAAGTAGACACACCAAATAATCCTGTAAGCACGACGTTCACCCCAGCTACGATTGTCCCAATCTTTGTGGGTACGCTGAAGAGACCTTGAGCTTGGAAATACCGCTTTGCGATTGTATTAAAAGAGAATGCTGGAAGGCCAAAAGCAAGCTAAAATACTAAGTTTAGCCTTAACGCTGATTGGGTTTTGGACTCAAAGAAGGGAACCTACCATGGCGAGATATCTACCAGCTAGTCTGGCTACTTCTTTGTCTTGCCGCAACAAAACCAGGATCCCTTCGGCGTTAAGCCATATACAAAGCATTGGGACGAGGAGGAAAAGGTATAGCACACCCATTCGTTGACACCATAGTCCGAAGAGACGGGAATCAGCGAGTTTGATTTTATCTCGTACAGATTTTGTCTTTAAAGATTCGGAATCATGGGATGCGCCGGCACTTGCTCCCCAAACTCCAGGAAGTACGGTATCCAAAGCTCCTCCCATTCCAATGACGATACTAAACGACGTAACATTTGCGGTCATGGAACCCAGAGTACATGCAGCAAGCTCTACTTTACCTAGATACAGGCTTAGTAAAATTCAAGGATGTAAGATGCGAACTGACCCAGATGACCGACAGCAAGAACGCTCGTTATCAGGAGCGCATATTCTAAAAGATGCGTTCCGAATACAGGCAATGAAGATTTAAGAAGGATAATGAATTGGTCTGAGAGTAAGGGAAGAGTAGGCAGGTGTTCCTGTAAAATTTGAGCGTCGCTGGTTTCTCTGGTATGACTCCTTGCACGACTTGAACTGGGATCCGAATTGGGCCTGAGCAGAGGAGTCGTTTCTACTGCATATTCTCCAGCAAAAGGTTCGGAGTCAAGATATGCGCCGTGTTGTGTTTCAATCGTCGACATAAAGGGATTCCTTTGGGGTAAGGTCAGTTTCACCGATGTAGCGGGAGAGGGAGAGCGGCTTACTATTGAGATAGATACGGTACCCAGTCAATCCTATGTACCTTCTATGGGCGTGAAAATGGATCGTAAGTTCTTCAGTTAGAGAGTGATTTGCTTCTCTGATTCTTCGTTAATCGTTCGAGCAACGAGAAAGCGACAATAGAGGCGAGAAAGAAAGAAAGAAGCCGTCAAGGATAAGCAGTTTATTGAACGCAGCTCCGCTAGGTTCCGCTGCGTGACCGTCAAAAGCCAGAAATTTCCGTGTAATTTTTTTTGCCGTGATTATCGGAGTCATTACATCTTGCTCCCCTCACTACATCGCTGGTTCGACGCCTTCAAGTCTGTTGAGAATACTCACCTTCTCTTGTACCTTGATTCACCGTCTGTCACTGGCGGCGACATCAGCGCATGCAAGGAAACGCAAGCAGTTTTCTTCCAGACTCGACTCAACCCCAGGCAGGCAATTACTTGATATCTGCAATCACTGTATTTCCGATATTCTTCCATTACTCAATCTGTATCAAGAACCTATGTTCTACTCAGCTGGATGTCCCAGGTGGAGTAGGCGGGAGGGTCGAGCTTCAATTTTGTTTTTGATCATTTGAAATCTCGGTCCGGCGGATTCTCAGGGTGACAAGTTCCATGCGAAAATCACATTTTACAGTTTTTTTAATTTAACTCTTCATTTACTGCAAGTAAGTATCACATTTTACAGTGTCCACTGTAAATCCCATTCAGTAGCACAGTGTCTCAGCCTCAGCATCAAGTTAGCACACCATGGTAGACAAGGAATTAAGCCTTTGAGGCCAATGTGCTACTCTTCAATGGGGAATCTCGCAATATTGCATTGTATGAAGTCTGAATGAAATTCTGATAGGCCTATAGACCTATTATATAAATAAGTCTAAGATTTTATGCACCCCAGTGAGATACTTGGGGATGTTAAGATAGACTCAGTTGGTAGTAAATCAACTGTAATATTGATGATCTGTACCTGTTAAGATAGACCTATGTAAGGATTGTGTTCATACAAATATCTAGTGGGCTCACCCTCAGTTGGTAGTAAATCAACTGAGGGTCTTGAAAATGCCGCACTTGTAATATACTGACTATGAACTGTACAGTACCAAGTATAAAGTCATGTGTCTTGTACATACTTAGGCATGCAGAGTACTCCCCAACAGGGGAATATTCCATATGTACATTATGAGGCTGTAGTTTATGGAAGACTTGTCCTTATGGTCACATCATTGTCAAGTCCATGCCTCAGCGCCTCGCTCCGCCGCTCGGTATTCTGAGATCTGTCCTTTATTGTAATCTCTTCTTTATTTTTCTTTCTCACTACACATACCCATTCATTCTAGTCTCTCCTTATTGTCTTATTCTCTACCCTGTAGGTACTACATGTATAACTCCTAGTAGTTAGTCTGGCGCCCCGCCCCGATGCGCCAATCCGTAGATATAAGTACTGCCTGTACGATACTGTAGTCCTCAGTTTAATTATCAACTTAGATTCTCCTCTCCAACTTAGATCATTAGATCTTTGGCTCTCGCCTTGAAGACTTCCTTACTCTGACCTTGGGACTTATACGTTCTTTGGTTCGTTCCCCATTGTTGGCATGACCACTGTTCCAACTTGGCTGCTCCTGGTTCTCACCTTCTCTATTCTCGATCTCTGGGGACTAACGGTGTAATGGCGGTGTTGTTAATAACCTCACTACTGTCCCATTCAACCCTCCGCTCTTGGACACCTTGTGGCCTCTGGCACGGTTACACGGTGTACATGATCTTAACAGTCATGCTATTTTGCTTCACTTACTTAGAAGGAGTTTCTCCATATATGGTACTCAGTCACATTCTGTTGGAATACATTCATTTAATGTGACCGGCATGGAATAATTACGGGATGCTGTGACTTGTCTCGCTTTCAAAGTCCATCTGCAGACATATCTGCTTTGTTACTGATTGTTTTTCTGCACCTGTTATTGAATGGTATATGCTAGACTCTAGTGTGTATATTGAGGATTTTTGTGCTCAGAAAATCATATTCAATGTGCAGAGTATATATGAATATTTCCAACATTTTACTGGATATCTGCTAACCACAGTAAATATGGGGACAAGAAACAAAGATAGATAAAGTATCTTCCATCAAAGAAGATTGAATTCTAGATGTTATCATTAGCCCATATTTATCAATAGATTTATTTCCAACACTTACCAAGGTCTATAATATACATGTCTATGTTGTGTTTGCTGTAGTAGACAAGAGGATTGAGGCATGCCAGGGTAAGCCACTGAACTAAATTTACAGTGGTGGCAAAAGCAGAATTATGTACGAGAAATTGCCGGACCGAGATTTCAAATGATCAAAAACAAAATTGAAGCTCGACCCTCCCGCCTACTCCACCCAGGGCGACACTGCACAATAGCCTTGATCCGGAGAGAAATGCTATTTTTAAAAAAGTGCTTCACAAGACAAGCTTTTACAGTCGAAGCCGTCCATTGCGCAAATTGGCTTCAAATCGCAGATATAGATGGGGATACCTAGTATACATGTACAAGGAGGTGTGTAACGTACGCGGACTTTTGATAACATATTATAAAGCATCGAAATTGATATGATGCGAGACTCGTCTTCGTTCTAACTCATCCTCTCGCTACACCAAGCAAGACGTGAGTCTCTTTATCTCGAAGAACAAAAGTCCGCTTACCTTCTCGTTCAGATGCAAAACAAGGACAACGATCGCTAATAACGCAGTTCCTGCTACAACGGTGACCGTAACCCAAGGAATCCAATCTCCCGGCCGTAGAAAAAGTTCACGCTTCCATGCTTCGCCCTCTGTGGCTGACGGTAAAATGACGACTTTTGAATTTGGTATGACTCCCTCCATGTTGATGTAGTGGTTTTCTAGATGTATGGTTGAGCCTACAAAAAGGTTCTCGATGTAGTTGTTGGTGCGTCCAAGGCCGAAGAAGGAGTACGGCGATTGTAAAGCGTGATATGACGTTTGAGGGAGTTGTCCAACTATCCCAGAAATTGAATAACAAGTTGAGTTAAGTAAACAGATGAGTACCTTGAGCAGCTGAACGACGTCCAGATAAATCAAGCACGGTATATTTGTACGAAGCGCCAGAATAACTGACACCGAATGGCTATAGTGGCAAATCAGTACGATCGTTGACCTATTAGAAATATGGATAGAACACACATGGTATTTCTGCCCATCTTTAGTGTAACACCAGCCATTGTTGCAAGCGCCATTTAATACTGATGATATGGTTTAGAGTCCTATCAATGAGACCGTTATATTTAACGCGTACCGATAGCTTTGAGGAAGAATGCGTCATAGTAGAAGTTGTTTTGAACGAACAGAATATTACCCTGACCACTATCGCCAGTTCTGTGAACCATGAGATCAAGAGTTCCCTGAGTAGAACGTGAGAATACAGGAAGTTAGGACAATGAAATCAACTTACGTCTTCATCCATATCCACAAACGAGATTCCCCTTGCATCCTTTACTTCCTCGAGGCTTTCAACACCTTTCTTAACCACCTGCCAGCCTCGCTTTCCATTTGCATCGCAGCCTATTATTCCGCGTGCGCAAGGTACTGAATATACCATCTTTGGCGTCCGTCCCTGCGACGTCGATACGACGAGAAGCATATCCGGAAATCCGTCCAAGTTCGCATCTCCTAATTTGATAGCTACAGGTATTGAAGGTGAGGATGTCGTATCTTGTACGAGTAGAGAAGGGGTCGAGACATCTGGGAATAGAGCAGAAACTTGAAAGCGGACAAAAACATCGGGATCTCCTGAAAACTCAAATTTGAAATTCGGATCCGCCACGCACAGGTTGTCTGGCGATCTGCATGTGCGAATGCCTTTTGTGAACGCAGGCTGAGCCGTGGCGCAGAGAGGAAGTTGTTGATTGAAGGCGATGTTGATGTAGCAGTTAGAGCCTACACCAGAGGAACTAGAAACAGAGCTACATGTTGTAAAGACCATATCAATGGTGCCGTCACGATCTAAGGGTTTCGGTCAGTTAGATTTAGGACGGACAGATGATCTTATGAGACGCGCCAATATCAGCAAACGTTATGGACTGAACGCCAGAGGGCAGGCTCCCTTGATGCGCAAGAGCAAAACCATCGTCCTTGTTGTTAACCCATATTTGAAAATATTTCATGCCATTGCCATTATCGCAGACGAGAAATACATCTGAGGAAAGGGACTTTATAGATATTATTTCATAGCGAAGAGAAAGCGTACCTGCCAGACAATCTCCATCTAAGTCTACGACTGCATTACTATGAGGATTCGAAATGATGCATTGAGAGCCGTGAAATGGAGAATCTGCCCTGATCATGAAATGAAGCTCCACCAGAAGATAGACGACGCGATCGAACACGTACACTTCGAATAGCGGAGAGTGCGGCTGCGACGCGTTCCACACATTCTTCCATGTCTGGAAAGTCTCTGAGTTATGCTGCGAGGAAGCAGTCATTCCAAGGAGATCTATCTTCATGTCGCCGTTGAGGTCGAGTGGTATGGGTTGCGATTGGGAAGAGGATTCAACATAGAATGGATTTTTCACATCTATCAAACGGATTAAGTCATTTCTCTCATTTCTCAGAGTGATAGGTCAAAATTCCCACCAAAACCCCCATCTGCGCGAGCAGGGTATACAGAGAGATCCAAAGGTCCTGAAGCCCAGCTCCCACTCATTACAAGGAGGTCTAGCTTTCCGGAATGCGTGAAATCTCCTGGTACAACATTGTAAATATCATTTGGATGTTTCATGGAAGAAGATTTTTGGAACGTGTATTCCTCTGAATGTCAATATGAATTTGTATTCGATTCAAAAGAGCATTTCGGCACACCATGATTCCACAAATACACAGACAGCGTCCGTCGATCATTTCCTAGCATTAAAACATCTAAGCTTAAGGAGATGCATTCATTACAAAACACCTTGTGCAAGAAACAAGATACACACAACTGGTCGCCGTTGAAATCTCCAAAAGCAACCACTCTTCCAGGATCATTCAAGCCCAGGGAGCCCGCGTTCAGAAGCGAGTTCCCACTAAACCTCTTGGTTTCGAAAGGCCAGATAGCAAAAGTCGTTGGAAGTGCCAAGAGCCAAAAATAGAGGGTGAATTTACATCGCAAACAAAGCATGATGAGCGCAAGAAGTAACCCTTGCTTTGACTAGCACTGCCACATCACACTTCTATTTTATGTATCCTATGTAAGTCTATCCTATCCCGAGTCGAATGTAGAAAGTGATACGCAAGGCCGATTATCTGTGTTCTAATTTATACGGCGATAATAACCAAAAACAAGTGAGAGTTCTTTGCACATTTGGTATCCCAAATAGTTCATTTAGAGACTGCCACGGCCAATAGTAATGACCTAGAGTAATGCGTCACATTAGTGAAACGGAATTAGGACGATTGATTCTATTGGTATACGAAGACCCACCTTGAAACCAATTTTTGTCAGTTTGTCCTCATCGACAAGCAGTCGGCCATCGAACACGAAAGCCGGTTTGTTCATTCCTTGGTATACCGTCTCCCAATCAATCTCTTTGAATTCTTTCCACTCCGTAGCAATGACAATGGCTTCGGCATCCTTACATGCCTCTAAAGAGGAAGAGCAAATGTTGACTTGCTTCTTGACTAGAGGATCGATTGAGAGGGAAGGACGTAGGGGTTCAGAGTGATACACATACTAGTTTCGAGCGATAGATTAGGACTTGCTTCTGCAAGATCCTGCCAAATCTGATACTCCTCTACTTGAGGGTCATAGAGGTTAACATTAGCCTTCTCTTTCAAGAAATCACGAATGAGGGAGATGGCGGCAGATTCTCGAGTATCCCCAGTGTCTGCTTTAAAAGCGAAGCCAAGAACAGTAATGCGCTAGTGAATTCAGGTGAGTAAGGATAAAGCAGTAGGGTACAAGCGGCCCAAGGCGAACCTTGTTTGTGATGGTGTTGAAGAGCGAATCAACGACCCTTTTGGCAAACCGAGACTTTTGATGCTCATTCATCTCGACTACCTGCCTCCAGTACGCCGCAACTTCGGGCAGATGCAGGCTTTCGCTGAGATAAACCAGGTTGAGGATATCTTTTTGGAAGCATGACCCGCCAAAACCGACACTAGCTTTGAGGAACTTCGGACCGATACGAGAATCATATCCAACGGCATTAGCGACCTCGTCAATGTTCGCTCCGGTTGCTTCACAGATGGCAGAAAGGGCGTTGATGGAAGAGATACGTTGGGCGAGCATTGCATTCGCAGCGAGCTTGGAAAGTTCCGAGGACCATAAGCCTACTGTGAGAATTTGATCACGGCTAAAGATAATGAGAGCTTGAATACATTATTACTACGGCAAAATTTGGTGACTCACGAAACCCAGTGCGCGTACACGTCCGATAGAGACTGGCAAGCGGCGAGGCCTTCCGGAGTTTGCAGAGAACCGATGAGTACACGGTCTGGGTTGTGAAGGTCCTTGATCGCTGTTCCTTCAGCCAAGAATTCGGGGTTGGAAAGAATGTCAAACCGGCAGTTGGGCTTTGCGTTAGCTTCGAGTATTGTGCGCATAGATTCGGCAGTACGACAAGGTACAGTGGATTTCTCAACGACGATCTTGTTGGAAGTCGCGACTGCGGCGATCCGGCGCGTGGCGAGTTCGACGTAGCTGTACCAAAGGCGTTTCAGACTATTGAAGATGGAAGACATACATATAGTTACACACTTGAGATCTGCAGCAAATCCTGCGCCTACACCACTCTTCTTTGTTGGCGTGTTGACACTGACGAAAATGAGATCGGCCTCCTGAATACCTTTATCGACATCGGTCGAAAAGAAGAGATTCTTTCCTCGGCAAGAACGGACGACTTCCACCAGCCCTGGTTCGTAAATTGGAAGTCGATATTGCTCGTCATTCCAAGCGTTGATCCTTGCTTCGTTGAGGTCGACGATGGTTACAATGATTTCAGGACATTTCTGAGCAATAACAGCGCAAGTGGGTCCACCTAGGGGAATGTATGAAGGACCTGACGCGGTAAGAGCAACTTATGAGTTTACTGACCGACGTAGCCAGCGCCTATGCAGACGATTTTCTGAACTTTGACCGGGGACATGGTGGTAGGAGATAAAGACTTACAGTTGAGATCTAGACAACTTACGGAACTATTGCTCCTATGTACAGTTTATGGCAGAGCGTGGATTGAATGCGGGTTGTTTTGCCCGATGCGTAAAAGAGCGACCACCTATGCCACAGAGAAGAACCCTCCTTCCTCAACACGAGTACAAGGTCACATTTGGAACATAAGTACATATTATGATAATTTCCGACAACCAAGGATTTCAAGCGCTTATTTTGTGATTTGCCGCGGGTGCCACCGACATTGACACGTGACGACTTGCCTACTTCCTGAATAACCAGACAAGTTTAACGACCTTTCTTTTACACCAAGAAACTATTATCCTATCTCATACGTTTATACGGAATGTCTGACGACTATCCGAGTCTGCTCCGTGAGCTACATCAATGCCGTTTCTCAGACACCCCAAACCTCATCTTTTCATTCAGGATCGGAGCAGATGAGCTTGGTACAGCTCTTCGTGCCCACTGAAGTTGCCCATGATACAGTAGCAGAGCTTGGCGAACTGGGAAATGTCCAATTCAAAGATGTATGCTTGAACTTCTCCAGGGTAAACTAGAAAACTTACCTTCATTTGTCATAGCTGAACCCTAATGTCAACCCCTTCCAACGCTCTTTCGTAGGCGAGATCCGGCGTGTCGACGAAATGGGCCGTCGAGTGCGTTTCTTTTCGACCCAGATTGAGCAGGAGAAAGATGTCGTTCCCATTCGTCCTCTCTATGACTCCGCACCGTTGATTGCAGTTGGTCCTCGCGCACCACAAGCTATGGACGAGTTAGACGTTACCCTGGCTGCTCACGAGCAACGTCTCACTCAGATGAATGAGACTTATCAGAAACTGAGCGAAAGGACAAAAGAGTTGATTGAAGCTCGCCATGTTCTGCGCGAGACCGCTGTATTCTTCGACAAGGCGCGTCTATCTTTTGTTCTTGAGTGACTCTTATCTCAATGTAATCCAGGCGCAAGATCATCAGACCGACATAAGAACCTCGTTCGATGACTCTTCCGCCCCGCTGCTTCAGCATGACGACCGCGAAAACCAGTATTCGCTTGGTACTAGTGTACAATTCGACCTGGAGTGAGTATTCCGCTGTCACTAGTGACGTGATCCTTATTTTTTGTATTTTAGATTCGTCGCTGGCACCATTGAACGAGTTCGAGTTCCAACATTTGAGCGAGTTCTCTGGCGTGTCTTGCGTGGAAATCTATACATGAACCATACAGACATTGTCGAACCTTTCGTTGACCCAGTGACTGGCGCCGAAACTCGCAAGAACGTTTTCATCATCTTTGCGCATGGTGACGCTCTCCTAGCTAAGATCCGTAAGGTCGCTGAATCGATGGGTGCTACGTTGTATCCTATCGATGCCAACGCAGATAAACGCTCCGAGTCTTTGCGCGAAGTTGAGGGGCGGCTGGAAGATTTACAGAATGTCCTGTACAATACAGGTTCTAGCCGTAGGACCGAGTTGACAAAGATAGGAGAAAGCTTAAGGAGCTGGCAGGATGTCGTCAGAAAGGAGAAGTTGATATACGAGACGCTCAATCTCTTCAACTTCGATGTGAGGAGAAAGACCCTCATTGCGGAAGGATGGGTACCTACAAGGGATATCACGACGATTCAACTCGCCCTTCGTCATGCTACAGTATGCTGTCTATTTCGGTCTCCTTCTCGGTAGTTTACTAATGTTTCCTTAGGAGGAGTCGGGCACCAGCGTGCCTCCCATTCTACATGAGCTCCGTACTCAAAAAACCCCACCCACCTTCAACCGTACAAATAAGTTTACTGAGGGGTTTCAGACGATCATGGACAGCTATGGTGTCGCGTCGTACCAAGAAGTCAATCCTGGTCTTTTTGCAGTCATCACATTCCCATTCTTGTTCGCGGTCATGTTCGGTGATATTGGCCACGGTTTCATAATTTTCGTCGCCGCACTTTACATGATCCTTGCTGAGCGCAAGTTGGCTCGCGTAGATCTTGGGGAGGTCAGTCTTTCATGAGCCACATCGCTGACAATCGACTCTCTTACTTTTCTACCATAGATCATGGGTCAATTCTTCTAGTCAGTTCCATTTCTCACTTCGAATGCACACTCATCCTTAATTTTTTCTTCCGTTCAGCGGTCGCTACATCATCCTTCTCATGGGATTATTCTCCATGTATACTGGTTTGATGTACAACGATATTTTCTCAAAGTCTCTCCATATCTGGCACTCTGCTTGGGATTTTCCTAGCAATACTACCGACACCAAGCTTGTTGGAATTGACAACGGTCACAGATATTCGTTTGGCCTCGATCCAGGCTGGCATGGCGCTGACAACAACCTCGTTTTTGTCAACTCGTACAAGATGAAGATGTCTGTGGTCCTTGGTGTCATTCACGTATGTTTTCTTCTAGTTGTATGATGGGCATTCCTTCACCTATTTCTATCAATAGATGACTTTTGCTTTGTGCTTGCAATTCCCGAACCACCTCAAATTCAAGCGCCCGATTGACATTTATGCCAACTTCATTCCCCAAATGATCTTCCTCCAATCAATCTTTGGTTACCTCGTCATTTGCATTCTGTACAAATGGTCAGTCGATTGGTCGAATGCTACAACTCAGCCACCGTCTCTACTCAACATGCTCATCTCGATGTTCTTGTCGCCTGGCAAAGTTGACCCTTCGGAACAACTGTACGCCGGACAACCTTTCGTACAAGTCGTATTATTACTTCTAGCAGCGATTTGTGTCCCGTGGTTGTTGATCACCAAGCCGTATCTCGCCTGGAAGGATATGCATAAAATCAAGGAGCAGGGGTATGTTAGCATATCTGGTGAAGGCGACGGGAATGGCATTCATAGGAATAGTTCAGACGAGGTGTTGGAAGGTGAAGAGGAGGGTAATGGGAGAGATATTGCAGAGGATGGAGATGACGGAGAACATGTAAGTTTCCCGCTAACCCCATCAGCTTGCAGCTTCATGTTTAAGTTTTAGGAACAGCATGACTTTGGTGAAGTAGTCATCCATCAAGTCATCCACACCATAGAGTTTTGCCTCGGATGTATATCCCACACAGCTTCGTACCTTCGCCTGTGGGCCCTATCGCTTGCACACGCGCAGCTTTCAGAGGTGTTGTGGTCCATGACGCTTGAGGCATGGCTTGAACCTAACGGCGTGTTTGACTGGATCGTATTGATTGTGATGGGAGTGTTCTGGTTTGTGCTGACAGTTTTCATTTTGTGTCTCATGGAGGTATGTGTTTTGTTCTTCTTTTCCTTTGCCGAAGTGCATGGCGTGATTTTGGAACTTATGTTGCTTGGTGGTGAAAATTTTCATTGACTTGGACTTCTTTTAGGGCCTATCGGCGTTCCTCCACGCCCTGCGTTTACACTGGGTTGAAGCAAACAGCAAGCATTTCGAGGGTGGTGGATATGTATGCGTTGCTCCCAACTCCATTCATGTCATATCCTTACCGAATTCACAGGCTTTCACTCCTCTAACCTTTGCAAATCCGGATTCCAAAGAATAGATTTGTGTGAATCTACGTTTTTATAGTTCTTTTCGGAGTGTGGGCAAGTTTCAGTGATTCAGTAGCATGCCGATTCTGAAAACTTTGGGTCGAACTCCATGTCGCCACGTATTATACGTATGGACGACGATAATTTAACCGTTTCTTACCTCAATGATCGTCGCACATACTGTCAGGCTGTTCCTCTGCCATCTGTTGAGCAATATCGGGTTGGTATGTACTGTACCTGTATGAGCGATTGATAGTCATAGGTAACGATGGTGGCAATTATACTCATTATTGGATGTTTGATCAAATTCACAACTGTTCAACACCCTTTCCGGAGAAGCAAAAACACTCATAGCAACCTTCGAGTCGATCCGATTTTCAAGCAGTTCGAGCCAGTCAACATCCGCGCAGAGCGGTACTACAAGGTTGGAGGAAGCTGGATGTCAATCGCTTCTACCACAATGATCAGGTATCAACCCCGCACGTCCAGGACCTAGTCTCAGTATGCTGTTCAAAGATGATCTGAACGTATCGAATCAATGAAAAGCCTGGGGAAACACAGGATAGGGTGTTAAACACTGGGGTAAGGGCTGGAGATGATCATGATTGATTTGGACATAAGACGCCTCGAGCCAACCTCAAGGCTCTTCGCGATCGGTGATTATGTGCTAGTTTTCCGAAGATGTTAGCTTTTCGATGTTGGAAAAACATGTTCGACACGTAGGAAAATGGACTGCTTCAGCGAGGGTGTTTACATTCATGGTTGAACTCGCAAAATTTAGCGGCCTCATTGAATCGGGCTGGGTCCTGCTTGATGACGGCGACGCACTCAAGGCAAAGCAGGATAATGATGATTCAAGGAGGAAAGATATTCTGGTTCCCGACTGGTCTCGGCGGAATAGGTCTGGACTTTATGTGCACTGTGACTGTGTACTTGTTGCCCCGGGCGGCGATTTATAGTCAGTCAACAATGGACACCAATTCTAGGTCGTCGTCTTCAATGCGGGTATGTCGAATGAACGCGGTGATTGAAGAGCAAATTTTGAATTAGATGTCCAGCTATTCCCAGTCTCCTCCGGGCCACATTGAGCTCGAAAAATCATTGGAACTTGGACGTCGTTAGATTGCATATGCCCGTGGAATCAGAGTTATGCGGAATGATTATCTTCTCATGAAAGCATCGATGTGCAGAGTATCTTCATTCGTTGTTACTAAGCCTGCCAATGTGCTGTAACCATTATTAAACCCTGTTTCGATGAGCTCACGACCAGCTCGTATATGGTATATTATTCCTCCGATCTTTAAGTCACTTGTGGCACTATACGGAGCTTGAAGATTAAATTGAGAGAGTCAGCTGGACTCAGCGAGAACTTGGAAAAAAGTCACCTGTTGTCGGAGTTTGAAATCAAACTAGGATAGTACAAAATGGAATGTGTATCGACCGGCTTCTCCCCCTTCAGTCTTTTTTTCTCCCGCTCCCGTAGAGGTATGATTTTTCTTCGCTGGCCATCTTGCGTTTGTTGCTGGATCCTTATTGTTTGCTTTGCTGGCCAGGCATCTTTCTGCCAAACTTAGAGAATTAGAGCGTTTTTTATCCTTGTCAGCCTTTGTCTGCAATCACTTTCATCCATCGACATTTTTGACAACTATATCATCCAAGGCAAGTTTTGTGTTCATTTTGTGCTCATTTTTGCTAATCGATCATCATAGATATTACCTTTAGAAATGCCTGCTGCTACCGCTAACGCTACTTCTCCCTCCATACCCTCACCTGCTTCACTAAAAGCTGCCGCCGCACCTGTCGAAGGCCAGGTCGATGTCTCAGCACTTTTCGTCGCCGACAAGCCCTCTCGCGAGGCCGCAGTGGCCCATCTGGCTACAGTAGCTTCAAAGGAAGGTCCTTCTGTTCTTCAGTCCGCTGGATTCCAGGATGCCGTTCTCAAGGCTCTCGCCGACAAAAAGTCTCCCGCTTCCCGTGAGAGTGCTGCTGAGGCTGTCCTTGCGATCTCCAAAAATGGAGCTGTCAAGGCTCTTGAGCCAACCTTCGTCAATTCTGGTATCTACGCCGCTCTTCTCGAGACGTTCGCCGACAAAATGCCTGCTGTCCGGACAGCTGCGGTCGAAGCCGTCAGGGAGTTTGTTGCTGCTATGAACCCTTGGGCTACCGCCCTTATACTTCCCGCCCTTCTTCATGAAATCAAAACCGCTGGTAAATGGCAACTTAAGACTGGTTCTCTTGTCATTTTGAACCAGCTCGTTGCAAGTGCCCCAATCCAGACTTCACGTCTTATGCCGGAAATCATTCCCGTTCTCTCGGAGGCCATCTGGGACACCAAGGCCGACGTGAAGAAGGCCGCTCGTGATTCGCTCACAAAGGCCACTGCTCTAGTGTCGAACAAGGATATTGAACGCTTTATTCCTGCTCTTATCAAAGCTCTTATTAATCCCGTCGAGGAGGTTCCTAATACTATTATGCTTCTCTCGGCTACCACATTCGTTTCTGAAGTAGATTCCCCCACGCTTTCTCTCATGGTTCCTCTTCTGTCTCGTGGTCTTAGCGAGAAGTTGACTTCTACCAAACGAAAGGTCGCGGTGTAAGTACCGCTGTTCTCACCTTCATTACTTGTTTTTCTCACTTATTTCTTAGTATTATCGATAACATGTCCAAGTTGGTCGACTCCCCGGTCACTGTTCGTCCTTTCATTCCCAAGCTTCTCCCGGGTTTGATCAAGGTTGAGACCACCATCGGTGACCCTGAGGCCCGTGGCGTCGTTGGAAAGGCCATCGCTACCCTCCGTCAAGTCGGAGAGGTTCCCGCTTCCAGCGACGGCTCTGATCTGCCCGCCCACAAACAGGCTGAAGAGGGTCAACTTGCCCACTCTCTCACTGCGATCTACAAGAAGTTAGGTGGCGAAGTTTCGCCTGGGAACGCTGCTCTCATGTACGCTTCTTCTCTCGCTGCAAATCTTGTCAACCTCAAGAACTTCGATGTTCCCGAGTGGGACACCCTTGCTCCCTACCTCGCATTCGTTACATCTACGCCTGAGCCCATTTCTGTTGCTCGTGAGTGGGTCGTGCGATCCGCCACCGAGGACACTGGTGACGAAGAGGTTCCCGAGGACGAAGAAGAGGGTGAAGACCTCTGTAACTGTCAATTCTCTTTGGCTTATGGTGCTAAAATTCTGCTTAACACCGCAACACTCCGTCTCAAGCGTGGCCACCGTTACGGCTTGTGCGGTAAGAATGGTACCGGAAAGTCTACCCTGATGCGTGCTATCACGAACGGGTTAGTCACGCTTACTTTTCCTAAATATGACCATCTTTGACCATCCCATTTGATAGCCAAGTTGAAGGTTTCCCATCTCCGGATGAGGTCAGGACCTTCTACGTCGAGCACGACATAGACGGCAGTGAAGAAGACACCAGCGTCCTCACATTCATTCTCTCCGACAAGCGTATCCTGGCCAATGAAGCTGAAGTCATTGAGACTTTAGCCTCTGTCGGTTTCACTGACGAGCGTCAGAAGCAGGCAATTGGCTCTCTCTCCGGTGGTTGGAAGATGAAGCTTGCCCTTGCCCGGGCCATGCTTTTCAAGGCTGACATCCTCTTACTTGATGAGCCTACTAACCATCTTGATGTTGTCAACGTCGCCTGGTTGGAGAGTTATCTGACCAACCTCACCACTTGCACCTCCAGTATGTTATCTGCCTTTTGTTACTGACAGACTATTCATTTTCCGTGTGCAGTTATTGTCTCCCATGACTCTAGCTTTTTGAACAACACCATCACCGACGTTCTCCACTTGAACCGCTTCAAGCTCAGGAGATACCGCGGTAACCTCGAGAAGTTTGTCCAGGCTGTACCGGAAGCCAAGTCGTACTACACTCTTGAGGCTGCGGAGGACTACAAATTCAAGCTCCCTGACCCTCCTCTTCTTGAGGGTGTCAAGACCAAGGAGAAGAGTTTGCTGAAGATGTGAGTTGTACTCAATATGTTACGTGGACTCTCTTGACCTAACCCCGTCCCAAGGCGTAAGGTTGGCTTCCAGTATCCTACACAGCCCGTCCAGCAGCTGTACGACATCACCCTTCAAGTTTCGCTATCCTCTCGTGTCGCTGTACTCGGACCCAACGGTTCCGGAAAGTCCACCCTTGTTAAGCTTCTCATCGGTGACATGGAGCCTAATAAGGGAGGTGAAATCTGGAAGCACCCCAATTTGGTCATTGGCTATGTCGCCCAACACGCTTTCCACCACATCGATAACCACCTCGACAAGACCCCACTCGAGTACATGCTATGGCGTTATCAGACTGGTGAAGATTTAGAGGAGATGACAAAGGCGAACCGACAAATATCCGAAGAGGAGGCGCAGAAAATGAAGGAGGGAGGTGTTATTGTCATCGAGGGCCAGAAGAGACTGATTGATGAGATCGTGGCAAGGAAGAAGTTGAAGCAGTCGTATGAGTATGAGGTCTCTTTCAAGGCCTTGTCGTCGTCCGAGAATATTTGGCTCCCTCGTGATGAACTCATCAAGCGTGGTTTCGAGAAGGTATGTCCCCTTCCCCCCGATTTGGCCCGTTTCTGATCAAAAATTTTCGGTCGTTCACAGAAAGTCATCGAAGTTGACACCCGTGAAGCTCAACGTCTTGGTCTCCTCCGTCCTCTTGTTCGTCGGGAGATTGAGAAGCACTTTGCTGACTTTGGTCTCGAACCCGAGTTCGTCTCACACAACACCATGAGAGGTCTATCTGGTGGTCAGAAGGTTAAGATTGTTCTCGGTGCTGCCACTTGGCGTCGCCCTCACGTTATGTGCTTGGATGAACCCACTAGTATGTGCTTTCTTCCCACCATCCTGTTCTTCCTTTTTGATATCCTTTCCAGACTACTTGGACCGAGAGTCGCTCGCAGCTCTCATTGAAGCGCTCAAGGTATTCGAAGGTGGTGTCCTAGTCATCACCCACAACCGGGACTTCTCCGAATCCCTGTGCAAAGAAGTATGGGCGATGCGTGACGGTCGTCTCGAAGCTTCGGGTCACAACTGGGTTGAAGGCCAAGGTTCCGGCCCTCGTATCGACAAGAATGACGGTGAGGAAGATGTTCAGTACGACGCGATGGGTAACAAGATGGAGAACAAGAAGGCAAAGAAGATTACTTCATCGGACGCACGGAAACTGAAGAAGGAGCGTATGGCACGGAGGAAGAGGGGTGAAGATGTTACAGATGATGAGCTCTGATCATCCAGAATTTCTTTCACTATGCCCCCTTTTCTCCTGTCTTCCAATGTCATCAACGAACAATCTTCTCTCTTCCTTTCGTGTTCTAACGCACTGGTGCATATGCTAAAGTTTGTCCATGTATGTTGTTTTATGTGTACCTTTCCTGCCTCTATTAGTGTCTCTGTCCATATGTGCGTCTATGATTTACGATTAGTACGGCTTCGCCTCGTTTGTCCTTATATTGTTACTACGGCTCTGATAATCTATCTACTTCATTCAGAACTCGGTTGGTTCTCAGAACTTCAGTAGTCAGCAATTGTAACTACTGAACACCAATTTCCTCCATTTCGACGGCAGTCCTAGCTTTCTAACCATTAATTCTTCTTGGAAGTGACCATTGATGGTATCACAC
This sequence comes from Lentinula lateritia, assembly GCA_028011325.1. NCBI lineage: Eukaryota > Fungi > Basidiomycota > Agaricomycetes > Agaricales > Omphalotaceae > Lentinula > Lentinula lateritia. The sequence continues at coordinate 185,081 of JANVFT010000035.1, forward strand.
CCCAATGCATGTGCACAATCGGCTTTCCTAAGTTTGAGTGGTGCATGTTCATGGCCCTCTTAATCGCGCTCAATGCTGTGGTTGATTCGAATTCAAACATCGCAGATTCTGGTACTAATGCAATTTATATTCAGTGAAACGCAACGCACATGGGGCTGTCGTTGGAAGCAATGGGTGAAAGGGCAGCTTTGATATGCGCAGGACTCGGATATCTGACTTTCAAGGGATTAGAACAGATTAGAACACCAGAAATACCAGAAGTTCGAAAGATCAGATTCATCCAACTTGGAGAATGTTACAGTAATGACCCGTGTCTACATTGAAGTTCATTACTTCTCCCTTCTAAGGGCTTTCATATCTTGCCCATCTGCCAGATGAACAGGTTCATGATCGTCTTTCGGAGGTTCCCCCATAACCTGGCGCATGGTAGCCGTATTAAGGAGTTTGGCGTATTTTGGTTGGACAAACATAGCACTATTCATACGATTGAGAGCCCTGGATTGAGTGCAACAGAGGAAATCTTACGCGGCCTCAACCAGCAATGTCCCTTTCATATCTTCTACTCGGGCAACGACATTAGCCTTTCGGCCTTTCACCTCTCCGAGCTTGGTCTTGATGACAATAAACTGATCAGCCTTTGTCGGAGCGCGATAGTTCAGATTGAGCGTTGCAGTTACTCCTATTCGTTCCGGAAGGTTATTGATAGCCTGAAAGTCGCGAGATAAGAACGCTATCCGTCAACAGGGAGAGAAGCTCACCGTGCGCGCCATGGTTTCATCTAACAGCGTAGCAAGCATTCCACCATGCACAATCCCATCGTGGCCGCAGAGTCCCCTGCCAACATGTATGAAAACAAAACTCTCCGACTCGTCACGACGGACCCATACCACGGGCGGTACAGCCAATTTACCAGGTCCACGAAGTGCACCAGCAGTGAGATTGTTTACGCGACGTTCCTCGGGGAAGTTTTTGTAAGGACGAGCTTCGTACCATTCTTTCGCATCGGGAGCAGCTCTCAGGGACTGGAGTAGAGGTAATGAGAGTAATTCCTTCTCTAAGGAAGCTGTATACTCCAAAGATTCGAGTGAAGTAGGATCTGGAGGCGCAGGAGCTGGTGATGGAAATAAGAGAGAAAGCGGGGGCGGTGGGTATATTGAGCCGACGGTGTAAGCGGTTAAACTGACGAAAGCAGTTAGTGTTAGAGTCAGCAGGTTTCGGCGGGAATGCGAAGGTGATGGCGGTTTCAGGACAGTAGGTTCAGATGAGGTAGAATAACGGTGTCTAGTAGGGTATAAGAAGGTTCTTGAATGTGAAGGTAGTCTAAGTCTTCTAATTAGCACAGAGGACATTATGGGTTGTCGCAGAAAGCCGGCTTTCGGTAACGTTGTGTACCGGACCGCGTTGCTTGTTTCTAAAGATTTAACCAAACATCGCGTCTCTTTTGTTTTTTCCCTTTTGTCTTTTCGTTTTATGACTTCCTCTCGTTGGCCAATTGTTTTATTGTCTTTTTTCGCGGTTAATTGTTATTCTAGTATGATGAAGTGGCAGAAGGGAAGCTTTGGTGACACACAGGCCGCATTTCTCCCTTTCATAGTGTCGAAATCTTTCCGAAGCGAAAGTTCTTTCCAGATTCCTCTCAGTACGATGGCCATGTTTTATTGTATTATCTTGACCACACTCCAAGGAACGATCCACTTGGATGAACATTCCTCAAGGCCTTCTTAGACGTATAAAAGTCGTGCAACAAAGTGGCAGTCCCAGAAACGGACTACGTTTCTGATCCTTTCGAGCCCCTCCTTGGCACCTTTCGCACTTGTCATAATGGCTTTCGGCTCTTCCAAATCAAAATCGAAATCCCCTTCCCCCCTAGATCCCCAACAACAGGCTGCACTTGCAGCGGAACTCGTCGCGTCGGAACTGCTCATGAGACAAATGCTGGGTGGAGGTTCTATGCAGAGAAATACTAAATATCTCATGGAGGAGCAGGAGCGATCTGCTTTTGTCCCTTCCCTTCCCTCTGACATGAACCACCGAAGCCGAAAGTCAAAGACTTCAGCTCATTCATCGCTGCCACTTCCGCCTATGACCCATGTTATCCCTTCATCAGTGATGCCGCCTATGCCATCAGGCGCTATCTACGATAATTATGACCATCATCGTCAATATGGTCCTCATTACCATGGGCATCTCCGTTCGGAACCACGTCGTAGGCACCCCAGTGATTCATCATCATCGTCATCCAGCTCGTTGACCCCCAGCCCGACCTCGTCTACATTTGACGCTAATGAGGCCTCATCCTATATGACATATCCCGCTTCCTCTGACCACCAATATATTGCCAATTTTGGAACTGGTCACCAGTCGACCGTGAAAGCCACAAAGGGCATGAGTTTGAAGGAGCGAGCGAAGGCTTTATTCCATGGACATTGATGATCTTATACCCGGATGTGAATTCTCACTTCTTCCCTTCCATTGTCCGTTTCGAAATATTTTTATTTATCGGCAGGTCTGTTTTGGCTATGTATCCTGGCTTATATCCTGTATTTTAGTATCCCCAACATCCTTCCAGTATCGCCATATCACACTATTCTTTCATTATCTCATCCATTTTATTCCCATTTGTCTTTGGACAGAGCCATGTATCTATCTATCCACTATATCGCAACTACTGAAGTGAGCATGCATGGAGAATGTGGATGTTAAATTACATATCTTGATTATTGTACACTGAAACATGACGAGCAGCTCTTGTTTTATACTTCCTTTGTTGGTCCTATAAGCGAAATGAACACTGTAACATACTCGTCCATAGACTGTGTCATCTTTTGGCATGAACATACAATCATTGCCTACGGAATACTCGTTCGTGGCCCTTTCTCTCAATCCTGAGGCGACAGTTTCCAGCTTGGAGAACGAGGAGCTCAGTGCAGCTTGTCGGCGACTGCAGAGAAAGACATTTGTGGCGTTGGTTGGCGAGGTATGTGGGTAGGCTCAAGAAATATTCACTGATGACTTTCTCCTCAGCGACGCCAGTTTTTCATGCCATGGGAGCCATACCATTCTTGGCAATTTTATTTGGTATTCCAAGGTCTTAGAGAAGAGGATGCAGCGCGAGGAATCGAGCCCGAAATGTCCGTTCCCATCCTCCCTAATACGACCCATCCTTTGTGCCGCCAACCTCTAGATCCAGGATATGCATTACCATGGAACGACTGTTACTTCTCTGAATCCATACAGTTCGATGCTCGCGTAGCTACGTGTGTGACTGGAGAAGAGCCGGTATATTACGCCACTTCGGAACAAGTAGAGCGGATCCAGAGATATTTCGAGGAGGATGTACAACGTAGACGAGTGTTGAGGCCGCAAATAGTGGCAGCCAGAGCTATCACGGGAAATGCTAGGGACATTGAACACAACGACGCGGAGTCGGAAGCTCCCTGGGCCTCGAGCTTCGTGGGGGAGAGTGGTTCAATGGATAGAGCACGAGGCGAAGATTCTGCGAGTGCATCGTCGAGAGAAGGCAGTGCAAGTGATGCAAGAATAATGCTTGACGAGATGACTGCTCGGCCACATAGCAATCTAGTCGTTGTCGAAGTATCTTTCGACCTGTCGTCCACGGTTCAAATACATTGTCCAGATGAGTTCTTCAAAGAAATCGCGTCGCTAAAAAAGTGAGTTGGTTTCTTGATTAATCATTAATTGTTACTCTGACTATGAACGCACTACTATGAAGGCTCACAATCGAATTGGAGAACGCAAGAATGCAACACGAGGTTGAGAATGCTCAGCGTATTGACCAAGAGTACTTTGCAGCCGTGCAGGCAGCACGAAATAAACACCCACGAGCCTGTAAGTATAACAACCGCCTTTTCCAGCAAAGCATATAGAACTAAACATTTTGTAGCAGACAGCACGCGAAAATGGCACATTAGGATTATGGCGAGAATGAAGAACATGTTTTGGAGATAGCATACCTTGTATTAAGATATGTGTATACGCCTGCCGTCACTCCGGTTACATTGGCATCGTCGTATAACCATTACCTTCTATTGCCAGTATAAAAACCGGGGCTTGCATTTCGTTTACCAGGTATGTGTGATTGAGATAAGATTGATTTCAAGTCTAATACACAATCGCTGTATGCAGACAGAAAATAACTGGTTCGAAGGTAAACAGTGCAACTGTACCGCTATCAAGATAGATGGTTCAATCACATGCAGTTGTAAGCTTTTCTCTAAACACCCAGTGACTGAACCAGACTGAAGCTAGATTTCATTCTTCAATCCACTATATTCGGCACATTTGGACACTCCGCCGCCGCTACCGCTAGCCTGTCAATCGCCACATATCATAACATGAGAATGCCCAATAGAAGTATATATATAGCTATTTCTGCTATCCTGCCGCTGTGATGGACGTTCTATGAATTGACAATAGTTTCTGAGATGTTTGTGAGCACTGTTTTACTTCTTACCCTCGGATTATTACGAAGGCCCTCCTTGCGGAAATCACTCAACGACAATCTAGGTTCAAGACAGACCTCGACGTAATTGGCCTATTCGATGCCTTCATCGATCGCAGAGTAAAGCTAGTGTCTTCTCGCTGCGCCTGCGTTGTCTTCTCCCTTCAGAAGTTCAGTAATCTTCTTCTGTTCGGACTCCAGTCCCGGGTATACCTTCCCTTCTCTTCCCTCAACACATCTGTCGTTTCCCTTGCCATTGGTGTATTTCATATGCCGCTTCCCAACATTCGTCCCGACTTCGATATCGATGCGCGCCCTCACATATTTCGTTCTCCCACCGAATGGGCTTCATTTTGGCATGGTCTAGCACCTTGGTTTGAGCCTCGTGGCTACGCACTTCATACTCCTGGGTCGAAAACTTCCATTGGGATTTCTGACGGGTTCACGGTTCCCGTACGCGATACGTGTCAGCCGCAGCATCCACCTTTTGCCTATACGAATGTGTCTGCCGGACCAGGATTTATATATGACTCACATCCACGCGAACGCATTTCTACAATACCCCAACCTAGTCGTTCTACGTATCGTCCTCAGACAAAGTCCCTTGTACCTGTTCAGGTTCCGCCGTACGTCGCAACAAGCAATACAGGACGAGTGTATGCCGCGCAAGACTCTCTCGGTCGGCATGTCTATATAAAGATCTTGAAAAAGGATTCAGAGCAGCTTCGAGTCGTTGAATTATTGCGACAACAGAAAGAAACGCCGGGGGTTTTGCCGATTCTAGATGTGCTGGAATACCACGAAGAATATGCGTTTCTAGTGATGCCAAGATGGGCAGATATTCCTGGACCCAATAATCTTTTGCGGTCGGTAAAGGACGTGGGGGAATTTGTTGTAGATATTTTGAAAGTGAGTGCATATACAGCTCTCCGGTGTCCGGTTGTACTTATGTCTATATCCAGGGTCTCAATACGTTGCATTCACTGCGCATCGCGCATCGAGACATCAAAATGAACAATATGGTAATGAATCATCTCTTCCCGCTCCCTGTCAGAGCGCTGCGGCCTCTACAGCACCTCGATATTCATTCCAGTCCAGGTGGTACCTTCAAAATAATCACCGATTCCCGCGAAACAGTCTTTCACCGTCTAGAGTTTGCCATCATCGATTTTGATTTCGCTATGATGATACCAGGAAATAAAAACGGCAAGGATAGACTACCTTCAACGCTGGCATGGATGCAAGAATACAGCGCGTTGGACGTTGCGCAAGGGGAGCTGGTATATGATCCATTCAAATACGACGTAGGTGTGCTGGGCGTGATGTTTTGTGAAATGCTGCAGGTTAGCTTCCTATGACGATCATTTATCCTTTTTTTTCTTACGACGTCTGTGTTCTTTGACTTTTATCGTGCAGAAATTTACGCCAGTGATTCCACATCTCGCTCCTTTGCTCGATCGTATGACGACGCACGAGTTGGCCAAACGATTTACTGCGCGTCAGGCTCATGCTTTCGCGGAGACGTATCTCCTCCGTGAACTTAATGAAAAACAGCTTCAACAGTGCCTCACTGTCTCGTCACATCAATTGCCCTCCTTCCTAAACTCATTTGACCACACGCGTCTGTTTAATAGTCCCTGGACCTCTTATGATCGCTGGGGGAACCTCCCTCCGTCGTTTTTCCTGGAATTTCCTCAGTGGTCAGAGTATGTGACTCCAGCGCTACCAAGGTGGAAGTTGTGGCTGAGAAGGATATGTGAGACTGAAGAAGGGCGAAGCCGAGTGAAGAAATTACGGAAGGCCTTAGTGGCTGTGGGAATTGGAGAAGGGTGGGTGCGACATTAATGACGGACAATGGCTCGATACTTCTTTACTTCACTGTATCATAATGGCGTCCTTTACTCACCAAAACTAAGGGTCAAATATGCTCTCTAGGAATGAATTCGATCTCTGACTTCGAGTCTACCCTTCCCTCCGTGTCCATTGGTTCTCCTGCTATGGGTGCACATAGATTACATTTTGCTTAGGTCTTGGTTCGGATATGAATAAGTTGTATCACCAGGAAGCTTACGTTCTCAGACTACCCGTGTATGCGAAAATTTCAGTATATTCAAAGACGTTCGGAGCACGTTCGGAGTGCGGATCGTTCAACGTCGTCCAAAAATTAGAGTCATTCGCCCTGAATTCACTCTATGTAGGGGGAACTACGACTTAGTCTCACGATGAAAACATCGGTACTAGAAGTAAGTTGAATACTTTACGGAGTAGCAGTCCCAGTTCTTAGGAACTCATTGCCCTCGTTCAATCGTACATGTGTTCCACCATAACAGGTTCGACATAACCTGGGCCCGGGGACTGAATGCGTGTCTGCAAATCTCTCGAATTCTGATAAGATTGGGGTGATTAGGACCCAGAATCATATCAGTTAACATTTAATTCGATACTTGGATATCACCTGGACCTGTAGTATTTACTAGTAGCATGTACACTACATTACGTTTTACTAGAAGCTCCCCAGAGGATACCAAAGGGGTTGAATATGACCATAGTTGTTGAAGAACATAGCGAGGTGGAATTAAGATAAGGAAGGAAGAGGCTGGACTATTATTGTCCTCCACGATGCTGGATGAATCTACCCTTCGGATAATGACACTCTACTAAGTAGAGTGGTGACGGACTGACAGCGCTGTCGTTCTATCACTTTTTGGAATAATGTAGAAGGCATGGTTTCGCTGAAAAGCAGACACCGAATGTAGTGCAAAGTTGATTATCTTCCATCGCGGACTATTGGCACCTATGTATATGCTCATGTCCTTAGCGAGCCGATCCGCATTCCACGCGAGCTCCAAGAGGAGAGTTAGCGATGTTGAACACGGATACTCGCGAAGATTCCGAGTGTTACGGGATAGCGAAGACTTCCGGTGACACTATTTAACGCTCCGGGTTCACCCAGTGTAATGGGATCGACAGGTCGATATATATGTTGCAGCCATGTCCGCTTTAGATGGAAGACAAGATCAAAGCGCGTTCTTGTTCAATTCTCCGGGCGTGTTCACCTAACAACTATTGTCAGAAAGTTGGAAGTTACGGTCGAGAAAAGACATTGAAGTTCACCTGCTAGTGGGAAAAACGCGCTTAATGTTTTCATTGCATCAACAAGAACATCCAGTTCCTGATCCACAGAGAAGACAGGGAGCGCATTTGCAACCGCACTACCTGATAGCGAAAGAATCTGAAGATATAATTTGGCGACAGTCATCCAGCAAGCCTGAAGGAAGGAAGAGGTCATATGTGCCATACTCGGGGGAGAAAAGATATTCACTGACACTTATCAAAGGATCCAACCACTCATAATCGGTTTGTCCCAATTGTCTGATGAGAGTGAGGACGTAGTTTGCCGCCTGCAGATTCTCCATCTCCAGATTGTTCTTGTTGATGTGTATAGTGCAAACGTTTACAACAGTATGTATTGTGAGCAATTCCACATCGAGAAATGGAGCCTGGTTTCTCCACGGTTCGAAGCCAAGAAATAACGGAAGGGATGTGAGAAACCGTTGAAGAGCGTTGGATGTAGCAGCAAGCTCCGCCCAATTCGGTTGTACAGCTTATGAATGTTATCAAGTCAGGTAGCTGTTCGTTGACCCGCCAAAAAAAACTACTCACAAGAAGAAAGCCGAAATGTCCTCTCGTACAGGGCAGCAGCCTTTGCCTTCAATGAAGGCATATAAACAGGGTTACCCAATGGATCAAACACTCCTGCAGTGGTAACTACATCATCCTATAGAGATACATGGTCTATTAGTTACGCATATTTCTGAGACAGAAAGCGGAAATCACTGACCAGCGCTGCATCAGGCCAGGGCGTTTTGATTCTACCTTGGTGATGTTCTCCATCGGGCAAGGCCACTGGGAGCCCGTTAGCCACGCTCCAACACCGATCCACCATGAAGACTTGCCAAAACGTAGATATTCGTTCCCGCAGTTCTGAATGATCTTTTGGAGGAGAGGACGCTATAGAAGAAGGAGAACCGGTAGCAGTCAAGTTCATGACTCCCGTAGGACTTGAACGTTCCGCAGAAGAGGAGCTGCTGGGTCGATCAAGATCAGTAAATTGGATTTGATGCAATCCAAGGCCTACTGCGAGTCTTGCCGCAGAGAATGAATGACAATACCCCTCGAGAATTCGGCTGTTAGCGTAAAAGTATATCGCCAATAGACTAGACGCCTGTACAACATCAACAAGACGATCCTGATTGTCCAAAGCAACGGTGATTTCACGTAAAGCCCTTGTTAGAAACGTGGATTCGAGTTCAGAAAAGTAAGGGGAGCGGGAAAAGTGGCAGGCAAGGAGGTACAATGCATTCATTAAAGCCGGATGAGGTTCCGGGACCCCAACTATGGATTCCCCATTGGAAAGAATGTCGAGCCGTGTGGTGTCAGAGAAGAACCAACATTGGTGTCGATGCGCAATAAAAAGTTCCAGACTGAAATATGTAAATGAGTGTTCAGTTCTTGATAAACACATGGCTCAGAAAGATACTGACAGGATCTTCTTATTTTCGAATGGCAACGGCGTTGAAGGATCCCAATGAGGCATGTCTGGAAACATGGAGCTACTCATTCCTGTAAACGGTGAAATTTCGAAAGCCTGCTCGCTTCCACCGCTCGTATCTCCCCAAACCATACCCATCGCCGAAGCGAATGGACTACCTGAGGCGGAAAGTAATGAGGAGGAGGAAGAATTCGAGCTTGGCTCTGCAGAGGTTGCGGGCCAGGCGTTGTTAAGAGAGATCTGATTTTGATCCACATCGTCCAGAGTATTTGTACCACGCAATTCCAACGTATCAGGAGAGCCGGAATGAGAGGACGAGGCGTCGCCCGAAGTTGTTTGTTCTGTCCCCTCCAGTTCCTTAATTCTATCCTCAAGCATCGCCAGCTTTTCTTTCAGCTTCTGAGTCCTACTTTTCTGCCTCCTGTCCTCGTACTCGCACTCGTCTGCCCTTTTCATTTTGATGCATGGTGTACAGACAGGTTTTTGGCCGTCACATTTCTAGGAGTCAATGAATTGTATATTCGTATACACACAATACAATGGATGCCCACCAGTTTCCTCTTCCTAAATATAAGCCAAAAAAAGGCACGATGAGAACGTGGAAGGATCAGTTTTCCGAGGACAAGCTGCTCACCGACAAGACAGACAGGCCAGGCCTCGCTGAAGAGGCGTATGCCCACTGGAAGATTTCTTCGTTGGCATAGATGATGAGGAACTGAGAAGAACATTCTACTAGGCGACTAGTCTATGATATAAATAGTGAAATCGCGATTTACCTAGGCGTTATGGCATGGAGATTGTTTTTTTTGATCCTGACATGCCTTATCGGGAATCACAACCTCCGTGAACGCCGTGGAGTAATAATAACTGCAACTTTGAACTGTGCTACATAGACTGTGCTGTGTTCGTCTACGCTCGCCAATTAAATAAATATCAAGGGTGGTACTTGTTTGTAGAACCGTAAAGAGTATAGCACACTCATCGCTGTTTCAGCCCCTTAACTTCTTGAACTTCGAACAAGTTTGCTGATTGCTCTTTGTTCTAGGATAGGTAATTTTAAATAATTCTTCGAAGATTCATATTACGGTCCGTTCAATGGAGCAAGGTGTACGAGTGTGTACGTGTAAGGATCGAATGAAGTGTGAAGTTATCGGAGGTCGCGTCGAGCTCAATTACCATTGTCATGTGGTACTTGGGTCTTGGGACAGACCAAGACAGGCCTCGCTGAGAAGAATTTACCGAGGGATGCTTCCAGTTGCTTTCGCGGATTTATCATACTGCTGTCGTGGTAACGAATCAGGGTCGCCACGAAAAAGGAAAAGCGGGCAAGCCGTACACTTCGGTAGTTCAGCGGGAAGCTCGAACAAACATAGGACTGTACAAGTACCAGAGCAAAATCACTTTTAGGTTTTTTTCGCATGTGGATGCACCCGAACTGAACGCTTGCGGAAGAGTTTCATCGTGTTTTGTTACTGCCTTTGATGTTTGGAAGACAGTTGTCTGTGGAACACATCCGAGCACGGAGATGAAGAGATTTGAAGATGCTGACCCCAAGGTGGGGGCGGAAGTTACAGGGGTAACACGATTTTCATAGCTTCTTAAACTTTGAAAGAGTATTTAGTCCGAGGTTCACGAAGATGTGAGTTGAGTGCTTGAGTGTTGTTCAATGGACGACAAGATTTCCTCACTTCTCCGCCAGACATGAGGTTGACCTCTGATGGTGCTCCCTGAATTCATCAGCATCCGTCAGCCTCCTCCCTCTTCGTCGCAATGCAGGTTGGAAGAATTCCCCTCCACTATCGGAACAGGGCGCGCGATGATAGAGACCGGACCCTGTTCGTCGTGAATTTGTTGTGGGTCAATGAGTCTGATGCATATAGCGGATTGGGGTAAGGTTGGTAGAATCCATGAAAGATACAGCCATTATTACACCGTGATGGTTGAGAAAGCGAGCTGCAGTCCGCTGCTTGCGTCGCTTGACATGGACTCTGTAAGCATAGAGATTCGGGCGAAGCTTTATAAGTCTCTTACCTATATGACATAGCCTGTGGGCTCCTCTAGGCTCGAGTGGAGGGCTGTGGAAGGAGTAGACTAAGAGGTAAGAGGAGGTAACCAACTCACACGTGACCTGTGAAGTTCCTCCTTCTCCAAACAGATTGACAGCCTCACAAAGCTCTGCAGCTCTTCTCAGCCAGCAAATCCGCTGCTATAAGCTCATGAAGAGGACAGTTACTGCTTGCTGAAGAGCTTGAAATTATTGAGCAATACCAAAGTCAATTTTAAGAGATCCTATGACCAGTACGTACCCGTACGTACTTTACTTCCGATGAGCTCTCAGGCCTCAGGAGTCAGGTCGTCTGCCTGACTCAACAGATATTCCGCTTGTTATTATACCAGTATCTCCTGCTTCGCCATCATCCATTCAGGACTTCCCATTCATTGAGATTTTATTTGAGCGCCTAGAAAGGATCCCGGGAGCAAAACGCCGGGCCCACGTGTTTTCCCCAACCTGATCGATTCTTCATAAGTTCAAGACCTCAAATTTGGAAGCTCTGAGCTTTAACTCTGACCAACTTGGATTTTGGACACTGGGTGGTTGCTTCAGGTGTAAATAAAGCTCTTTGGGGTAAATCTTGCTGTCATCTTTACAATCATTCGACTAGAAGTTACAAATCATTAGCACCACTCGGATAGCGTTAACGTTCTATTCGTCTTTGGGAAGAGCGTGTTTGAGTTCTCGAGGAATTCGTGAGTAATTAAAATCATGGTCGTGGTATTGAATCTGATCTGACTCTTCTCTTCGTAGACTGTTTCAACTCAGCTATCTCTTTTTGGTAAAAGACTCGGGTCGAGTCATTTCCTAGTCTGAGAATCAATCATGGCTAGTGAAATGTTCATTCCTCCTCTTGGAACACCGCAACCTTCTCCACGTAATCCGCCTGTCCTGCCTGGTGTGACTAACGCTGCTCCACCCGCATGGGCAATGTCGCCAGCAACGGGAGGCCAATACCCAATGTTTAACAGTCCAATGAGTGGCAATCCTTTCATTCCGCCACACTTTACTCCCGCTTCCGCCGCTCCGCCAATGTTACCTAGAGGAACGCCATATAGTGCCGCTCAATCCTTGCCACATCCTGGGTACTCTGCTGATTACACAGGATATCCACAACTCGCTCCGACACCTCAATGGGGGCCGACACCTCTCTCTTCCGCCCAACCATCGCCTTGGGCTCAACCTCAGAATCTACAACATTGGGGAATGCCAAACTCTGCGCCAGTGATGGGAACTCCTTGGCCGGGTATGAGTAATGTACTTCCAGGGGGACCGCCTCCACCCGGAATGCCTCCACCCGGAATGTCGCCTCATGGTGCATGGGGTATGCCTCCGATGATGCATCAAGGATTTGGTCCTCCGCAGATGCATATGGGTCCCCCAATGATGCCTCCAGCCGCTGCTCCTATGATGGGAATGATGGGCGGTGGTTCAGGTCCTTGGGATATGTCCGGTATGGGTCAAGCGTTACCTCCTTCCGCACCATTACCTAGAGCAATGGGAGTCCTAGGCGACAGGACGGATGTCATTGATGAGTTTGCCGCCGGTGCTCATTGTACGTTCTTCTCGCTCATTGTCTAGCATCCAAAAGCCAAAACGGTTCTTCATCGATAGATGGACCGGTCCTCCAACCATTCCTTACTAGTGTCCTCAAAGTGGTACCCAAATTAAATCCTCTCATCAAACCTGCACCACTTGAAGTCGGTGACCCTGATCATGATTATCTTAAATGGAACATGCTCTGGGCGTCAAATATGGTCCAGCGGTCCAGCGACAGTCCACAAACTTCCTGGTCAGATGGACGTGGCAGCCCAGCCACGTTTCCTCGTATCACCTCCTTGCGGCTTTTACCCAACTTACTTCCATTCACAATCGACGTCCTTGCTCGAAATCCTGATATTGGCGTTACCTGCGGGGACGTCATCGATGCCATATCCGACTCGATGCGCAAGCATAGTGGACAGTCGGATTTCGACAGCCTTCCTGCCGACCGAAAGCGAAAGGTGTCGGAAGCCTATCGCCACAATCGTAGTCGGGCACCTGGAGTACCCGGTGGAAGTCTTGGTGATGGTTTGCGCCGAATGGACTTCTTAGGTACCGAAACCATGTTTGGAGGAATCAGGGAAGATCGCGATGCTGTTAAGAGGATTTGCGGAGAGGTGCTGCCGTGCACTTGGATATTGGATTGTTCGACTCGATATCCAATGACAAGGGAGGAGATGGCAGCACACACTGCCAGAGAAGAGGCTCTGAGGCTAGAAGCGGAACAACAACGAGAGCATGGGAGGGAGGATGAGAGTCGTAGACATAGTCGGAGAAGTAGCAGGGCCCCCACTGTTGTAAGTATTTCCGATGAGGGATGAGGTTGAATGGACCTGATATTTATCCATTCCCTTATTCAACTCGAGGTCATTGTTTCCTGCGCTGTGTATATATGCTCTACTTCTTTATGTGTCGTTTCTGTACTTTTCCTTCCTTCGTATGTATCCCTACCTCACAATGTGCTAATAGGGCTGCTCAATTCTTGCCTCACCTCACGAGCTGTTACGGAATTCCGCTTTTGGATGTCCAATTGATCCGGGCTGATTTACCGTCGTCGCCTTGTTTTCTCGTTTTCATCCTCTCGTTTCCGTTCGACAAGACTGTCCGGTTCATCTTCGTTCATTGATGGTATGTAGCTAGTACACCTACCTTACAACAACACTATCAGTAAATTCCTGTAAATTCTTCATCGAAATTCTGTGCTTCTTCATCATGATCAAAGTGTCAGCGACTGGTTCTAGTAACGGATGTCACCAGGCGTCACACTCAAGAAAATCTCAGATGGCGGAGCGATAAGAGAGGCAAGCAAAGTTCTGGGCTAAACCAGGTAGAATAGACGAGATCAAAGCTAAGGAAATACAGCAAGTAACTACAGCTTATATACAAGTAAACAACCCTCCGCCCTACTAATGCCCAACGCCCTGGGTTAGTGGTAAACATGAGTAGAACATAAGTAAAGCAATGTGTAAGTAATGAAAGCTCGATTGTCATGCTGTATATGTGTTGTGAGACTGCTGTGTTTAATATAAGTAAATGAAAAGCGCATGTTGTATCAGTAAGCATAAATAATAGGTCAGGTGACAAGATAAGACAAGATATAGGATAGGGGAGATAGAAGATAAGACAAAAGATAAAAGATAAGACAAGATAAGGAAAAGATAAGATGAAAAAGAAGTGATCGTAACACAAAGCCATCATCAAGTTGAAAGGAATCATCATTGGAGTCATCGGAATCCTCCATGAGGTGAGAGGCAACCGCAAAGGCTTGCGCGACGTTGAACAACTCATTCTGCACCTCTGCACCAGTAATCTGAGCTAATCTGAGGCATAATGAATATAAAGTCTTGCTGCAACTACTGTATATTGCACATATGGTACCGATCAATCGGACATCCAAAAGCGGAGAATTTCGTGACAGCTCGTGAGGTGAGGTGAGGCAAGAATTGAGCCGCCCTAATATCCTGCATTGCACCCTGATACAATAAAGAAGTATTCTCATTCTCAAGTGGAAAGTCAACACGCTTCAAGATTCAAAAATTAAGATATACGTTTTCTCTATTGTATCGGTATGGTATGTATAAACACAAATACAAAAATACACGAGACAATCCAAAGTGTGAGTAAGTAAAGATCCACTAAGCTGTTGTCCATAAGTAAAGATTCACCAGGCTGTTGTCCATAACATAGATAGTGAAAAACAAGCAGAAAGGACACGATATGATAAGATTGTAAGACAAGGATGGCTAATAGAACATGATGTGCAATGCGAGAGGTGTGAACACGATGTACATGGGACATGAATCTGCTGAGAGAAAAGTCAGAATGAGAGTCAACAGGATTTTAGTGAAAATGGAAAATCAGAATAAAAAAGGCAATATCGGTTGTCCTCATATAAGTCGGGACAGGTCTGATGTTGTTCATCTTTGAAGAAGCAGGGTGTGGTATATGAGAACTACATCAACTCACATTTTACACAATTGGGGATGAGAATAATCGATGCAGATCCAGGAGAGAGTGATACTGAAAATATAAAATTAGTAAGGTAAGATTGATGAGGAGAGGAGGATATATCAGATATAAAATGCAATAAGTTTGTCCTCATTTATATTCGGAACAGGTCTGTATATTTTATCATCACAAAAGTAGAGTGCAACCAAAAGACTACAGAGATTTTGGAAAACTCACCAAGAAAAGGGCCTAAATCATTAACGCTGCCCGCATGGGAGGCATTGCCGTTACGGGCTTCCACTTGCTCCTTGCGGGAGCAGTTTGACCGTATACCCAATCCTCGTCTTCGATTTCGACCTCGACTGGCGCGGCACCGTTATCACAATCCTCGACATAGACGCCGACGCCGGAACCTCCGTCCTCAGGATGGAGGAGGATTTCGGGCCCTTGATTACCCTCGCGATCGCGTTCCTGTATTTGAAGTTTCTGAAGCGCAGCCATTAGATCACCCGCAAGAGGTGCGGCATTGGGCGGGTCCTCTTTGATAGGCTCCCAGCCTACTGGAGGGGATCCAGGTGGGGATATGAGGAAATTTTTCTCCAGTGCAGGAGGGCGAAGATAGTTCGCGGCAGGTATATAGGATGCATCCGCAAAAGCAGAATGAGGTATGATCGGATTGGGGTCAGCACGGAATACGCGTAATGTTGCTTCGGACCTATATTGATGAGTTCCAAGAGAAGACACGATAAAAGAAGACTTCACCGACCTGTCTTGGGTTCCACTGAGGACGATTGGATCGCAGGATCTTTTCGCGTGTTCCGCCGCTTCCTCTTCGGTATAGACAACCAATATGCGACCAAAAGCACTCAGAGGGACCCATTGATTGATTTCCCCATACAAGTCAAAATGTTCCCGAAGGACACTAAGAACCACAGGATGAAAAAATTCCTTGGGAACTTGAGTTATTGCAAGCGAATTTGTCGGTTTACTAGGTGGTGCTGAGAAGGTAGAGTACGGTGCAGATGGCATAGAAACAACAAAAGAAGAGAAGTTGGACATCATCCCCAAGCACGTCGTCGGTATGGAAGGAGGCAAAGAAAATTGTGTGTGATTATAAACTCTTCTCAAAATTAGATAATCATGGGAAATACTTACCGCATGTAGACTTCGCATAGCCGCTTGAATGTAAACACCGGAATCAAAGATACACGTAGACCTTTGTTACTCAAGATGCGGCCTCTTGTCAATAATCTCTACAGCTTCTTATCCCAGTAGAATGCATGACATATTCTGTGTTGGTAGTGATAACATAGAATTTGCCGTCAAAATCTTTCGGTGATGTTTGTGCCAGTATGTATAATGCGTTTATTTTATCGACCGCTTTAGTTGCAACAAGTACCTACGAGATTGATTGCGCCCTTCCAACTCTTCAGCTTTTCAAGTCTTCCCGCCGCTCCTCCCGACATCGCGGGCCCACAGCGGCTCTGATACATAGTATGATAACTGCACCGAGAGAACACAAAACACATTTGGGTAAGCGGCGCGCCGAAAGCTGTGGATTACCCGCTGCGCTTGCCAAGTCATTGTCTTCCCCGGTCTCTCGCGCAAACACCTGACGAAAGCGCAGTCTCCAGAGCCCACAGCACCTGCGTGAAAGGATCGTCGTGGTGCCCTTCCAGTAAATAGATTCTGAGTGCCCTTCTCAATACTCCCTCAAACGATCCTCGACCTGAGCCTTCTTTGCGTTCAGCACTTGGATCTTCTCTTCCTTCGAAGCGTCGTATGAGACTGTGGCTTGATTAAAACTACCCATAGATAAAACATGATGAGCTCATGGAAGGGAAGCCGATATCACAGAAGCGACCCACGGATTCTCTGGAGATTTCTGGAATTGCTTGTATAACAAATCCTGTACAACAAAAGTCTCGGCGACTCGAGCGAACTAAGATTGAATGATTGTTACGAACCTTGTATTGCTGTAACCTGAGACCGGGATGCTAGAGATCAAACGACAGTTGAAAAATCGTACGGTACGATTTGATAACAACGAATTACAAGAATGGGTAATTGTGCGCCGAAACGTTAGAAAAACAAACAAGAATGCTGTAGAACGTGAAACTCGTACCTCTTTCCTAACGATGGGCAACTCGCGATCTTGATAAGCTTCAAAGGCAGCCTAAACAGAAACAGCTCAGGATATGTCTGGATTACTAAACTTCCAAAAAGGCTAACCTTGAATCGACGCTGTGATGACATGATGGATGGTCAGATTACTGTTCCTACCCCATTTACCGATGACAATACCTCTGGATGCCTTTCGATACCTGCAGCCTGACTACCAACACTGGCCTTGTCCATCTTTGCAGTGACCACATCAAGAAGATCCAGTGCATTGTCGATGCCGGTAGCAGAGAAGCTCTCGATATCTTTAGGTTCTTCGCCTTGTCCCTTACTACCGCTTTTCTCGTCATCAGCACTCACAAGCCCACCTCCGGCTGCAATAGCGCCAGGCCCAGCAGGCTTGGGCTGAAATTTAGCCGCCTTCTTGGCTCCCGCTTTTGGAGCGACTTTGGCCTTTGGAGGAGGTGAGGCTTCTTCCTCCGCCAAAAGCCTAGCGTTCTCTGCCTTTCGAGCTAAATCAGCTTTGCGCTTGTCCTCTTTTGCAGCCTTGTCCTTTCCCGCCTTCGCGCCTTCGTCCCAAGCTGCAGCTTCTTTCTTCTCCTAGCAGGAAAATATAAGCAGCGCTGAAGGAGATCTACGAAAATTCTTACCTTTTCGGCAAGAGCGGCATCTTGTTTCTTGGCCTCGTTTTCTGCCTTCTTCGCACGTCCACTTTCTTTCTTTGCGTTGCCTCCTTTGGGTGCCATGACTTGAGTAATTCTGATGAAGAGTTGAGAGTACTAAGCTATCAGATCAACGACGATGGTGCAAGTTAACAAATAAGAGGGTACGCGCAATCTAATCTCATCCAAGGCACCACGTGCGCGATCGATTATCAGGACTCAGAACTGCCTCCGCTCCCATCTGCCTCCGCCACACTTTTCTCGTGTTCGCGTGGTTAATTAAGAATCACATTGACTGACTCTCAAAGAAGGCGCCGTCTTTTGATTCCTTCGACCTGACCTTTTAATTTTTACATCTGTGTGTCGACTATGGATTCAATTAACAAGTGGGCGGCAGGGTCTGCTTGTAAGTGATAGCCAATTTCCCCTTCCAACGCAAGCTAATGTTTTCTCTATTCAGATGGACCAGTGCTTTCGCAAACAGATTTGTATCTTCTCCAGTCGGATCTACTGCTCAATCCAATTCTTGCCGGCTCAAATTCTGATTTCCATCTCCTATTCAACATTGCCACAGGTTCCTCTCGTCGTTGAGCTTCTTCTTCTACAATCGAGCTAACTATCCATTCAGGCCAAACCGGCGGATTCAACCCTGACGCAAGGGATAGAGACTTGGCTTTCACTGCTAAAGATGAACCTGCTACCCTGCCACGGGTTAGCCAGCTTATTATCATTACTGAGATATCGCCATGGTGTACAATTGTGAAGAACGAGCGAGGTGTCAATCTTGGAGATGTTTGTTCGCAGATCTGGAAAGAGTGTTTAACTACCTATTTTACTCCCCGTAGGAGGCAGACTGATTCCGTTCCGATAGTTACTCCGATCACCATGTCACCGACGCTGAGTTCGCGTCGCTACCTCCACGACTTCAAGACCAAGTAAAACGTACTGCTACAATGAGAGGGACAGGAGGAAACTGGTCAGCGTATTACACACCTGCAGCACCGCCTGCAAGGTTCAAACGATTCGGTGAGGCGTTCAACGGTTCCAATGAGTTATTAATTGACGAAAAACTGTGCGCAAAGACTGGCTTCGCGAGCGGACTTTCTTTGATAGGCTGCAACGGAAAGACACGTATGCAGCTCAAAGACTCGGTTTCAAGGCTCCAAATATTTTTGTGATGGAGTTGACTGCATGAGAGGCACTGATATTTTGGTATACCTTTTGCTCGGTGTTCAACATTGTACTTGCATACGCTTTTATGTCTGTACTTATATGATCCTTGTTATATGTACATTGTGAATACCCATCCTCCTCAGAGTCGATGTGTACATCATATCTAATCTTATCACGTAAGCCAACTCAAACAATCGTTTCCCTTCAATCTTTCATCTCTCATCAATGCTCTTCTGCCCTACCTGTGCCAACATTCTTGTCATTTCATCCGAGACAGGGTACAACAAATGGTCTTGCAACACCTGCCCTTATGAATTTCCGATCACGAAGCAGGTTTGCTTGCTTTCCTTTTCGGCTTGAGAAAGAAATATCGACTACAGATCCATTTTCCCTTTTCTATCGCCCCTTATCTCCAAACGTCGGTGGTCTGCAAATGTCAACTCAAGATGACCTCACGAATAAAGCTCGAACGAAAGACTGTCGATGATGTATTAGGTGGAGACGAGATGTGGAAACATGCTGATTCGACCCTGGGTGAGTTTTTAGCCCTCTTATTTCTATCTTGGCCTGATAGATATTCTGTGTAGCTTCTTGCGAGAAATGTAATAACAACAAGGCCTATTTCTATCAGCTACAAATTCGATCTGCGGATGAACCTATGACAACCTGTGCGCTGTTTTGCTCAGTATTCAACTTTCACTTGCTGATTGTTACTTGTATCCATGCTACCCTTAGTCTATCGGTCAGCTTTACGTGATTTTATTTGAGAACTGCGAGTTAAACACATTCTATTCTAGCTGTACTTCGTGTGCGCATCGTTGGAGGGAAAATTAAGGATCGAAGGCTCAAGAACGTGCTATACAATTAACATATCTACACTTTGAACTCCATTAATCAGTCGTAAAATCATTGACAAAGTACCTGCTACATTACACTACAAACGTAAGCTTACACTGAAGACATCATACAGGAGAGCGACATCCAAAAGATGTAGCTGCACCTTCCAATTGGAACGTAGCTTTGATTGCAGTCCCGGATCCATACATGCCTAATGTAGGAAATTTTTGAGAATTGGGTGGAAAGCAACATGACGAAGAGAAATTTCACCTAAGCATGCCATGGAGAGACTTGCCAAAAACAAAATGAGGTTGAACAAGTTGTAATACCATGTGCCACCAAAGAAACCCCTCTTCCACCTCGACCACTGCATCCAAGTGTCTCCGGGATCCTTTGAAGGGGTGTTTGCATCGATAACATCACCAATGGCAAGCGAGTCCTCCGCAATTAAACCAGCAGCTGCGATTTTCATCTTGTAGCCCAGCATCATGAGAGGCGGGAATGTATAAGAAAATTGCATGATACAAATGGCCGCAACAACGCCAGAAACTGATGCTACCTGAGGAATAGCGGAACCGACAACGAAAGCTAGAATTGAAAATCCATAGATCTTTAGCAAACGATGGCGGAAATAGTCATTATTGATTACCAAGAGACCAGTATATGAAGACCATGACTGAAAGACATAATGAGCAAAACATGCGCAAGTATACGCACTTGCTCTTACTCACCTGTCCAGATGACACGGCCGGTACGACTAGTAAGGGCCGGTCCTTTGAACCAATCTTCAATGATACTATAGTATGCCACCTCTGCTCCGCCGTTCAACATCCTGTTTTAATGACTCCAATGGTATGAAAAATGCTCAACTGATTCCGATATTCCCATATAGACCGGCAGCGATGATCCCGGTAATCAAGGCGAATACGTTTCCGACGTCTTGCCAAGATTGTTTGCTGACCCCTTGGTATGCCAAAGGAAGAGTAAACTGGCCTTGGAAGGAATATACGAACAAGCCGTACATTAAGTACGCAGTGCAAATCAGGAGCTGGGCACAGATCTATTGCGCGATGGTTATCGGGAAATAAACCGACTATTGGCAAAAGTACCTACCATTCCCTTCCAGAAATCCATTGGCCTTCTCATCTCAGCCAGAAATTCGGGGAAGATCATGGCACCTCCGTATGCAAAGACCATCTGCATTATACCGTTGACCTTTGATGGTGTCAGAACTATCACTGATAAACTCAACTGAATCTTACTTTATCAAATAGAGGTAAAGAAACGAATTTAGCAGTCTGCACCGGTCCTTCGGGTTGACCGAGCGACGTTAAAGCGGCTGCAAAATTTGGAGGCGAATGGGCGACGAAGCCCATCGACGTGAATATGATCAATAGATTGAGCCAGACAGCACTAAGGTGGTGTTAAGTTTGGACAAGGTGAACGAGCAGATAAGCAGAAACAGAAGAATATCTCACGAGTTGGCGAAGAATCCATATTTTTGCAACGACCGAACTTGACCAAGAAGCATGCCAACGATAGCCCAGATCAAGACAGATATGGAGAAACAGAACTGGTGGTTTGCTGCTAACTGCTCCAATGATTGTGCGTTAGAAAGACAGATAACGCCGACCTACAACTGTGTTTAGATTAATGTGGGCACCTATCAAAATATCGACTGACGTTAATAATCAGCTGCAGCGATTGCAGTACCGTGCAGAAATGTTTGAACTCTTTCCCAAAGATACGTTCCCCGAGATCGCCATAGGTCTTCACAGGGAACTCGTGCGAGTCTAGCCGACAGAACAACCTCCACAACTGAAGACCGGTAAAACAGGCAACGCCACCCACTAGAGAAAAATTCGCATTATGGTGGTCCATCCGTGGACGAGGGTGATGCACTCACTAACAACGTACAGGACGGCACCGGGGACATACCCGACCTGAGAAAAAGCGTAGGGGGCATTGAAAGGACCAAGAATATCCGTTGTAATCAGAAAGAAGACGGAGACCCAAGTGGCCGTTCGGAGAGCTCGACGGGCTTGATCAAGTTCCCGCTGGTGTTCGGTCTTTCTTGCATGTTCCACCTCTCTATAGGACGTTTAGCATTCGCGAATGACGCAAGCCCAAAAAAGACGAACATTTGAGCATCAGAAGGCTTGGTCTCATTTGAGCGAGATACAGAGGCATATATGAGATAGTCTCGAAGTGTGGGTTCAGTAACTAATAAAGGTCAGAGGAAAGTTCTTATCGGTTCCTTTTTTCAAGTGAACGATGAAGACTTACGTGAAATTGGCTCTGTCTTAAGTTCCGGAGCAAAATCGGTGCTACCCTCTGAGCTAGACTTTTCGTCCATCTTGTGTACCGACATCGTAAGAGCAATGAAGGGTCCTGTTGAAGACGAGGGAAGAAAGGGCGTTCACACAGGGGACAGGTTATTGAAGCCGAGCACGGTCTTTAATACTTCAGCCTATTCGGTAGTGACGGTCCCATATGCCAGATAAGAGAAGCAATAGAAGCTATTATTATAAAAGAAAGTCCGAAAGATGGATACATTTCAGAAAAAGGAGCACATGCTGATTTCGCATGTATAGTGGAGTTTTTCAGCGTCCCATTGTGACAGTTGAATTGGCCATTGAGCTTCTAATCCTCCCAGGTACCCAGACACTTCCAGGTGAGAGGAATTTGAGACTCGGAATCGATGTTATCGTTAACGCTATTAACATTAGGGATCATCACTTGAAAAGTTTACCGTGAACACCCTTTGAGGTATCCTTGAGACAGCAAGATTCGTTGTGACCAAGTTTTTTTTGGCTTGTGCCTTGAAACCGTATGATGTACATCCAGACGTTAGTATGGGCGTAATAGTGGGGAAAAATTCAGTTCATCTATTTTCCTGCATATCTGTATCTATCACCCAATTCCTGCCGTATATGTATGTTATGTAACTTGATTTCCAGTATATATCTTCACATTCGAAGATAATTTCAATATCTTCGCATTCGATTGATTCCAATATATCTTTGCTTCCAAGGATCGATTCTGATTATATGTTTGATTTATAGATAGATGTTCACTGTTTTGACAGCCGTGTATCTATCATCTGTCTTGACCCGGTATTTGCCATAATGGAATGACAAATTGCCGAAACCCTTCTTCCGAGTCCAACTTCGATGTCCTCTACCTCTCAAGATTCTGCGCACCATTTCTTTGCTGAGGCACATCACCTAACATCTGAGGCTAAATTCACAATTACTGCTCTTCCTAATGCTGAAATTCGGGCAGTCGAGGCACTGGTCCACAAGCTCTATGCTGTTCGTCGCATACTAAGTGATCTAGATGATCCTTATTCAGACCCAGTGGAGCTACAGTCTCTTGTAGACTATGTAGAAAGTTGTATATGTCCATTGCAAGAATTTTTGGAGTCTCCACCACCACCACCATCCACTAACATCCCCAAAACTCATACTGGAAGAAGGGGCCGTCCATCATATGACCTTGATCTTGACCGTGCAATTTTACTGCATAACCTGGGACTAGCTTGGAATGCCATTGCCACAGCAATGGGCTGTGATCGCAAAACACTATACAATCATATGGTAGCTGCAGGCCTCACCGAAGCTACCAACAATCCTCACACCTCAATCTCTGATGAAGAACTTGATGAGAAAATCAGGTTGATTGCAGAGGAACATCCTTTCATAGGCTCTGCCATAGCACTCGGACATTTGCGGAGCCGATGGGGGGTTCACATTCCAATCCGTCGTGTTCAGGACAGTTTCCGGCGAGTTGACCAACTGGGGGTTTTGTTGCGGTAAGTACCAATTTATTGTGTGAATGTCGAGTCCCTTAATGTATGATAGATGGAGCAGAATCATAAAGCGAAGGATTTACAAGGTTCGTGGGGCAAATGCACTGTGGCATCAGGATGGAAATGAAAAACTACGACCTTGGGGATTCTGGATTCATGGCTGCGTGGATGGACATTCACGGCTCATAATTTACCTTGAATGCTGCTCAAATAAGAGCTCTGACACAGTTTTATCTTTATTCAAGAATGCAATTAAGATTTTTGGGTGGCCCAGTCGAGTCCGAGGTGATTTTGGGAAGGAAAATAATGGTATTGAGGTCTTCATGATTGACCATTGGGGGGCTGAACACAGGGCATATCTCCGTGGAAGGTGTGTATTGAGTTTATGTTCTTTGATTTGCTTTCATGAATGTCAAGGTCTTCCCACAATGTCCGCATCGAACGTCTTTGGCGTGATGTTCGTAAGGACAGCCTTGAGGCCTACCGCAAGATATTTGAATACCTCGAACAAAATAATTTACTTGACATGTCAAACTCCATTCAGCGCCTGTGCTTATTTGTTGTATTCCAGCCTCGCATTCAGGAATCCCTCAGTCGCACTGCTGATGCCTGGAATCATCACCGGCTCCGTACCGAGGGGCATAAATCACCTGTTGCAATTTACGAGTTGAGCCGCGAGTATGCTAAAACCCGAGGATATTGGACTGGAGATCCGGGGGACGATATTCATACAGCACAACACCCTTCTTATGGTTTTGAGCCGGAGGAGACTCCTGGTGATCACCAGGTGCAAGAAGAGGATAGTGATAGCATCCAGGTCAATGAGGATGGCGATGTTACTTTTGTACGTGAAGCCTTTGAGCACATGGATTTTGACTTCAGACGTGATGATGGGAACTGGGGGATTGAGGTGTACTGTGAGGCTGTTCAACGTCTGAAGGTATTTGTAGAGAGCTTATAATATACATTGACAATTTTTCGAAAGCTTCTTGATTAGACCTCTCAGTGAATTCAAAGAAGGTTTCTGCTTGCAACAAATCACTCTGAGCAACAACAATATCCGCATCATCCTTGTTCCAGAAGCAAGCAAACCCAGTTCCTCGAGAATGTCCTGTTTCGGGATCCATTGTTATTCAGGCTTAACAGAGAGGGGTCAAAATGCTTGGAATCTACATAATGACAAGAGTGTTCATTCAAAACCCATCCAATTTACCTTCCTCCAGACACCAATGTTCTGTGTGAGGGGCTGCAGATTTGTCATGTCGAACAAATGACGCATCATTGGCCGTCCGTGAGGACAGTTCCATGGTTGATCTATTGTACCCATGTGTGTAAGGATCTGTGGCCAACAGTTGGTCGATTTTGAAAGCAAACAAATCTCAACGTACCGTACTCGTTTGACTTCTATTCAATGGCATACCAATCATGGAACTCATGCAACTCGCTTGCATAGCGAACATTGCTCGTACTTTAGAGCATCTTACCATTTGTCCCGTCGGATGGTTATGCAACAGTTTAATGAGTTCCTCTAAATCTAGAACAATGGTGGACATGATTTTGCTCGGAGAAGTTCATTCGACTCACCGCGCGTATCGGGTACTGCACTTTTACTGACAGGTTGAGCAATAAGTCTGAGTTTCCGATGTACGTGGGGATTGTCATCGGATCATTTCAATATCTTCTTCTTCCTGAGCATCGCTAACTACTTCTGATTCGAGGCCGTTGAGTCATAAGACGTCGAGACCTGTGATCTTGGGAGATTGCATACTCAGGTTTACAGGTTCGCCGAACGAATTCTTAGGTCGATTCCAGGAAGCCCCAAGGGTGTTCATGATTACGATGCGGGGTGGAACAGGAGGAGTTTCCATTGAGGGCGGGGATGGCTGATCAAGGGGGTTAACCTCAATCGTTTTGGGTTCGTATGATACAGTGGGGATGAGAGAAATTTGAGGATCATCGATGCCCAGTGATTCTTCGGCTGCATCAGCGCTGGTGCCATGGAACGCATACCCTCCTGGACGAATGTCCGCTAGCCTACAGTCGACATCTCCGTATGACAACACTGAGGTCGTGGCGCCCGGCTCGACCATCCCATCATCTTTGGCTCCTCCTATATCATGTGTTTGTGAAGCTTGAGTGTCTACTGAACCTTGCACATTGGCACTTTTTGTAAAGGGTAACATGCCTTGATTGTGTGTCATAGAGGTAATGCTCAACGATTGTGTACCGCTGACACCGTAGGTTGATCGAGAAGGAGAGAATAGATTATTGAGCGCATCCTGGACGAAAAATGTCTAAAATTTGAAGTTTTGCAGAAGCAACATACTCACCTTCATGCGGTCGCATAACTCTGCCTCCGCGTGAACAAGTATCATTCTCTTATCCGGTGTTACATTCATGTCTTCTGCATCTCTTGGTATGGTAAAGTCGGCCACAACGAAAGGAAATTGGCCCGAAGTAGCATTAGAAGGAATGAATGTGCGGTAGATGTCGTTGATAGCTTTTTGTATCTCGGGTCAACTTCAGTCCTTTTAAGAGAATAGTCAATCAGTAGGAAAACCTACTTCGCTCAGCGTACAAGGACGGCCGTTCACATAGAAGAACTTCGTACTTCTAGCACTGCCACCCGATCGAAGTGTTGATCCTGAGCTAGGTATAGGTGTAGGAGAAGATATGAGACCCTTGACGTGAATTTTGAAGGTATCCTCTCTCAACTCGACATCTTCCTCAACTCTTGATTTTCCTTTAACTTTTCTTCCTGTGATTCTACCATCGAAGGTACCCTCGGTGAGTATGGCTAAATGGTGAAGGAGGAACCACTCACCTCGGAACTTCAAACTCCAAATCTAAGTCGATCACTCCACCTAAAGCCTTGGGACCCCATAATGCTGTTGTACCCGTGCGAACTGTACGAAGTGAATTGGCTCCAGCAGGAGAGGGGGGAGGGGTAGCGATATGTGGGTTGTTTTAGCCCTGCTCAAAGGAGTGTTCATTATTGGCATTACTACATAGCTTCAGAAATTGTAGAGATACCCTTTGTCTGGTTGATTCGTGACAGAAAATCGAACGGCCTTGTCAGAACCCAGTCCGCAGCAAGGTCCTAACGCATAGGCATTGAGAAGAGCCAGAGCTTTGCTAAATTCACGCTTGATGTTTTGTTCAAGTTCTTTCCGCCAAACAGGAAGAGGTGCAAAGAGAGATGTTAGCAAGACTGCGGTTCCACGCTGGATTTCAAAGCATGATTGGTCTGGATAATTAAGGGCATTGTTACACGACGGACCTGTTTTACGCCTTTTGCCCTTGACTTGACTTCCCCTCGCTTATCAAGCTCGAGTATGGAACCCATTGGTGCCTTGTCTGTCGTCGCAGTGGTTACCGTTACGCTTTTGCATAGAGCACATAGAGATGACAAGGCTTCTCCACGAAATCCGAAAGATGTGAGAGTCATAAGGTCATGGAACGCCGACAGCTTAGAAGTGTGGTGCTTTCGACCTATTAGATATTCAGTCTATGCAAGAGAGAGAGTCTGGGTGATATTCGTACCAATACTGTCAAAATCTTTCTCAGATATTCCACTTCCGTTGTCGATGACTTCAATGCTCTTGAGACCGCAATTCTTGAATCGAACGTCTGCGCGATGTTAGCGAAAGGGAAGATAGGGAACAAGGGGTAGTAACATACCGATTTTGGTCGCTCCGGCATCCAGGCTATTCTCGACGAGCTCCTTCACGGCCGTCTGGAGATCTATTACCACTTGTCCGGAAGTAAGACGGTGAACAGAGCTTCCTTCAATTGCTTTGATAGCGCCGTGACCATTGAAGCTCGATTCCGGTGTTGGAGGAGTTAAAAATTCAGACATAATCACATAGACGACATGCACAGAGAAACATACGCATCCAGTCTATAAAATTACAATACAGGAAAGAAAACGAAAACACTAATGAAATTCATACACAATTAACCAGAGCACATCAGGCAGGCTTCTTTGTTCTCGATCGAGCAAAGGAGTTTCGCCTCCTCGTATTCTCGCTCTTTCTGTCGTAAAAGCGCAGCAGCGAACTCTGGGTCGGCCTCGGCCGCCTTCTTCTGTGTCTCATCGAGGGACAAACTTTCTAGTGATGGGCTTACATCGGAGGCGGAAGTGATCGGGGACGGGCTAACAGAGACGGAGGACATAGATATGGAGGGTGTTGAGGTGCCGGAGGACGAAGATGAAGCAAAACTATGCTCAGCGGGAGCCAAAGCAACCGCGATAGGTTTCGAGGGGATTAAGTTCACCTTCTTCTCAGCTGCAGCTTTGGCCTGGTGCATTTTTGGCGTCCTTTAACACGGCAGCATCGACAGTAAATTGAATTGCTTGAGCTGCAGGTTTTGTCCTCAAGTAGTACATGCCAGTCTTCAATCCCTTCTTCCATCCGTAGAAATGCATGCTCGTCAATTGACCCATAGTTGGCGAGGCGAGGTGAACATTCAAACTTTGACTTTGGCAGATAAACGCGCCACGGTCAGCAGCAAGATCAAGAACCTTTTTCTGTGAGATCTCCCAGACCGTCTTGTAAATAGACTTGATGTTGTCGGGGATAGCAGGAATGTTTTGGACAGAACCGTGGTGGGCAATAAGCATGTTTTTCATGGCATCATCCCAGAGGCCAAGGTCGACCAAGTCCCTCAGCAGCCAAGGGCAGACAACCTGGAATTCCCCTGCAAGGACACGTCGAGTATAAAGGTTGCTAAGAAACTAATCAGTACAATCGGCCATAAATTGACCGCACAGACTAACCTCGTGTAAGGCTCAAAACATTCGTTGAAGCCGAGCATCTGACTTGTAGAGGCAGTAGGCATTGGTGCAGTAAGCAGCGAGTTCCTCATTCCATACTTAGAAATGTTCTCCTTCAATGTGTTCCAGTCCCAGAGATCGGTAGGTGTAACACCCCATAGATCAAACTGCAATTGCCCTTGCTGAGCAGGACTACCCATCCACGTCTCGTATGGACCATCCGTCTTCGCCATTTCGCAACTCGCCTCACAAGCACCATGGTAAATTGTCTCGAAAATCTTCGTGTTGAGTTCCTTGGCTTCGGGCGAGTCGAAAGGCATCTTCAACGCCATGAAGGCGTCAGCGAGACCTTGAACACCGATGCCAATGGGACGGTTACGCATGTTAGATCGACGGGCCTCATGAATGGGGTAGTAGTTGCGATCAATGACGCGATTGAGGTTGAAAGCGACCGTCTTCGTAACATCATGGAGTTTCTGGAAGTCGTAGAACGGTTTTCCAGATGCATCCTTCACTATGTAGGTTGGAAGAGCAAGGGAAGCAAGATTACAGACAGCAGTTTCATCCGGAGAAGAGTATTCGACAATTTCAGTGCAGAGATTAGATGATTTGATGACTCCGAGGTTCTTTTGGTTAGATTTCGCTGAAAAGATTCTCAACCGAAGGCAAAGCCAGTAAAGCTCAACGACATACCATTACAAGCATCCTTATACAGCATGAAAGGGTTCCCAGTTTCAATCTGAGCCTCCAGAATGTGATACCACAATTTCTGAGCGGGGATGGTTTCGCGCGCGCGACCTTCCCGCTCATAGCGTTCGTAAAGGACTTCGAACTCATCTCCATAAACCTCATGAAGACCAGGGGCTTCACTAGGACAGAAAAGAGACCAATTACCACCACCTTCGACGCGTTTCATACTGCGAAGACGGTTACACAATCGTAAATCGAAAATGGCGTGAAAAAAACGTACAAGAGATCCGGAATCCATAGAGCATAGAATAAATCACGAGCGCGCACTTCCTCCTTGCCATGATTCTTCCTCAAATCGATCATCGCGAAGATATCAGCCATGCCAAGGTTCGAGATAGATAGCAAAAGCCCCAGGACGCTTGTTACCACCTTGGTCGACATATCGTGCAGTAGCATTGTACGCCCGAAGCATCGTCTCCGTGTATCCCAACAGCGACCCGCATGATCATATGTTGTGGGCGCTCAGCAATACGACCGTTAAGGCGGATGAGGTAGGACCGTTCCAAGGTTTTGAATCCAAAACTGTCTCTGGTTTGAGCTAGGATAAGGTAGCACATTGGTCAAGTACGCACTAATTATAGCTGAAATCACGATTGTAGATAATGGCTGAGTCGAGAATTTCTTTGTGCGCCATGACCGTCCGATAAGTTTCTTCTGATACCATCGGGGTTGATATATTCATAGAGGTCAGTGATGACTGAAGAGAAGTTTTTCTTTGTTTCTTTGTGCAGGTTTGAGACGGCAATGCGGGCTGCAAGGATAGCGTAGTCAGGGTGTCTTGTTGTGAGATAGGCTGCAGTTTCGGCAGCGAGGTTCTGACAAAGGCGTAAGATCAAACATGATTTGGACGGAAAAACACCAAAGACTGACATCGAGCTCCACTGTAGTTACACCTTGATAAACACCTTGCACAACTTTTTGCGTGACTCTGAAACGCGACTTAGAACATATTCGAAGCAGCACAAGAAGACGCACTCGATGGGGTCCACGTAATTCATGTCAAGCCCGTAGCATAGCTTGTCGATGCGGGAAGTTATCTGGACAATACAAGGTGAGGAAAAGCGCGTCTGTGGGATGATAAACGCGTACCTTATCGAATTGAATGCGTTCCTTGCGTCTGTAGTATGAGGAAAATGAATAACCATCGTTCCGTGTTTCTTAGAGAACACCCTTACCCATCTGAAATGAGAGTGATGTTTCAATGGATCGTCGAAGGAATATTAGAAAGAGACTGACCGCGTTTGAAGACGTACGCCATGTTACTCGTAAAGATGGGAATGGCGCGCAAGAAAGTGAGAGATTGGTGAAGGAAGGGCGGTTGGTTGTGGGAGGTATGGACGAAAAAACAGAACACCCCTCTTTGTTAAGCATGTTGCGAAAGTGAAGGGATAGGGTCGGGATGAGGACGGGTAGGGTATTGAGAGTTCGAGTGATCAGAGGGGGAGGCAATAAGCCCTGCGTTTGGAAAAACGGAGCCTTCACTAAGAATTTTCTCGGCCCCACCATCTTCCACATCTTTGAACTTGACATCTTCATCCTCCATCCTCAACCCTTCCCTTTCCACCTCAATCCGGCCATTGTTGTCCACCTCTGGAGCTAGCTGCAGATAGAATTGGTTGAATTTGAGGAACCAGGTAGTCGTGGTAAGAGTAAAAGCTACATTAAGCCAGTAAGCGCCCAATCGGAACCATTTGGAAAATTTCATGAAGTTCGACACGTTGAACAAGTTCAGAAAGGTCGAACCGCGCGTCTGGCCTGTGGAGGGGCTTGACAGCGCAGCTACTCTCTTGAAAACATGTTCAACGCGAAGAAAAGTCAGGATTCACCGTAAGAATTCTCTCCCGAACTCCTGGCCTGCGGAGAGGCTTGGAGAGGCGTATTTCCTACTGGGAATCCCCTTAAGGAAAAGCAAATAGAACCCACGTACCTAACGAGGTTCCACTCCTCACGTTCATCAAATGATAGTGAGATTCAGAACATAATATAAGGAGCTGAGATGCACCTCCTCTAATCTTTTGCAGTTCGAACGTAGCTTCGTTTGGGTCAGCAAGAGGAGGCGAAAGTTTCGAATGGAAAGTGTGGTATAGGGCCAGAAGCCCGTCGCGTCCAGAGTGTGCAGTTTCCTGTAAGTAATCCAAAGGCCCATGGGCTCTAGATGGATTACTCGTCGAACGTGGGGATAGTCAACGCCCTGTTCGAAAGCTTGTGTCGCGAGAAATCCAGGGGTCTTGAGGGTTGAGCTGTTTCCGCCACCGATTCTCCGCTTCCATCCTCTCCTTAGGACTCATCCCTCCAAAGTATCTCGAAATGTCAGGAGCTTCTGCAACCCCATCCGTCATGAAGCCCAACACCATCTTCATCTTCTGATCCAGTACCGCTAGACGAATCCGGGCTGCTCCATATGAATGCGAATCCTCGCAGAATTTGATTTATGAGACAGCTCCTCTCCGTCGTTGGTAACGTTAGCGTCGTTGGTTTTGGCTTTGAGAGAGGAATGTATATAGAGTAGATAGGGCCGTAAGGAAGGAACAAGGCATGAAGGTCCTGCTGTGAGGTGTTGAATGGGATATTCTACGACTAGGAGCAGTAGCAGTTGATGTGGTGAAGGCCTGTTTTGGATGGAGTATGTATTTGGTATATGCCTTGAGTTCAACCGAGAGTAGATTTCCTTTGAATATGTGCCCGTGAAGTTGAGTAACAGCCTCCAATACATTTTCGGGAGTAGCGAACACGATGTGGCTAGGGAATAAAGTTATTGAGATGAAGCAAAAGAACTATCTTCGAAAAGGAGAAGGAAATAAACACACCTGTATCAGCCTGTCCCGAAGAATGGCTCACTGGCCAATCGACCTTTTTTCTATTTCTGCAGGTCCCAATACAATAATTATACAGATTGCGAGAGGGTCATAAGTAGCTTCCAGCTAACTTCGGCCAGTGATGTTCACCATGAGTATTGGTGTCATGTAGATGATTTGAGAGGTGTCGTAGAGTATAAGATATGAGCCAAAGAATCGACACAAAGAACATGAAATTACTGATATTGGGGATAGTGGTGGTACGGGTCTACGAAGCATTTTGTCTTGTATATTGATTTCAATTGGTCGCTGTGTTTAATTTTGCTTCAAGAAGTATATTCTGGCCTTCAAGCATATGTACAGTGGCCCTACTGCAAACATTAAGAATCATAACTGAGGTACGTACAAACGAGAGCTGTAAAATACTGGGGTGGTAAGAAGCATGTCATATTATTGCAAGATAGGAATAGGCACTAGCGATAGACAAGGCCAATCAAGGACGAGCATAACCAATGGTTTGAGTAAGGATGTTGGCTATTTGATTCCATTCCAAGGGGATACGATTGCGGTCTGGATGATAGATCTGGAATGGACAGTAAAATTTAGTAGCAGCCCGAGGTAACTTAAGACAAGTCAACGTACAAGATAGAGTTTTCGATACTGTTGAATCTTGTTCAACTTCTTGATATCCGTGAAATAGAGGCGCTTCGAGAGCTCTGGATGAGGATAGTCCTGAAGAAGAGCTTGAACGAATTCCGACCATTTGAAGTCCTTTACTCTTTCAGCAAATGCTTGTGCAGCTGCCACGCATGACGATGAAGATGTCGATGATGATGAAACTGTGGCAGATGGCTGGTTGGGTGCCGAACCAGAGGTTGGTGTAAAGGAACTTCGTAGTGGGGATGAACATGATGGACCAGAGGTATGGCCTGAGGTAGAAGCTCTTTGCGTGCTTGGAAAGTGTGTTTTGATTCTATCAGCAAGAGCACCGCAAAGTGTTGCAAAATCATTGAAAATGTGTTTATAATCGTTCCCGTCGCGATTCATGTTCATCCAATCGAGAATATCTCCAGCAAATCGAGAATAAAATCCATGAAGACCATACTGGCCTTTGCAAAGAGCAGATGGATGAATCTTAGTACTGTCGGTAATGCTCCCAAACACTTTCTCTAAGCCGATGCGGATGTCTGCACTTGATAGGCTCGTTAGGTTGATGTGTGACATTTCATGGTAAAAGATTGAGGAGACTGATCCATTCTGACGAGTACGTTTGAATGAGTACCATCATCAATCACCAGAAATGAATAATACTGACCGGTAAGTTCTGCCCTTGTTGGTCAAGAACATGAATGAGTTGAGAATACCCATTTTTGGGATCCCAGAGGCCTCTGAATGTCCTCTCTCGAAACCGCTTAACAAGAGAAAGAAGAGCTGTGGGCAACTCTCGAAGATTCTGATAGATATCACAATAATTGCTTGCAAATTTGCGAACAAAATTAGGCCCAGCTGCTTCACCCTCACTAAAAACTGTTTCGAGGCAGGTGACGATTAGGTCCATACCCGATGGACCAAGGGAGAATATGAAAGTGAACTCGTCATCATCAAAAGTGGTCCAGACAGGGATGGATCGGTGAAGTTTGACCAGGTCAGTCGCATTTCCTATGACATTGACACTAATGATATCCATGATGCGCCGAAAGACTTCCTGGTATATCAAATCCGGTGATGCTGACTTCCCATTGGAAGTGGCAGCTAAACGTTGAAACCAGTTGGTAAGCATCTTGGTTGTATCTGTATACCCGGAATAGATGAAATGATGTTCACTGCTTGTTGTCCACTGTGTTTTGCATTGTGAGTATTTTGTCTAATAATCACAACAAAAATGCTCACATACCCAATCACAATGGTCACTGTCAGAGGGCCCAGCCATGTTCACTAACATACGTTTCAAGATATCAAAGTCTAGTGGCCGAAGCAGTAGGGATTTGGGCATGTTATTGGCACCATTCTGATCAGTACGTTCATTAAACAGAAAGGGAAATATTATACATAATACTCACCTCCTCATCAAAGTCTATGGAGTCATCGCTTGAGTAGTCATCAGATTTCTTGGATTTCTTTCTCTGGCAGATACGAGTAGGAATGATTAAAAAAAAATAAGATTGTCAACAGAAACGTACAGGTTTCCCTGATGTTGACTTTGTTGAGTTCTCGGAGTCTACTGGGTCAATATCCGAAGAGCCAGAGGGAAGAGTGATATAAAAGCATGTTTTGACAACAGTAGAAGGAATATCTTTAGGTTTTGCTGAAACGCTAGCCCTGCGTAGACCACAAGTCAAATTTTGAACAGCAAATGAAGAGGTTTACATACATGCGAAGATCATCAACATTGAACGTATCTTTCTCCAACAGCTTCAAAAGTGCAGACTGACCTCGTCCCACCTTCTGGACTTGCAAGATACAAAACTGAACGTCACTAGGCTGAACTGTGGCAGGTAGTAAATCTGCAAAAGCCAACTCAATTGCGGTACAGATTTCAAAGTGAGCAGCATGGGGAGGAAGGGAGATAGGGCGAATCCGTCTCGATGACCATAAAGCCTGAAATCTAAATTCAGATCCAAGGTACTTAGTATACTATATTTATCAATTTAATAGGATAATTACTCTGTCGATGAAGGACGTGTGGCTTCCCCACGAGAGACAAGGCTAGGCTTTCCATAAAGAACAACATGAAACACTACAGGCTTTGGCAATGATTCTGAAATTTTCGCAGATGATTTTGTTGATTTTGGTAAGTCGGCCTTCTTCTTTTTCTTAGGGCGGCCAGTGATGTTGTCAAATTGAGCCTTCCGATCCTACGCATAAACGACGTCAGTGAAAATGATAATATCATGTAGATTACTGATACAGACAGCCTCAGCTGGGTTAAATCGACGTTTGTCACCGAGTTCAGGGTCACTTGTTGCATTCACATTGGTGGATTCTCTGCGAGTTTCACGTTCTTTGATATGATCACGGAACGGCGATGCAGAGAATTGTTGAGCAGTTGTTTTGAGTCCTGAGCGTGCACCAAAGATCGAATTTGCGGTTGCCGATCCTGAAGGAAACGGCTTTGGGAATGGCTGGAAAATCAGATCAAATTACATTAAGTAGTGGCATCTGATCGGAGAAATACCTTCGAAGATGACAGAGGTGGTGGGTCCATGGATGTGCTAGTCGTCTGGATGATAGCTCAATGAGCATTCAAGGGACTGTAAAAAGGAACACAAACTTGAGTTTCATGATCAGGTGGATGTATGTGAGATGCCGCAAAACAACCACATATTAAACATTTTGTAGATGCTGAGACACTGTCCAGTAGACCATCCTCAGTGCAAAAAATACCACAGAAAGCTTGACATTTTGGTGGTGAGTTCCGACATGACCCAAGAAGTGAGGGATCAAGTGAAACAGGCAAGGACATTGCGGTTCATCAAAGAGCGACGTGGATGACTTGCGGTGTGAATTTTTTGGCTGTGCTTCTTTTCAAGCTTGTTTGCATCTACCTCGAAGCATTTGTTTGCATGCCGTGACATATACACCTACAGCCTGCTTAGCTCATGGTCTCGACTCTCAACGATGTGAAAAGGTCTTCAAGTTGTTAAATGTTACTGCCAGTTGGATCAGCGCTTCTAGAAAGTTATCATTCTCGTGTATGTTGGAATCAATCTGACTGGCTGATTTCAAGAAAGTCATCATTTTCGTTACATATGTTGGAAATGATCCAACGGACGTACATATGCAGGAAATAGTCTGGAAAGAAACATATGCTAGAATTGACCTGAACATATATGTATACAAGAAAGTAAACTTATTTGAACAAGATATATGTATTGGAAATGATTGGGTTGACGAAGATATATTGGAAATGATTGGGTTGACGAAGATATACAGGAAAATAGATGAACTGAATTTTTCCCCACTATTACGCCCATACGTTAGGAACCCGAATGGTATGGCTTCTCACACAGCCAAAGAACTAACGACCGCGCTATAGGTTTAAAGTTGTGACAGCGATATCGTTGTACATCGAGATTGAAATTCTGGGAGATCTTGCTTGAAGTCCATGGGCGTTTCCTTTATCATAGACGTTGATTTTGTTGGTCCTCCTACGAGCCGCTTCAGGAACGTTCTCATGGTAGCGGGGATTCATATAGTCAACACTCACTTACTTTGAGACGTCAAACACACAGAAGGTGCCTTGAAAGAACCTTGGATTTTAACATCTTCGTTGAATATATCTCTTTCGGAAGCTGCCTAATGAAAAACTCTCATGGACTGAGTCTCGAGGAGCCAAACGGTCCTGGCTGATAGGGAGATCCTGCATGACATCAACCAATGAGAAAAGAAGAAAAAGAAATTTATTTCCAAATTCCCGATGCGGCAAATCACATCCGCACATATTCAGCAGACCGTCTGGGCACATTCGTATGACCGACATCTGAATTCGTCCTAGCCTGATGATGCACGAGTAAAACGGTCTATCCAGTGTCGAGGAACTCAAGTTTGTTGTATCTCCAAGTACCGTCCAGGCATCGACTTGATCAAGGATTATTGTCATAATATTGGCAGGGCACTTATCGAGGGGCTCTTGCAACACAGGTTACAAGCGATTTATTAGTTGAGCCTGTGGTGCAGTCCGGTAGCTTCTTGCTCCCGTATATACACTTGTAATGTATACATAATCACCGTATGCACCTGAGGCCATCGCGGATCATGTCGTAGTTGATTGCCCGAAAAATCTAGGCGTTATTGAGGCGGAGCTTGAGTATGTTGGTTGGGAGAAAGCTGAGACGGCGCCTAGACGATGCGTATGGGCTCGCAGAGTTATCGTGAACGGGAGACACGGGCATGAGATGCCAAACCCAAGCTCCGTCCATATCGAGCTCTAGTTTAACGGCGGTTTGAGTTGCCGTGCGTGATAGATGATATGTTTTGTGGTATTTTTAGAGGATCATAGATTTACAGGTCCACTGATTTACAGGTCCACATGAAGCTATCGTTTTTATGAAATCTGCAGCATCAATGAGTGCTTCAAAAGGAGTAGACCAGACTTACTTTCGAATTAGCGTACCTCTTCTAGAGCTAGACGGGACATACGCATCAAAGACCCGGAATGTTAGGATTTCTTACAAGCCCAGAAGCCCCATGTATAGAAAAGTCTTGATAAATATTGGTGTCTTTTAGTACCAAGAAGAAAGGTCGAGATAAGGTACGTAGAAATTCCTCTGCCTGAGAAATTCAGTCAACCTTGCATCGGTCCGGCTGTCCGAGAAAAAGATTTGCAGTAGTGAAGTGAAAACATCATCGCTGCCTACTTTTACTGTTCAGCGGTCAGCGGTCAGCGTTACGAAGTAATGCTACGTACAGAAAAATATCTTACAAGTACAGCTGGAAAAACATCATTTTACTAACATACAAGGGTTTACACTGTAATCATTCACCAATCATCTTGACATTTACATGCATTTGCATGAGCGCCTTCGAAGCATTCAATGAGCCACAAAGCCTTGCGCAGACATGAGTTTGAAACGCACTTCATTGTTGAGAAATCGGTGCAGTGTTCGAACGATGGACCTTACGTTCGGAGGTCAGATCCCCTCCCCCTACTTCACCCTCTATACCATCCCCACCATCCATAACGATATCGTCTTGCACTTTAGGACCCTCCTCCTGAGCTGGGTGAGGCGACGGCGATTCCGCCGACGTAGTACGGGATTTCCCTAAATTTTGCCTGGAGTCATAAGACAAATTTTCCTCCGGCTCGCGATGAACATTGTAGACACGGTCAAAAGCATGCAGATCGAATTCGCGCTGATGCACGGCCTGATGGGATTCGAGCATCGAGGGAGCTGTGATGGGACGTTCGTCTAGTGCGGGCTGTTGTTGGTACGGATAAGCTTGTTGAGGGTATGGTTCGTGAATATAGTTTGACTTGTGTTCATACTGACGAGGGCTGACAGGACGTTGACCTCGGCCTCGTCCATCTGATACGACTGACACGAATGAATCAGATAGGTTTCGCTCCGAAGAGATTTAGCGTACAAGTAGCATTCCTAAAGTTGACATCGTACCGTTGAGATTGGTACTCCCGGTTGTCATCTACAGCGCAGGACAGTGAGATGGATCCATATATGTCCTGATGCACGAACGACGTACTATAAGCACCACTATGATTATTCGCAAGGTTTCCAGAACCGCTGAAATCGTTGCCGTACGAGTTATCAAAGTTACTCCGAGTCGAATAGTCGCTCCGGATAGTTTTGTAAACGTTTCCAGCAGTGTGTGAGAATTCACCACCGTATATGTCAAAGTTGTGAGCACCTGCGAAAAAGGCTCCACTGATAGTAGTCGTGGCAGCGGTCGCAGTGGTAGCAGGTCGTGGCGGTCGTCGTAGATTGTCCGGTTTCGTTTGGTATCCAGTAGAATCTAGACGGTAGGGGTTGTTCGACTTGGGAGGGGAAGTGGATGGTTGATTTGAATCAAACGACATCGCGGAGGAATCGAGAACCGGGAAGACGAAGGTAAAGAAGCTCGATATATACGCAACAGCTCTAAATCACGAGTACAAAGCTTTACAAGGCATCGGGGCAGTGCAGTACGAGTTGAATATCAAAGAGGAAGTATAACAGATTTGGAAGAAGATAATGGGATTATTGAACGCCGTCGACCACTGAACACCCATTCGCACAGGAACTAAAGTTATACGTGCGTTGATAATTGATCGAGACTAGCAATAATCAGAAAACACGAAAGCCTCAAGAAAGGATGAATACCTGGAAGCTGTTGAACATTGGAATGGTGAACACAGCTTGAACATTGCACAGGACCTCAGATCAATGATGAAACAGAATGCAACCTTCTTAAAATTCCTGTCTAGATTGGTTCGAACGCATAGCATCCAACAGAGAAATTTACGAGACATCCTCGAACCGGCTTAAGCCGGAGTAAAGTCACGTGGTCGGAGCAACGTACGCGTTCCGAGTTTGGTCCGCGACTCTATTGAAGTTTACCCTTTCCTTATCGTTACCCCGCTGACCATTCGACACTGCTGACTTCCAGCTTCTTTCTGAACTACCTCTTGGCACACTGAGAGGTTTGCCGTACTTAAACCCGAAATTTCCAGACCTACAAGGATCAGGCACATCTGCAGCGCAGAAAGGAATATTGGACTAGTAACAGCCAAAATATACATTGGGCCCATTAATGCTGCTACGGAAACCAACTCATGCCGGGGGGTCGCCTACACCGTCATCGGCACGCCTTTTTTCTGAACTCGACGGCTTTTCTTCTGTACCATCACCTTCGATATCTCCACCTCCAGTCCCAGTCAGCCCGCAGAGCAAGACTCACGCATTCTTTTCCTCGCCATTTTCTACTACCCCGCCCAGTCCTTTATTACCACCAAGAAAAGTACCGGCTGATGAAAGAAACGGATCTGTATCGAATATCAATCGATACTCTGAAAGGTTGATTGCTACTATCTCTATCTCCAATGACACTGACCAATCATCCTAGAGCGACACCTCCAAGATCTCTTACAGCTGACTTTTTCTCTACCAGTCCCTCCATTTCTGCTCCCCCAAAAACATCCCCCGCACCCAGGCGAAAGTTCCTTAATCTGCAGCTGAACGGAGACGAAGTTAAACATATGACTCCCGTGACATTAGCAGGAGCTTTCGCATCTACACCCACACCTACAGAAAGCCGAGATCAATTTAATTTCATAGGAGATAAAACCTCATTTGACTCAGAGACCCGTAGCTATTCGTCTTCATGGTCTGAACATATGAACGAGCCAACACCGAAACCTCCCCCAAAATCGCCTTCGCTTGTATACTATCCTGGACGAGGCCCAAATGGATCTTCATTCGATGTACAGCAACTTCCATCATCCGTAATTCCCACTTTGGGTGCAGAGCCTGACGCAGAGGTTCTTTCCACGTCCCCTTCATTTTCGCACCTTCCTTCATTAGGCTTGACGGCAGCACAAGGGTTATCAGCTTATCCATCTCGGCCCACGTCGTCACATTCCCTTCATTCTGCCGCATCGCAAGTCTCGCAAGAACTAAACACCAGTATGACGCATTCTCTAGGCGAACCGGATCTCGGCGAAGGTATTTTTTACCCAGCAGGAGAGGAGGAGCTCGCCGCGGGGATGATTATTCGGTCATTTCTACCTTCCCAAAGTGAATCAAAGAAACTTTCTGGGGTGATGCAGCCTTTATCTGTATCCACTGCGTCATCGAATTCATCTGCATACTCCAATAACATGGCTTCTGTTCCCGTAACGTTACGGCTCAGCCGTGCCTTAGGCCAGGGAACATTCTCTTCCGTCTGGTTGGCCGAAGATTTGTCTCCTACCTCGCTTCTCTTGAGATCAAGGAAAAGCTTGAAGGATCTCAAACGAAAGAGTACGATGGATCTGAAGGCGAACTTGGACTCTGGTGGTACCGGTAGAGGCAATCAACCTACAGAGCCCATTGTGAGAGAAAACAAACGCGCAAACGGGAAACTTAAATCTTCATTGGGCACTACCTCGAGTCTTATGAGGCGCTTGCGAGGAGGAGTCAGTGGAACTCGACCTGGAGGAGCCTCTGCGTCATCGGGTCAGGCTAGCACTGACGATGCCATACATGTCTCTATAGCCATGGGCAGACAAGGGACTCTAATGCCTTCTCCTATACCACCGACGTCCACACTCCCTTCCCCGAATACTGCAACTAACGGTCTTTTACTTGATTTTCCCCCTGCGCTTATTCCTGGCCACCCGAGCCATTCAATGTCTCCGCCTCTAGTGTCATCATCGCGACTAGGGCTGGGTCTCCCGTTCGAACAAGATCGTATTTCCTCCGCGTCTTCCGCACGCAGCGTGTATCTCGAGTTCAGCGATGAACCTATCGGGTTGAAGTCGTTGTCTCCCCCAAAGTCGCCTGATTTATACAGCGATAGACTGTCTATCATCGGCCTAGATGCTCCTCATCACAATTACCAGAACAGCTCCGTGTCTCGCGCTTCCAGTGTATCGTGGAAGTCGTCTGTTTCGTCCGATGAAGGACAGGAAGGGGGAGCAGAAGATGGTTCGGTTTGTCGGACCAGCTCGACCCGTTCGAATTTGAGCTCACGGAGCTATCAGAAGGGTCGACATGGCTTAACGTCGCGCCGCAGCTCTACAAAGTCATCTGTGAGACGCGACCGGTCGAGATTAAGATCTAGGTTGGTCGCTGTCAAATTGACATCGAGGGGGGTCATCGAAGAACGGGAGAGAGTACCCGGTCAGGTGTTGAGCCGTCAAGAGAAAATGGAAGAAGAGGAAAGAGCAAGGGAAAGAGATCGAACCAGAGTTAGTTTCGTTAGAGAGGTCGAGGTTATGAAGGTGAGATTCTCGGAATTCTACAGATTGAATTCCCTGTTTGCTAATCATTATATCTGTAGCATATTTCTCATCCAAACATAACTCCATTACTGTCGCACCTTACGACTCGCACGCATCACGTCCTTGTGCTTCCATACCTTCCTGGAGGTGATCTTTTGGGGTTAGTTAACGATGAAACTACCTGGAATAACCTCGGTAAGTGAGAATAAAACATCCATTGAGGGCATTTGGGACTGACGGAAAATAGGTGAAAATACATTGCGAAGAATATTCTCGGAGCTTTGTAAGGCTGTAGGATGGTTACATGGTGTCGGACTAGTTCATAGAGATATCAAATTAGAAAGTGAGTACCTACCGAAGCACAGTACGTGGCAGAACTAACTTTTGTATTCAAGATATTTTATTAACCGTATCATTGAGTCCTCAGCCATTAGATACACCTGGATCGGGGTCAACAATGAACGGGGTAATGCTGACAGAAGGAAACACAACTGCCTCACCCACAAATTACTCGTTCTCTGCCTCCTCGCAGTCAACACCCTCATCACCAACATCTGACTTTCACAGTTCGTCAGTGCCTCCATCTTCCGCAACAAGACTTCCCACGCCTCCTCAACCGCTCATCAAATTGACTGATTTCGGCTTATCAAGGTTCATCGATCCCGCTAATCCCTTACTAACTACACGTTGTGGGAGCGAGGCATATGCTGCTCCAGAGCTTGTAGTTAGCGGTGGTCGAGCCGGTGTAGCGAGCAGCACCAAATCACCTTGGTTCATGGAGGAGGAGGCTGCTGGGTATGCGCACGAGACTGACTCTGAGAGCGAAAATGCAGGCGGGTATGACGCTCGCGAAACCGATGCCTGGGCGTGTGGAGTTGTCCTATATGCACTTGTTGCAAGGAGACTTCCATTTGGGGAAGGACCCGGGGAAACTTTGGGTGCAGGACAGATCACGGGTGAAGGTGGGTTTATCAGAGGGTTCAGTCCGATGGAAAGGAGACAGTGGTTGATGAAGATTGCCAGAGGCGAATGGCATTGGCCAGGGATAGAGATGAACTCGAAAGCCATGATGAGTTCTGAACTTCATGGTTCTGACCTTGTTCGTAGTATCGGTGCCAAGCGCGCTGTTGCAAAGTTGCTGGTGAGAGATCCTAGTCGACGGGCAAGGATCAAGGACTTCTGGAATGATGAATGGGTCCAAAATTTTCCCGTCGACGGAGGAGATAGTATTGATGGGTTACCATCGGATTCGGATTCCTACTCACCCTATATCCCCGACGTTCCCAGCATCCCCAGTCTGCATGAATTTACGAATGTATCATCACAATTTTCTTCTGGCCATCCAAATCCATATTCAACAAGTTTGTCAGGCCTTCCTCCTCAGTTCGGAAGGCCTTCTGTTTCCGATAACGTCTTTGCCAGTACTCACGAAGATGATGATGATGAATTTGACAACGACCGCAGGGAGAATCAAGAGGTCGAAGTCAATGGTGATGATGATCCAGGGAGCGC
The DNA here is from genome assembly GCA_028011325.1 of Lentinula lateritia. Classification (NCBI taxonomy): domain Eukaryota; kingdom Fungi; phylum Basidiomycota; class Agaricomycetes; order Agaricales; family Omphalotaceae; genus Lentinula; species Lentinula lateritia. The sequence continues at coordinate 227,991 of JANVFT010000035.1, forward strand.
AACCGCAGAAGAAGATGACGAGCTTGAGGAAGAAGAAGATGGAGAGGGTTGGTTGGTGGACAAGGACAGCATCAACCACATTGCAAGATCTGAAGTGCCTAGATGATGAATCTAAATCAGTGTCGATGGTTTCAGAGGCGCGCATTCGACTGAACCCAAGCCATTTATATCCCAGCCGATATCAGGCAACAAGCGATCTGGAGGCTCATGCTAATACTACTCTGTGACTGCGCGGATTGCCCAAGACGATCACCCAGATCAATATTCTTATCGTCAACTGTTTACCCAATCGCTCCCGTTTTCCATCCACGTCCTATATCTATTCGTAATTCTATTTAGTTGTTTTTTGTGTAACCTTCTCTCTAGCTGTTCATACCACCTACAGGTATCCTCTAGTACATAGCACCATATACTATGTATGTATCACTCTGTCAGTCCTTTCATGTATCCGCATAGACCAAATTCGTCGTTATTTACCCAGAATGAAGCAATAATCAAGTTTGATCAGTGACAGCAGCGCCTAATCTAATACTAACTTGATAAATGCGACTCCGGTATTCTGCTCGTATTCAACCGTCGTTCATCGACAGAGTGGGCCTGGAGTGGACTCACACCGCATATTTCCTGGCCAAGTAGCATGCTGACTCTTGAAAATACTGTGGACAATGTCCAAAGCGTCAAAGGGCTCCAGAGCAACTCAAACAGTATTTACCGTAATTTGTCCCAGGTGAGAGCTTTCTGTATTCGAAATGTTCAGTAACATGTATCCTCAGTCCATTGAACTTTCATAGGAGCCTCGTCGATTTTGAGACCGATAGCCCACTTATCTTGAAGGATTTTCCTATCTGGTTCACAGTCTCTCACAGTGTACAAGTTCTTCCAATGATGTTTGAGCTTCAAAGAATGTCAGCGTGATTCGCGTGCCAGTGGCACTGTCAAGACAACGTTTTTTTTCCCTTTGTTCTTCAGAAGAAAGACCATGTTAAAAGCCTGGAACTATGCGTTCTTTATTCTTTGCCCTCGTCCTGGCTGGGCGTCTGTATTCTTTTCCCCCTCCTCTTCATGTCTGTTCCTGCGTTCGACAATTTCAGCAGAGCGAGGGCGTCGCGTTATTCCTACAACTCCCCGCCTTCGAAACCATGCGCAGGGTTTGATTACAATGGGCATGAGTGCTGCCAGCTCGCGTCTGGAGATGGATTTTGCTTCTCTCATAAGGGCCAGAAGTCCTGGAGCATAGCTGGCTCAGTATCTCTGGAAGAAAGGCGCCGACACGCAAACGGGGGACGTTGCAACGGAGTGGCTGCCAGCACGGGCAACCTTTGCAATCGGAAAATCTGGGGTTTCACCTTTTGCCACTCGCATAGGGATCAGCAACCTCCTGCTAAATTCTTCGAAGACGTCTTCGATTATTATGCCACGCCTAATCGAGGCTCGGAGCTCGCCACAAGAAGTGCTACCGTGAAGGAGAACATGATGGCTTTCTGTCTGGTGAAAGAAGAATGGTCGCAGAATGGGCGCAATGCCCGAAGGAGAGCGGAAGAGGAAGCCGAAAAGAGAAGGAATGCCGCAGAGGAAGCTCAGCGTGCATGGCAACGACAGCAGGAACAGGATGCCGCAGAAAGGAGGAAGAAGGCCGAAGAGGAGAAGAAGAAAGCGCATGCATTTGCAGAGAAGCTTCGTCAAGAGTACGCACGACAAAAAGCAGCTGAAGAAGAGCGCCAACGAAAATACGAACGAAATAGGGAGGAACAAAAGAGAAAGGAGGAGGAAAAGCAAAGAGAAGCGGAGGAGTTAGCCAAGGCTAAGCGGATGAAAGATACAAAGGACAAGCAGGATATCGTCACTCGTTATCGTCGTTCGTGCATCGAGTTCGACAAAGTCAGTCGATTCTCAGACATGCGTCGTGCATCCTTTACTACAATTCCCTGGCCGGTGCTTCGTACCCAAGACGCCATTACACCTAGTGAAATCAGTTGGGAATTCGTTGAGAAATTCTTCCACTTTGTGAAGGATTTTTTGGGTCCTGCGGTCTATCGATCCCTACTCGAAGATGCGAGAAAGCGATACCACCCTAATCGATGGGCTGCCAAGAATGTTGTCAACTCTGTGGTTTCAAAGGTGGAACGAGAGCAGCTTGAAAGTGCTGGCAATACCGTTTCCCAGGCAATCAACTCCATCTTCAGTACTTCCTTCCTTTGAAGTCTACGCCTGCTATCGAGGACTTCTTTATTCATTACTCGTCTTCATGCCACCCTAACTTTGTGTTCTATCCCATTTGAATTCTTCAAACTATTGCTCTCGCCGACGACAGAGGCCAATGGTGATTAGTGATGCATTGACGCACGTCCAACGTTACGCGGTAATGCGGAGATGCTCACTCGGAACGACAACTCGAGTATGGTGTTGCGATATGATGGTCTTTAGATCATAAGAGTTATACCGCATGCGCTATGAGTCAACATGGACAATATGCGAACAAATCCTCTTCGCTGTTTATCAACCTTCCTGAAGTCCGTCTCTTCTGTCATCAACTTGAACCCGAACACTTGCCCCTTCTTTATGTAAATTCCCTTTTACTTCATATCTTCGCGTTCGGCAGGCTCACCATGGAATGGTAAACGACTTTATTTTCAAAAATGTTTGAGCTCATGAAATTCCGTATCCATATTCCAGAGAGATCGAGGAGAAATGTATTTGTAACATTATATGCGAGCAACAGTACGTCTCCTTTCAAGAGTTTGCGCAAACGGACATTAAAATAACAGTGACGTTTTTTTTCTAGATTATTCAAGTTACTTTCGGGTTGGAGTCGGAATTAATCCATTCACCTCACATTCATTTTATGCCTTGGAACCGTACATGTTTGAACTGTGTACTGTGATCTCGTCTTATCCTTTCTATCCATTGTATTCTTTCCCCACAAGCAGCGTCCTCAAATTCGGTGAAGCGCAGCTTACCACAATTCACAGTAAGTAATGCGGAGGACGTTTAGCTAGCTCGGCATTTGATCGTCGCGAAGGGGTATACCTCTGTGAAGGCGTTTGTATCCCATCAATTCCCTCGCGCTCGGAACTGACCTGGGTAATAAGAAAATATTCTGCACGTTACGAAAATTCATAGCAAGAATTCCCTTTCTGGTGCGAATTTTCTTTCAAAGCAGGTCGCATTGAGCCTTGTGTCGTGTGGTCTCCAAATCATTCCGACTGTAAAGCGGGCTTTATGCTTACATACGCACATCAACTGAAGCAGCACTTACTGTGACACGTCTTTCGTAGCTTCTACTGGTCCCGCGATCTGAAAATGATTGTAAAAAGAGCTTGTAACATTAGTTGACGAAGCTAAGAATGTAGGACTAACATCTGACTCCGGTCAGAAGAGCAAGCCTTCGTGAATCTGTACACGGAATTGATTCTCGTTATTTTTTCGAAGATCTGGAAGAATGCTAAGGAATGTTGGACACTTGTTTGGAACACAGAAGGCAGAAATCCGCGAGGAATCTCCTAATCGGCCCAGTCTTTTATTGTTAGAGAATTCAGAACCAGAGCTGTGAAATCATCTTTGTCCCCCTACGGCCGGTATCATCATGAAGTTTTCCGTCTTCGTCCCCATCCTTACAGCAGCGACCACTTTGGCTGATCAGCTCCGTTTTGACACTACCTATGACAATGCCAACCAATCTCTCAGCACCGTAGCATGCTCAGACGGTGTAAACGGTCTCCTCACAAAAGGTTTTACAACCTTCGGCTCTTTACCTACTTTCCCCAACATTGGAGGTGCAAGCGCTGTCACAGGATTCAATTCGCCCAACTGTGGGTCATGCTGGAACGTTACTTTTACCAACTCTACGACAGGAGACTCGACTACCTTGAGCATTCTGGCGATTGATGTGGGCAGCGGATTCGTTGTTTCGCAGGAGGCGATGGACAACTTGACGAATGACAATGCAGTTGCATTGGGTGTTGTGAATGTTGATTCGGTTCAAGTGAATACATCGGTATGCGGACTCTGAATTGCAGAACTAGGTAAGACTCCCGAAGACAACTTGGTGGGAGTTCACTTACGATACTTGTAGTTCACGATTGAAGAACATTCATTCGGACGCGGAGATTTAAATGATCGTATTTCGGACCAGTTGGTCACATATGTAAATATAGCAAGATGAGTAGGGTGCATTTGTTTGGCAGGAGGGTCTTTCCAGATTATCTAGGTCCAGTCAATGCTTTCGGTACAACAGAATCATAATTTGAACCCCAAACTACGCATGCAAGCTAGATGGTTCTGTACGAGTTCTTGGCAGTTTTCGTCTGCTTCAGGCCCGTATTTGAGAAAGCAATCATCCCTAGCTGACTTAGTTTGAGGGCATGCGCAGCACCTGTATGATATAGAAGAGAGGTCAAAGGTAGATGTAAAGCTAAGAAGAGTGCATACGACTTGAGTCCTTCGGGATTTAACGGGTTCATTTTGGGGTTGGTAGGGTCATACTTAACTTCGGATACAGGTTCTTGGGGTGAAGACCATAAAGAGGATATCTGCAATGTACCGATTAAACGCGAGTTAAGGGCACAGGCGATAGACGTACTACCTTCTGGAACATGGTGGTGTGAGCAAGCAAGGTACGGCCTCGGACTTTGTCATGAGGTGACAGAAGGTGACCTAAGGTGACTTCCCAGATGTGACTCAGTCGGTTGTGACCGCACGAATCCTCGCAATCATCAATGCCGGCAGAACAGGGCAGAATGTAGACAGAATGGTCGACGGAAGCATACTAATAGTTTGCAGGGGCTTTGTCTCACCACTTTCAATGAATCGCCATGTTCTCTACCACGAACCTCTTCCTAGCTGTGATATTCTTCTATACGTCGAGCGTTCACTCTCAGACATGCGAGAATTTCGGTCAGCTCAACGGCACCAGCTGTGAATGTCCGACAGGAACTGGTGGTTCAACTTGCTCAGAATTAGCTTGTGGGGGAAACATCTTTGAAGGCTCGCAAAGGCCTCTAACATCAACCTCATCTGGAGGATTTGCCAACCTCACTTCATCTGGATGCTCTTGTCAAAGCGGATGGACTGGAACAGGCTGCAACGTTTGCCAGACTGCTTCGGCCTGCCAGAGCGCGGCGAATTCATTGGAAAGTTCAGATTCGTCCTTGACCGGCGATGATGATGGACAGAATAACACGCTCGTTTGCAATACTTCTCCAAAAGTTTGGGCATCTAGCCAAATGAGCTGTAGTGTTGATGTGAGTAATTCATTGATACTCAATCGATTCTTTACTGACATATTCACAATGTAGAACCCCACACTGCAAGCATTATATCCACTATCCTCGACGCTCAATATCATCCGTACTCTCAATCCTTCTCTTAGTCCTTTGCCCAACGTCACATCGTTCGGATCTACGGGATCTTTATACGCTCAACTTTTCTACGAAGGCGAAGAACAATTTTATTGCAAATCCGATTCATGTGACCAGGACAGCAATAATTGGAGCTGCCAGGACCTTGAATGTATTTGTCGACCGAATACAACATTTTGTGGAGGTGTTCCAGCTACAAATCTCACTGGGGCTATCAATACCCTAACTGGGACATTAAACATAGACTGTGGCGATGTAGACAATTCTACGCAACAGGCAACCTGCAGTTTCAAACAAGCAACAATAGATAGTCTTTTTGGCTCCTCCGGATTGGTACTCAACGGCTGCTCGTTCGGCGAATGTCTTCGACAGAGCGTACTCGACAGTAATGGGACCACATCCACTGCCTCGTCTACGTCTACCCAAGCCTCCCTTAGTGGAGGTGTCATCGCTGGATTAGCAGTCGTAGGAGGACTCTTACTGACTGCAGCTGTGTTCTTGTTATTGGGTTGTTTTTCTCAAAGACGAGCACGAAAGTCTGGCTATAATCAATTCGGATCCGGGAACGTCACTGTCGAGTGGTCAAACATCAGTTATATTGTCCAAAACTCGACCAAGACTTTGTGGAGGAAGCGCAAATCGTCTTCAGAATACAATGATGATAAGGTCATACTCGACTCCATTAGTGGACGTGTTCTGCCTGGACAAATGATGGCCATTCTTGGTCCTAGTGGTGAGTGACTTATCCGTTCAAACTTATCCAAACTCATTTTAGGTAGGCGCCGGAAAAACAAGCCTTGTCGAAATTCTCGCTGGAAAACACAAATCCGGGTCTGTCCTTGGTCAGGTTTCCTTCCCATCTGTCTCTCAGTCCAGCCCTCGCATCGGCTTTGTTCCTCAGCAAGACGTTTTGCCTTCAACATTAACGGTTCACGAGGCTCTTCTTTTCGCAGCTCGATTACGTCTCCCGGAGAACATTCCAGATGCTGAAAAACATGCCAGGGTAGACGCGATTCTTCAAAAACTTGGTATTGAAGGTTTGAAGAATGTGAGGATTGGTGACAATACGAATGGACGAGCTAGAGGTATCAGTGGAGGCGAGATGAGAAGAGTTAGTATCGGGCTGGAGCTCATCGCTAGTCCAGATATCTTGATTCTGGATGAACCTACATCTGGTAAACACCTCCTGCCCATCCTTTCTCACGCACAAATTGACGTTTCTCTGTAACAGGTTTGGATTCGGTTTCAGCTGCTCGAGTAGCCAATGTGTTGCATGCAATTGCTCATGATTCATCATCGCCGACCGCCGTGATTGCCTCCATCCATCAACCTAGGTGTGCCATCTCTTCTCCTTCCACGGTCACCTTTCACTTAAAGTCTTCCTCTCAGCTCACAACTTTACCAAACATTTGACACCATTCTTGTTCTTTCTCACGGACGCTCGTTGTATCTCGGTCCTGGATCTTTCGCTCCAGTAGACCATCTCACTCGCACTGGTTTAACTCAGCCTTATCAACAAGGTTATAATGTAGCGGACTATTTATTGGAAGTGGCCAGTGATCCACCTCTAGCGTTACTTCAATCCCCAAAACATGCTATACCTGCCTCCGGGAGTGATCAGGTAGAACTATCCAATAATATGTCGATGGAGAAGGTTGAGGATGAGAATAGTACTAGTATTGATTTCAGAGTTAACAATCGCAGTAAAGTTGCGATCAGGGGGGGTGCTATGCTTGGGTTCGGAAAATCGAAGTATGCGACGACGTTCTTGACGCAGTTGGAGTATCTTTCGGGAAGGGAATGGAAAGTTTTGCGAAGGTGAATCCATTGTTTCTCCAACCTCCTGGACATTTTCCAACGCACTCGTAGGGACAAAACACTCTTCTTCACCCATGTTGCTGTTGCTGCCGTGCTTGGAGTATTTTGTGGTACGTGTCAAACCTATTTTCAAACATAGTTTAATTACAAGGATCCGGAAATCAGGCGGTTTATACTTCAATATCGACACTACCATCGCCGGTTTTCAGTCTCGGGTTGGTTGCTTGTTCTTCCTTGTAAGTTCTAACATACATTCTGGAAATTATAATATTCATTTTTTCTAGGGAGCTTTGATAGCGTTCTCGTCCTTGAGCGCGCTATATAATATTGTCGAAATCAGACCATTGTTTCTTCGCGAACGATCTGCGTTCTACTACAGGTCAGTACTACATGGATTTTGCAAAGCAATGTTGACGTTTAGCACGATAGTCCGACTGCTTGGCTGTTGTCGCGATTTTTTTTCGACGTGGTTCCGTTACGGATCGTACCTACCATCATCGTGTCCACGATGTACGTATCTTGTTTTAACCTCATGTTGAATCTTAACTCACACAGGTTTACAGAACGTACTGGATGGCAGGTCTAGCACCCGACGCTGCCCATTTCTTCAAGTTCCTTTTCATCCTCGTGTTGTATACACTTGCATTGACACTTTTCGTCAGTATATGTCACCCCGCTCTATCTTTTACTTGTAACTCAATTTCTCAATTTCGGCTAACAGAATTTTCTCCTTGGAACTTTATTCCGAAATGGTGGCATCGCCATACTACTTTCTGCCTTGACTGCCCTCTATCAAATGACCTACGCCGGGTTTTTCGTTCATCTGGACTCGATACCTCCCGTCCTTCGTTGGCTACAGTGGCTTTGTCCACTCAAATATTGCTTGGAGGCTCTGTCCGTGAACGAAGTAGGCTCAGGACTTATGATTCAGGATTCATTGCAGGGTGTGCCTGTTGATGTGTCGGCGAGTCTGATCATGAATCTTGTATGTTGAAATGTGTTCTCTTGCCGTGAATTCATCACACTGAATCTGCCCATGGTAGTTGTTTGGATTCGGTCAAAATAATTACTACAGAGATGTTCTTGTTCTGTTTGCGTTCATTGCCGGGTTTGGGCTGTCTGTTATTGGTGTTGTTTGGATCAAGGTTCGCGAGCGACGTTAGTTGGGTCGTAACATACAGAGTGCTATGCAATATGGTATTTATTCTCTCCAAGTAAATGCTCTCACTTCCGCAGAAAACATACAGAGTGTATGAAAAACACCAAAAGTACCTTGGCGGTCTGGTTCATCGGATTTACATGTAGCCTTAGTTCTTACAGGACATAGGTGAATATCTCTTGTAAAGACCACAACGCCTCTTGCTTCTAGTGGAAGGTTCGAGAACTTCATCACGGATGCTGATTTGACCGAGGTTTACCTTATAAAAGCCAGACGCTACCCACGTCCTGTGTGATATGAACCATATCCTGTGGTCGATCTCTGGTCGATTTCATTTTGGTTTCTCAAGAAAGTGCACAAGTCGTATCGATAGATTGATAATAGATATGCGGATACACGGCTCCATCCCACAGGTGTTCTCGGTCCCACGCTGGCACGCCCAGAATCCGTGTTTAGATGACACCAAAAATTACAAAAAGATGTTTCTTCGAATATCTTACGCTGTTTCCTGAGGGAAGGCAACCAATTTCACACCGCTAACTTTATTTGCTTTCATTTTCTGCAAACCTTCATCGATTCCTGCAAGGCCATTAGGAAGTTTCTCCACCTGATTAGGCTGCAAATAGTGCAAATGCGTATCAGTCTAATGAAAGCAGCGATATTTCTTTGACGCACCACAATCTTTCCTTCTTGAAGTAGGTTTGGAAGGTTTTTCCATAGGATACGACCAAATTCTCTGTGAATGTGCGAACTTCCCATAATGGGGAACACTCTCTTCTCATTCTCTGGGGCATCATTCTTGGCCTCAGGGTCCACGTCAGCTATCTGACCACCTTCCACAATAGCATCGGTGCAAGCCGCTCGAGAATCCTTATCCCCGACTGCATTATAAGCTATTGTGATGGGTACGCTCCCAATATTCTTCGCGGACTCCGCCAAACTATCGATAGGCACCTTTGCACGGTCAATAACATGTGTCGCACCGATTGAGGTCAGCATGTCGGTATGACGAGCAGAGGCGTACGCGATGATGGTGCTATAACCGAGAAACTTCAGCAATTGAATAGCTGTGGATGAGAACAAACATAAGGGGACACTTAATTTTGAGGAAACATGAGTTGAAATCACATACCGTATTGACCAACTGATGTCCCTCCACCGACCACAATCGCAGATTGCCCAGAAAAGTTAATTTTGGGATCAAAGGTGGGGTTTAGACCTCCTCCTCCTGGTTGTGCGTGTAAGAGACCGATTGCGGCAGTGGTGAGTGCTAGAGGAATGGTTGCAGCTTGAGCATAGCTGATGTTGGAAGGAATCTAGAAAATGTGTTAGATTATAACCTGGAAGATCGTGGGGTATAAGAAGAATCAAAGGACCTTTCCAACTATGTCTGCAGGAATCAATGTATATTGCTGAAAGCTAGCCATCTCATTCGAAAAATATCCCTGGCAAAATCTACGATTTATATGATCAGCTCCAAAAGGAAAGGCGAGGACTACGAACGTACACTTTGTCGCCTTTAGAGAAGCCTTGAACACCATCACCAACCTCTTCTACATCGCCTGCGATATCTATACCAAGAATGGCTGGATATTTCTGTACAATAAAGTCCCAAGCCTGGATTTTCCAATCAACCGGGTTCAAAGCAGTAGCAATGACTTTGATGGAGAGCTGTCCAGGACCAGGCTTCAATATAGGCACCGCGGACACAATGAATTCGCCTTTGGCTTTCTCCAGTATCAGGGCCTTTTGTTGAGACATAATTCTCAGTAGAAACTTGAATAGACACCAGCAGCTGGAGTGTGACTAGTAAAACTTAATCGCAGTCCTTATCATATCTGATCGAACATGACCAAACTTTGGGCGCGCAGGCGACGCACCAACGACCCGGTCGTACAGTAACAGTCGGCATTTTTTCTGACACAATTGTTCCGTACTACGCTACGAGTCCAGAAATTGAGCTTCAATACCACTCTGATATGAACACACCAAAATCCTTCAATCTTTCCAGTGTGATATTACATAGCAACCAATGTCGCCTTTCTTGCACAAGCTTTATCTCTCATGATCAGGATAGGATAGTTGAATTACACTGGCTAGGTAGTGAGTCCCGAACAACCAGTTTACCATACTGTACATCCTCTACTTATATTACAGTGACAGCACAGGAACTGTAGTGTACTGATGCCCAAGACTTCCGCAGGGCCCACACTGGTCCACATAACACCAAATTGTAATAACTTGGACACATGCTCAGCAAACAAGCAGAAAACGAGTGAGCGCAGGTCCCCTTAAGGCCCGGCAGTAGTCCGAAACCCTCTTTCGCCGTGTTCGTCAACCGCTTCCGAATCCAGACGACTTCAAGTATACATGCACACTGAAAATCACAAGAAAGGCTCTTTCGAATATCTTACGCCGTTTCCTGAGGGAATGCAACCAATTTTACACCGCTAACTTTGCCAGCTTTCAGTCTCTGCAAACCCTCATCGATTCCTGCAAGGCCGTTGGGAAGCTTCTCCACCCGGTTAGGCTACAAGAAATGCCTGTCACTACGAGGAAAGCAACAATAAATCTTCACCCACCACAATCTTTTCTTCTTGAACTAGCTTTGGAAGAGTTTTCCATAAAATGCGATTGAAGTCTTTGTGAGGGGGATGGTGCGAACCCCCAAAAATGGGGAAGATTCTCTTCCCATTCCCTGGGTCTACGTCCTTAGACTGAGGGTTCACATCAGCTACCTGACCACCTTCGACGATAGCATCGATGCAAGCTGTTCGAGAATCCTTATCACCGACTGCGTTAAAAGCTATCTTGATAGGTGCGTTTGCAATCTTCTTCGCGGCCTCAGCCAAATCATCAGCAGGTACCTCTGCACGGTCAATGACATCCGTAGCACCGATTGATTTCAAGTAGTCGGCGTGACGAGCAGAGGCGTATGCGATGATGGTGTTGTAGCCAAGCAATCTCAGTAATTGAATGGCTGCGAACGGAATCAGTGATAAAGAGACGCGTTATTTTAGGGAACATAAGACGAAATCACGTACATACCATATTGACCGACTGATGTGCTTCCGCCAACCACAATCGCAGATTGTCCGGAAAGATTGACTTTGAGGTCAAAGTTAGGGTTCAGACCTGCTCCTCCTGGTTGTTCGCGCAAGAGACCAACCGCGGCAGAGGTGAATCCCAAAGGAATGGTAGCAGCCTGAGCATAGTCAATGTTGGAAGGAATCTAAGCAATGTATTTATTGAGCTCAATTACCGCGAGCCACAGGAAGAATCAAACGACCTTTCCAACGATATCAGCAGGAATCAGAATATATTGCTGAAAGCCGCCCATCTCATTCACTAAAAAGCCCTGGCCAAATCTAGGATGTATATCGGCTTCCAAAGATTCAGATGGGACAAAGGTTTTTGGACATACACCTTGTCGCCTTTAGAGAAGCCTTCAACACCTTCCCCGACGTCTTCAACATCGCCTGCGATATCTGTACCGAGGACGGCGGGGTATTTTTGTATAAAAACACCCAATGTCTGGAGTTTCCAGTCGGCGGGGTTTAGAGCAGCAGTAATGACTTTGACGGAGAGCTGTCCGGGACCAGGTTTCAAGATAGGGACTGTGGAAATCACGAATGAGCCTTTAGCTTTCTCTAATTGCAGAGCCTTCTGTTCAGCCATGGAATCACGATAAGAAAGCCGAAGTTGCGATCTCCGGAAGTGGGCAACATTGTTTATATACTGTTTTTTCGATTGGGATTATTGGGGCACAATCTTCATCGATATATTGGATCCACGACACAGATGAATATCATCTTGTAAACTTGTAAACATGAAGGTGCATGAAGGTCGTTTTCGGGTTAGCAATTCTCCGGTTTTTCCGTTCTTTCGTATTGCGTATTAGTATTCATGAGTAGTTGAGCGCTGTAGTTTAGCCTTGGTTTAGCCATAAACGCAACCCTGAGGAATCCGTCGGTTTCCGGAGGCGGGAACACCTGAACACCATGTTTGTGCCGTGTTGCTAATAAGCTCTATTGCATAAAACATTTCCTATACATCCGGTTTCTGTCCGATGTACCACACCTGCGGGTGGAGTCGTGTTACACCTATATATTATCAATCTATCAATATGACTTTCCTTAGAATCCAAAATGAAATCGACCACAGATCGACCACACGATATGGTTCATATTACTTTGAGCAATGACGAGTATAATCATTGTTTGAGCTAACAATCAATGTATATAAGGTAGAGGGAAATTGGAATTTTCGTTAAATTATGTCTCAACAAAAGGCCCTCATGCTGGAAAAGGCGAAAGGGCCACTCGTGGTGTCTGCAGCGCAGCCTATCCTCAAGCCAGGCCCTGGACAACTTTCTGTCAAGGTCATTGCTGTTGCTCTGAACCCGGTTGATTGGAAAATTCAGGCATGGGATGTCTTACTCAAGGAATACCCAGCGATCCTTGGTCTAGATATTGCAGGGGACGTAGAAGAAATTGGTGAGGGTGTCGAAGGCTTCTCTAGAGGCGATAAGGTGTATGTTCATAAAATCTCACCTCCGCTGATCTTATAAAGGCTGATATACACTCTAGATTCTGCCAGGGCTTTTTTGGTAATGAAATGGCTGGCTTTCAGCAATATACATTAATTCCTGCGGACATCGTTGGAAAGGTCTGTCTATTCGGTGCCCCACAACCTGGAATAACTCCATAGAACAAACTGCATTAGATCCCATCCAACATTGATTATGCTCAGGCGGCCACTATCCCCGGTGCATTCACCACAGCTGCGATAAGTCTTTTCAAGGCCCAACCTGAAGGGGCAGGTCTCAACCCCACCTTTGACCTCGATATTAAATTCGCCGGACGTTCAGCTGTCATAGTTGGAGGAAGCACGTCAGTCGGTCAATATGGTATGCGAAATTTGACTCGAAATCCATTGCTCAGAAGACTAATGCTATTGGAAGTCATACAGTTATTCAAACTGTTGGGATATAGTACAATCATTGCATATGCCTCTGCTCACCACACTGACTATCTAAAGTCGATTGGTGCCACACATGTCATTGAACGGGGAGAGGTACCTGTCGGTAGCTTAGCCGAGGCCGCAAAGAAGATTGCAAATGCACCCATCGAAATTGCCTACAATGCAGTTGGGGACAAGGATTCTCAAGCAGCTTGCATCGATGCTATCATTGAAGGTGGGCAGGTACCTGATGTGAACCCCGAAGTAGTTGAGAATGAAGACTCAAAAAATGGCAAAAGAGTGTTCACCATCTTCGCGACTCCGCACCATCCCCCTCATAGAGAATTCTGTCGTATCCTTTGGAAAACTCTTCCAAACCTGGTACAAAAAGGAGTTATAGTTGTGAGCAAAAACTTATTCAATCTGTGCTATACCATGCTGAATTGCGATAGCCCAACCGGGTGGAGAAACTTCCCAATGGACTCGCCGGAATCGACCAAGGGTTACAGAAGCTCAAAGCTAATAAAGTCAGCGGTGTAAAGCTGGTTGCATTCCCCCAAGAGACGGCCTGAATCAGCGTATTAGTGGATATTAGTTCGTCTACGGTATTTGCAATATAGTATGTGAGTTAAAAGCCAAATGTATGAACAAGATACAAACGGTCCATTCGGGCTGTGTTGCTGCAGTGAGGCCTAACGAAAGCTTGCTAGTAATGCAGTCGGGTACACGCCCTTTAATGATATATGTTGGTAGGTACATAGGCAGTACGCGCTGATAGCTGTCTGATTTATCGTTGTCAGCATCCAAAGGGGAATTGCTCGACAAGTCGTCTGTGGCAGAGGCAGGAGCTCTGATTATTGCTCCTCTTATTCCAATAAATAGTACGAGCAAAGTTTCTTACGTGAAAGAAATTCAAATTGTAGCGTCTTGGATGCACCAGCCCTTGGAAGAGAGCTGGGGCTGCAGTTTCGGTACGGAACAGAGTGAGAAAATCATTGAGTAGGCGCTCAGAACCTCGGGCACTTTACAAACACTGCTTTCAGTGCTCATGCAACCGTTCCGTCAACTCTAGAGTGTGTTCCCAAACAATGTCTACAGTTTCTTCTTCTGCAGGCTTGTATTGCATTAATTTTCCTTTTGGGTTGTAGGAGTGGAATCCGGGAGGAGACTCCAACAAAGCAGCAAAGTGGATGTCACCGGAAACCTAAGAATTGAATCAAAAGGTAAATCACAATTCTATTGGCATCTCAGATTAAAGCAGCTCACCTCTGGCGTCACAGATATAAATGAAAATATAGGATACACAAGATAATAGGGGATTTTCCAATACCATGTCGACGGCGTAAGCATCGGGGAACGAACAAAACCAGGGAATGCATGGTTGAACGACCTGTTGGGTTCCTCCTTTGCGAATTTCTGTTCCAAGAGAGTTATCTTGTTCAAGATATGGTCATAGGTAAAGAGATTCACCTGAAATGCGACGTTTGTATAGGTCGTGAGTGCAGCCGTCATTTTCCCAAACGTATGATTCTTCCTCAAATCCAGATTATCTTTTTCGATGGGGGAATTCGCACCTGCCGCAAGGATCGAATACACCTTGGCACCCCGCTCAGACTTTTGCATAAGAGGCATCAAGTCATGGATAAACGTCCAACGAGAGTAATAGCTCAAAGCCATTTTATCATCTAGACCTTCGCTTGTTTCATTCCTCCCAGCGAAAATGAGTATGCCAGAAGATAGAACAAGGTAGTCAATTCGTTGAAGGCGTCGTGCAAGTTCTGAAGTTGTGTGATGGACGTTCGTTATCAGGGATACATCACATGGGATGAATTCGTGAATAGCATTGGTGTCGGCTTTAGGAAACGAAGCAATGAGTTCTGCTGCTGCAATTTTGTTGCGGCCAATGATAACGATGTGAGCATTGCCATTCGTATGGCGAGCAAACGCTTGGGCCATGGCGCGCCCTATGCCAGATGTTCCACCAACAAACACACCGGTGATCATGGTTATGGCTTTCAGGTTTGGTGGCAACGACCAGTGGATGTTTATTAATCGGGAGACAGATAGGGTACAACGTGCTGCGCACTATCCCACGCCGGTCAAAGCTGTTCTTCCCATCCCTAATACAGAAATGTGCACTGACTCGAACTTCAGAGCAGAAATTTGAAACGAGCGCCTCCCTTACTATGATGGTAAGACAACGATCGTCGCTTTTTTATAAGGCCCACGAAGCAACCCCGGGTCGATCATATAGCAAGTATGATTTATAAATTACTGTAAACAAATCTTTCAACTTGAACGTCCCGTTTACGAGTTCTATAGGTGACACGCTCCTGAATATTAGGCAAGTTACAATAACAAATACAACACAGCCCAAGAATTGGCCAGAAAAGAAAGTCAATAATTATCAATAACAAAAGTCGGCGTTTCCATAACCTCAGAGTCCAGCTATCGTTTTGCCCTGATCCCAGTGATACATGCAGACTAATTCATAGTCATACAGACTCGTACTTCTTGTCGGGAGTACTGTCAATGGTCCAGTTTCCGCCGCGGGATATATCAAAGGTGTCCATCTCCGTGTGGACCGACACTGCCATACCGGTTGCAAGAGTCCTGCTGCGATTCTAAATGCAAATCATTGAGCATCTGAGTGGCCCGCTGAGGAAAGGTCTTGATAATTACCGAAACGGGGCCACTAGTTCCCGAAACTTCGACGGAAGTTTGCATGGTGCGCAGAGAAGCTCGCGAATTCATGCTAAACGGGGCCGATGGATTAATGTAGTTCGCAATAATGCCATGTTCTCTCACTTTGCTAATAATGTGTTGGAGAACACTATCAAAGAAACAAGACTTCAGATTTGCTGCATCAGGAACATCTAATGACAATCGTACCTTTCGGAAGTACCATGAAGAGCGCGAGCCAGGCGACTATGAAGGCGAAGCCCGTCAATTTCGGTACCCTTCAGGTAAGCTTTTAAAAGGTACGCACAGTTCTCTTTGGCGGTAAGGTACTATACCGGATGAAAACAGTAAGCATAGATTACAGGTATCGTCTGAGACGCTACTTACTGATATCACCAATATAATACCAAGCATGCTGCAAAGATGGAGGCGTTCAGGCAATGCTTTACCCGCGATCGCAATATATAATAGATACCTTGTCACAACGCCCGTTTCTAAATGAAAACATTGATAAATTACCAAAGGAAAGCATACGGCCGAATATACTCACCGATAGTCCAGCGGATTAATCGATCGACGACTAAGACCGTGCTCTTGTAGGCGTTATCTCGTTGTCGGTACAAGAAGAACACCAATGACGAAGAGATTGTGAGGTCTGCAGCCACACGCAGCCAGAGTGTAGTCAAAAGCAACCATTCCCACTTCTCGAGATAGAGACCCAAGCTAATTTGGGCAACCTTGATTGCCTCAGCACTCAACGTTGTAACAGCAAGTAGTTGGGCAAACATCAAGAAAGTGCTGAAAATCGGAATAAGGTAGGGCTTCTTTGAAAAGCGGAAAATCCGGTAAGTGAAATATGCTTGAACTGTAAATGATGGGTAAAATTCAGCACCGCATAAAACTAGAGCGGAAGAGAAGAGCTCGCCTAGGATGGTTGTTATCCCGTGTAAGACTACGGCTATACCTAATGTGACGGGGGCAACCAGGAGCGCTTTGGGGTCCCCATAGTTGGCTACAGTGTAGAAGTAGATAGCATGAAAGATGCACATCGTGTGTCCGAGCTCGATGAGCCTAAAGATGAACAGTGAGTTAGCACTTCCTTGAGAATGACGTTGGAATATAAGTACCACATGCCATCAACCTAGTATCCGATACGATCCCATGAGCTACTCATCGTGAAGAGCACCAGCAGAGAGACGTACTAAACCGAGTTGAAGCCAGAGTGAATCTTTGGGGAAGTTCTTGTGATAGACATAGACTTGGGTAGTGACGACACCAAACAGCACCCCGGATATCAAGATACCTATCTCGAGAACACCTAGATAAATAGCAATGTAAGAACATACCCTGTCGATACTCAAAACGAGAACATATTTTACCCAGCGTCGAGTTCAAGGAAGACATCTGAGCCTGTTTAACAAAAAGGAAGGGAAGGATTGAAAACGATAATCGCTTCGTGCTTTCTTCTGTTTAATAAAGCTAGTGCCGGAGCTCATCAAAACTGGTCATATTCATAGAAGGGGATAACCAGGGGATAACCACATGTCAGCGGGTTTCGCAGAGAACTTGATTGATGCTAACAAAGTTCTTAGAGGACCTTGAAATTATCGTGATCATCACAGAAACAATGAATCAAATGCATCGAACAAACTTAAAACTGCCGCTGGGTGTTTTGATAGACTTCCACGGTATGTTGATCGCGATGAATCGTCGCAAGAGATATCAGTTAACGGGCAAACACATTATCTTCAAACAAATGCGGTGTATCGGTAGCCTGGACCAAAGGCTTCAACTATTCATACGGTGCGATGATTCTCTTCGCGTTTCCTTCCTTATTGAGGACGGAATGAAGCCAGTGAGAAAACCGAGGAAATAAACACATTCAGGAAAATGGAGTCAAATTTCAAGTGCTATCAAAAATTCGTGTGGAAATAGGAAGCCCATCAGCTATCATTGACAGCCTACCAGCAAACATTCGCAGAGGCCCAAAGGGAACCTACTATATTATATTTGCCCGTAGATTGTGAATCTCCTCCTGAATAGAATCACGATGATCATCAAGGAGAGAAGAGGTTGCATCGTTCATGTGAATCTGCTATCGGTTGTGGAAGTCGAAAGTGCGTAATTATCTTCCGACTATCGAAAGCGCTTGCTAAAGACGTTCAAATCGAGTTTGTTGGTAGGGATGGAATATCCGCATATGGCGCTATGTGCATATATTTTTGTCCGAGAACTCGTTCCTTGACAAGCTGTACACATTGAAAACCCGTTTCAATTGATTGGTCTTGATTAGGACGAGAATTCCTTACCTATTGCCCGCGGTTTATAGATGAAGAATACTGCGATAGTTCTCTAGACTGTACGCCGACCAACGAATGCCTCTGACTGAATAGTAGAACAAGCACTGTGGCCTGGCCTTAGTCAAGTCGCTACACCCTGCTCTTTCACTAGTCCTCCCGAATCCCCTTGAAGTAACTTAATAAGGTATTCGAAAGTCCACAAAACTTCCCAGGCCATTTCTTACAGGAACAATCCGAATCCGACCGATGAAACCATAGCTGTTCCTTGAAATTTTCACCATTGCCCCATTTTGTTCGTTCCTCTTTGATGAGCCTCGCTAAGAAAACACTTTTTTTGTGGACAAACTTCAGACTGTAAGCCAATCAGATCTAGAGGGAGTGCAATCTCACTTTACAGTTGAACGCGAAACACAAACCAAATGTAGAGCTGACCTTTCAACTGACTCCTTATGAATACTGAGCTATACCGAGTGGATCCTGGGTGAATCTAATGAGATCCAACACAATTACATTTCTACATGAACCGTCGTTTATACCACTCACATACATTTCTCGCTAGGTATATCGCATTTGCCGTAATGACCCAGAGCTTTCGAAAGACTGGAGCAGGACAAGGCCTGACGAGGCACGACTTAAGGACTGGGGCCGGAAGAACTGATGTCCTAGTTGTTTGAGCAGAAAATCGTTGGAAACTCATCTGGAGTTTGGGTGAATTTCCAAAGGACCATAACACATTGACAAGGCCATGCGAGATGTCGACTTCCATCTGTCAAAAAGTAGCTGTAATCCACATTGTCACATTGTGATACAAGAATCCATGTACAAAACATAAGTGTCCTCTTGATACATTGGAAGCTTGGAAACATTGCTCCAAATTTAGAGCACCTCGACATTCCCAGAGTCTGCCCATTCACCGAACAGGAGACTGATACTTTCTCCATTGTGAGTACGCCGAATACTTTCGGCAATTGTGGGGCTGATGTCAATGACAGTGAGCTTCGAGCAACCGTCCTTATGTTTATCTTGAGGGATAGTATTTGTCACCTGTTGAGGGTGAAAGCGCGCAAGGTCATGAATGACTTCTCGACGAAAGTACAAAACGACATTGACGTACGACAAGATGATCAATGGGTAACCGCTCTATTACACTCAAATTGATTTCGGAGAGTAATCCTGCGGAACAGCGAAATACGTCAATGCCATGTCTCTCTTGGAGCTGAAAGCTTACCATGGGTGATCAGAGCATATATAGCTTTAGCACCTTTCTCGTGTAACGTCTTCGTGGCGAGTGAAAGAGTTGCGCCGGTGTCAATCATATCATCAACCAGGATAGCAACCTGCGAAGTGCCGAATGAGACGTAGAATCATACTTTTACGAGTGCGACGCACCTTGTCTTTTACATCTCCGACCAGAATTTCCATTCTTTCGGGCGCATCAACCTCTTTACCATCTCGTTTTCGATGAATCAGAGCAAATTCCACTCCAAGCTTGTCCGCGATGGCTGTCACTCTGCAACGCACAGGGGTAAGTGAAGATTCAAGTGGCAAGAGTCTGCACTCACCGCTTCGCTCCTCCAGCATCTGGACTGACTATGATTCCATTCTTCCAACCTTCAATCGACCTCTTGATGTACGACAATACGAGAGGTTCTGAGAACAGATTGTCCACAGGAATGTCGAAGAAACCTTGAATTTGACTGGCGTGAAGGTCCATAGTAATGACATGGTCACAGCCAGCAACAACGAGCATGTTCGCGACAAGTTTTGCCGTGATGGGCGCCCTAGACTTGTCCTTCTTGTCCATCCGAGCATAGGGAAAAGAAGGGATGACTGCTGTTATCCGTCTGGCAGAAGCCGTTTTGCAGGCCGAAATGAGGATGAGGAGTTCCATGAGGTTGTCATTGGCATCCTGACAGCCAGATTGAATGATGAAAACATCTTCATCTCGAACAGATTCAGATATTTTAACGTTGATTTCGCCGTTGGAGAACTTCTTGACGGTGCAGGGTACGAGCGGGACGTTGAGTCTAAGGAATGACAATCGACAAGTCTCGTGAAGTGCTTTGCGCCGCGACTTGGGAAAGCAACAGCTTACCGCTCAGTCACTGCTTGAGCGAGTTCAGGATGACTATTTCCTGGAAGAAAGATAGTGAACAAACTGGTGGCGTGGCGTCAAGGTATGGGTTTGTGGAAGCTCACCGGTCAAGATGCGGATGGAATTGTTGTGGTACATGATATAATAGAATGAGAATTTACACTATTGCATGAGATGAGACTGAAGGAAAGGTGTGTGAAGGTAGGTAATGTCGGTGTAGTGGGAGGAAGATATATCGAATGGAGGAAAATTTGCAATCGATCAACATAGCCACGGGCCGAGATTCGAAATTGTTCCGCAGTGAACGACTTACGAACGTGCGTGCGGTTGTACCGACGACCTATTATGTAGGGAATTGGAGGTCGCAAGTTGTCTGGTTTCGTTTTCATGGATATCGGTCCACCACAAGCAAAGAACCAAAAAATATCGTCACTTCTCCGAAGTTGACCGAGGAGGTACACGAATAGTAATATTTTCTACGACATACTCCGAGTCAGCGTAGCCCAGAACCTGGGCTAATTGCGAACTGAAAAGGATATTCAGCATCAATCAGTAAACTTCAGAAACCCAGACACCAACCTGTTCAAACCTCGTACTCTGGATATTTGTGCATAGTTATACATAGCTAACCCCCTGCCGACCTCGATCACATCGTGGTCGCTGAATTGCGGTGAAGCCGCCTCGACATTGAGAGATTTATTTGTTTCAAGGTTTCCGGATGAGCTTGACCGGGACAGCGTTCCCATAGCAATCGGTGACAAACGTCGAGGAGATGCGGGTCGACTGGACTGCGCACTGAGCACATCTGTCTCTTCATGCGAAACTCGGATGACTATCCGAACAGCCTGGCCAGAGGCAAATGCACCCATAACGCCAATCACACCAGCTGCAAGTAGACGACCGCCAGATTCTCTTTTGGATAACACGCGATGGGCACCGGAATCGATTACCACACTGCCTGCAGGGAACAAGGTATGGCTTGTCCATGCCTTCAAATCCCGCATTGGTACGAGAGAAGGCATAAATACGGTATGTGGAGGTCGAGTCAGAGGAATTGAGGTTTCTTCGTCCGATGGTTCTGAGCTTGACGCGGTGCTTTTGAGCAAGTCATGGTATTCGAGGATAGCGAAAATATTCTCAGGCCTTCTGCTGGATGTGATCACAGTAGTTACACCGGCACCTGTCGCTATTTCGGCAGCGATTATCTTGGTTTCCATTCCACCAGTCCCGAGGCTAGAACCTAACGTAGTAGTGCTAACTAACACACTAGTTAAAGGCGAGTCATTTATGAGTAACGACAAAGACTTACCTTGAGACCTAATGGCAGAGATAGATGTGACAACTTCGATCTGTTTCGCTTTCGAATCTTTCCTCGGATTCGCCGTGTACAGACCATCCACATCAGTCAAGAGGAACAAGTAATCGGCATGTATCATAGATGATGTTATCGCAGATAACGTATCATTGTCTCCAAATTTGATTTCCTAGCGATGCAAAAACGCCTCAGCATGAAGCAGACTAGAACGAACTTCGCTGAAATACGTACGCTAACGGAGATGGTATCGTTTTCATTCACGATGGGTACTACACCCATGGATAAGAGTTCGTTGAGTGTGTTCACTGCGTTGAGATATCGTGTTCGCTAGAACCTATTAGATGGCTGAGTATCGAAATCGACATAGGACATACATCCGAGATATCTCCACGAGTTAACAAAACTTGGGCTATGGGTTGCTCCAAGTGCCCGAAGAGTTCGTCATATAATGCAATCAATCTACCTTGTCCAATCGCTGCTAAAGCCTTACAATTGATTTGATCAGTCTGCATGTTTAGTGTTGCACGATGGTCGCACCTGTGTCCCGGATAAACTTTTGGGTCTACTTGCGATATTCATTCGCCTGAGGCCAACGCCAATGGCACCTGAGCTCACGAGCACGACTTTGTGTCCCTGCTTTCGCAGATGTACAACAGTCTCAACTACAGATGATAGAGTTGATAGCAAGGGCTGATGGGTTTCTTCATGGACGATTGATGAAGTCCCTGTGATTCAAGATAAGAGCAAACTCCTGCGCAGTCACAGAGTTACACACCGAGTTTGATTACAATGATACTTGGAGCGCTCTTTGTGCGAGACATACTGAAGATTTGGACTGAGAACAGAGAAGGTGCATGATTGAACACGATGAAACAAGCGCCGGGCATCGAGTCATGACAAAATAAATAACGCGTAAATAATTGCACTGCCACCGTATACCTACAAGTTCAAAGTTCGCGTTCTTGTTTTCCACTGCCAGTATCTCTTCTGCGGACATACTCACCCTCTCATCGAATCCAGACCATAAACGTGTGCAGACTGTGTACTCCCAAATTTCACCTGGGAAAATCGGAATCACACACTGGTGTTCGAACTGGGATCTCTGTAATTTTGGAAAGGAAGCTTGCGCTCAAACCCAGCGGATTTTACGTCTTGATATACCACCAGTTGGTGCTTTTCTTTCGACCACGATGTTGGTTTTATGGCTGACTATCTTTATCAGCCTCTTGCAAAGCTCTTCAGCTGTCTATCAACAGTCGCTCTCAGCCGCATCGACCTTTGTTTCGACAGAATTACAACGTAGCGATGATGATTGGGACTTGAACAAGCCGCTTACATCTAACTCAACCGCAAATCTCGTTTTTGCAACGATTAGTTCCTTGTTGCAATCAGCTCCCAACTTGCGGTATCGAAATGGTTGGCTTGTCTGCACTCTTGGTGTGATTGTCTCATTTTCTTCTAGGACACACACTCGTTCCAGGTATAATTCGTTCAGGAACTTTGCTCTATCATGGTCGGGGTGACTCAAACATTCCAACTATGGAGTGGGTGGCCTTTGATCCGGAGGCCTCTTATATTTTTTGCAAGCTGTACGGTCAATCTCAGAGCTGTTGGTTACATACCTTCAGAGTCGAGCGGTTTCTCCGGATCCTGTACTTCGATGGGTCTAGCGCGGCGAAAATCGGCGACGGTGCAATGGATAGCCAGGACATTCTCACTTGGGGCGAAATTAAACCTGACCTTGTGCGTGAAGAAGGAATGAGGATACGGAAATTATGCGAGTGGGGGGCGAAAGTAGGATTGGATGGGTTCGTTAGGTGCATACATTTCCGTTCAAATTCCGGTCGAAATATTAATGGTTGTGGATCTTTTCCAGAACCGCCAGTATCTCGCAAGCTGAATCATTCATTCCATACGTACTGATTGTGTTTACGATACCGATTCTAGTGAAATGATGTTGTGCGACTTTAGTCCGCTCCAACTGATCTCTTCTCGACACATCAAATCGACTCCAATGACAATTCCTCTGAAAGACAGATCCCCCGTTCCAACCCCTCGAACACCAATCGGACCATTACCCATTACTTCCGATTATATCGACTTTCTGAGGATTTCTGGACGATTTGACCATTATCCAGGTATGATGCAGGTCCAACTAGACCTCGCACACTTCGTCTCTCTCTATGACGAAAAGCTGGCTCCATCGCTGTCCACCGTCCGGGAGGGGAAACCTAGGCTGCGGCATCGCCTACTTGGAATGTCACAGGAGGACATCTTACGAGTCAAACTGCATCTGGAAGAGCAAATTGCAGAGGTTGCATGGTCTTCTCTCGAGTGCGCTGGAAACCATCTCGATTGGTCGACCCACTTACATTCGATCGTGGATTTATATAGAGACACGTTCGAGGATCTATGGTATATCATCAACTCCACCATTTCTCTTTCACCTGCAGATGTGCGGGCAGAGAATGCTTTCCGCATGATCGAATCCATCGTTCGACCATTCGTCTTGCATTCAGTTTCACCTACTGGAACGTCGCCCGATATAGCTTGGGCTTCTTCTGTATTCAAGGAATGTGCATTATCACACGCTTCCGCAGTCTCCGCCATTTCGTTCACAAACTCCGAAGAGCTGTTACGCAACGCGATAGAGGGGACTACTCGCGAACTATGTAGAGTCATGACCAAAATGTGGACGGATGGAGTCCATGAAGGCATGAGTCCGCTTTTTGGATCCACACACAAACCAGAAGATGCTACCTTCCTTTTGGATACATGGAAAGTAGATCTTGGGAACTTGATTGATTGGCTGGATTGGGGCACCTGGATGCGATGTAGGCCTGCTTGTAAACAACTGGTAAGTTCTCGTTTCTTGCCCTATTATACAAAGATATATGTTGACCACCCACTATCGCGAATTGTAGGAATTTTGTTATCTTCCAGCGTGGCCATTTGGCGTAGGAAATTTATCACGCCCAGCCGCAGGATGGCACGAACATAATCCACAACCGAGATGCCTTAGGAAAATTCCTCCCTTTATCTATGCTGATGATTTTTTGAAATTATGATGTCCGCATCCATTCTGTCACTTTTCAGTATCTCCTTAGACATGTATGTAAAGTGCCTGTACGATGCGCTATGCATTTTCGAGATTGTCGAGCTTCAAGCTTCAGATGCCAGTGACAATGAATAATGCTTATGTATATGTGGGAAGAATTGTCTTTCAAAGTTTGCCCGCCACCACCCTAGCGTGCGCTTCAGTATGGATATCGATACAAAACCTTCAAACAATCTTCAAGATGTTCTGGAAAATGAAATTAAGTATGCCCTGTAACTGCATTTATTGCGTGGGCCTGAGTTGAAAGACTTTGGGGCTCCTAGAGAATGGCATTTCCGTGAGTGGCGAAGAGTCCCTTGTTATCTCCGGTTGAAAGAACACACCTAGACATATATTTTGCACAAAAGAATGCCGATCAACATTACGCAGCCCTTGAACTTCGTGATGCAGTCCTACGTCTGAGACGAGACGGAGCGTTTGTCGCTGTTCCCCTCTTTCGTGTCAACACAGAACCTATGGGTCCGCATCCTATTGGTAAGCATCGAACCGCAAATCAGTGGTACCGTGGCTCAATCACCGAACTACTTACAGGCTCATACGAAATATGGGTTCCCGCAGAAACCTTCTCATCCGTGTTTTCCTACCTCTGTATGAATCGTGGCAATTTGAGGTAACATCGAGCATCTTGAGCTTTTGATACTTTCTTGAATCTCTACCTCAGTGTCTTGGTCCATCCCCTTACAAGAGATGAAGTAAGTAGAACTGTCTGAATGGCTTCGTCGTAGACTCATGATTTCCGACAGCGTCTGTATGTATATTGTCTCCATTTCAATGTTGAATTCCACGCCAATTCGTCCAAGTGACCACGAATTTCGTTCTGCGTGGCTCGGCCCTTCCCTCCCTCTGGATTTGTCTACTCTTCCATTGAGATCGGATGAAATACCTTTACAATATCCTAGTCTCCGTATGTTCCTTCAACCCCATGCCTTGCCGTTCGTGAGTCCTGACTCCTATCACTTATATAGGACTTGGTTACTCTTCAGCGACGACTCCGTTGAGCTTGGATGACAGACGAAGACTGGGCGCAAATGTCGAAAACCTACTGAAGAATGAGAAAGGAGCTGCTCGAGCTCCTGCGGATTGAATCACTTGCTTCCTTCAAGGATGCCTTCACTCCCAGGCTTTAGTATGGCAGATTTAGCGAATTGAATTAAGTACAGTAACAATGTTGCAGCTTTTGTAGGATCTACGGGAAATCAACCTGAATCAACTCGTGTGTCTGTCCAACGGAGGAATACTTACCGCCGGGGACGCTGTGATGGTGCCCTGATGGCGGTGAAGGCGATAAAAAGTATTTTTGTGAATGTTCGCACATTTTCAGAACTCCCTCTTTTGTTTTGTTCTGTCGTTTGGGCTTCGGTTCTCCACTCAGTGACCTTTCGATACCTTCATTCCTCGTCTTTCCTTTCACACTCACTTACGATGGAGTTCCTCCGCACAACCTTCCGTAACATTCTTTTCTTGATTTTCATAGGTGTCAGCCACGCTAGTACCAGCGCTAATTGCTCTTGCGGTTACATCGACGATCAAGGTCACGTATGGAGGGAGTCTATTGTCACGAATTTCACAAAGACCTCGGGTGCCCTCGCTGCTCTTGGTAACGACTGGATCGTATCAACAGACAACGAGGTTCAATCTTCGCCTGCTACTGCCAATATTCAATATGTCACCGCGAATGTACTAGATCATAATAGTGTGCTTGGGATCCAGGCCAGTGCAGTGAGTCCTTCGTTCTACACGTACTACCTTCATAATCTCAATCCTGCATTCTCAAATTTCCCAGTATACCAGTGGCAGTAGCAACGTTGACTGTGGAGAGATCTTCACGGAAAGATCAGATATTCTGTATGGTACTTTCCGTATGCGTGCGTCTGTCCCGTCTGTGCCCGGTGTTGTTTTCGGTAAAAATCTTCCTTTTTCTGGACTACGGAGCAACTCACGAAGTTCAACAGGTTTCTTTTCTTACGAATCGGACACGCAAGAACAAGACATCGAATTTCTCTCTTCGGGTAGCGATTCCCAACAACATGTTCAGTACACAAATCAACCTGGAACAGTCAGCGGAAAAGTAGACGAGGACTCGTATAGGGATGTCGACGTTGAAAGTGCGAATTTTACGTGGGTATTATCATTCGAGGCTTTTCAATCTCTTGAGCTGAAAATTATATAGTACGTTTGGCGAACACCGTTTTGACTGGCTCAAGACCGCGACAGAGTATTATTACAACTCAAACTTGACAGCGGTATGTCTATTCACTTACCTATCCGGGACGTCGTTTAATATTCATCGTTCTATGTGTCCTAAAGACAATAACCAAGAATGTCCCCACTTCAGCATCGGAGATCGTCGTCAATGTATGGTCCAATGGTGACCCAGAATTCTCACAAGGGCCTCCAACCTCCAACGCAATTGCGTCTGTGGAATATGTCAACCTGTACTTCAATTCGACGAGTTTGAGTGAAGCAAAGTTTATTGAAACTTGCAGTGGGGCTGGAAACATTGCGAGGTGTACTATCTAGAATCTGGTCACACTGTTCCAGCTGGTGCTGGCAGGTCAATATTGTGGCAAGTATGTATTTATCTTTTGAACCCACCCAAGGGCGAGTCCTGGTAAATGATCACAGCTGCTTACAGCTGTTTGCAAAACTAATGGCAGTAGTTTGATTGATCAATTATGTAGAATACATAGGAATAAATAATGACTTAAAAAAAACTACTGATTCAGACTTATGGCAAGTCATTGAATTCCTCCTGAGGCAAAATGATATGTTGTTAACAACTGGGCACCCTCAATCTATGCTTGACAATGACATGGACTACATCTGCAAAACCTGTATGTTCACCAGAGCAAGGGTACTGACTGGAGAGTGCTCTCCAGTGCCCAAAGCACCGAGAGCAAAAATTTCAACTTGCGCTGGCTGCTGGGAAGCACTCTCAGCTGCTCTCAAGGAGTTAGCTGAGAATACAGGTTTTGCAGGTGTATTTACTTGCTTTTCCTTGTGCCTCCCCCACCAAGGGTGGCCATGTCGACGGACTGAGCAGAGCCATAGCAATCTGACGTCGTAGTTCTCAGGTGACAAAATCCGGAAATTACCAAGTAATTATTTATTGCGACGTATTCTACATCCTTGATCATTCGAACTACTGCCATTAGTTTTGCAAACAGCTGTAATGAATTTATGAACAATTACAAGAATTCACATCGGAAAGATAAATGCCAAATGAACATTAGTCCAAAACAATGCTATCAATGAAGTCCAAAATGCAATTAAGTATGTGTCCGTGTTGCGTTGCGCAAAGTGTCATTCAAGAACGTAACCCAGTGTAACCGCGGGGATAATCCGAGGAAAACGAAAGTATAATCTACGGTGTATGCAAATTAGTACGTATTGCGAGCGTGTGATGCAGACAAACTGACCAGCGGGATCACAATCCGCAAGCAGAGGAATCGACTTGCACCGAAGTGACTGTGACTGCCCCAAACGCGACAGCATTCCCATTCGTCAAAGTGTTCATGGCCTCTTCCGAAACATTAATCAAGCCATCTCCAGCATGATCCACGGCAAGTACATTCACAGTCGTGGAGACGCCATTGGAGGAGTACGTGACCTGCCAGCATGTTCCACAATTTGCCGAGTTCCATCCTTCCACGGCACCAAAAGCACCGATGTTTGGGAAGGAAGGAAGCGAACCAAAAGTCGGAAACCTGGTCAGGAGTCCGTTTGAGCCATCAGAGCAGGCGACAGTGCTCAACGAGGCGCTCGCGTCGTCGTAAGTAGTATCGTACTGGAGTGTCTCTGCCGCAACGAGGGTAGTGAAGGCAGCAACAACAAGAGTAACGAAGAACGTGAAGAAGTTCATGATAACAAGCACTTGACGGGGGCTGTTAGAGGGTTGGGTATGGGACGATCTTGGGGGGACTGGATGTTAGAGGCTTGTTCGTTCTGCTTCTTTAAAGGCGAGTCAGATGGGCACAAATGACCGCAAACGCGTGACGTTTTTGAGAGTAAAACTTTAAGAATACCGGGAGAACACAGTCTCAGACAAACTCCGATATAATCGCCTACTAATAGCCGTACACAAACCACACAATCTTCGAAAAAAGACTCAAAAACCACGCTTCTTCAGAAGTTCCGTCGTCTACCCTGCCAGCCAAGAGCATTGCATGAACGCGCACTGCTAGAAATGAAGCAGAAACGGTGAAAGAAGGCCTTTGGAGGATGATTCACGGCGGGTTTACGAAAATATGTTATTGAGATCTCGGAAGACCTTGAGAAAGAAGATTTAATGTTGACGAGAAGCGGTGTCGTTTATAGTGTCCAGTGATCGGGTCCAAGGTTCTTTATTCGATGAAAGACTGATATTGATCGATTTGGGGTGGAATTTGCTTCGGACTTGGGTCTTCCAGACAAGCAAGGACTAACGTTCGGATGGTAGGTTAGCAGGATCGTTGGATAGCTTCCTTATGGTCATGGCTCCCCTGGTGACGCTTCCCTTAATGCAGTACCTGAGGCTAAGTAAAGTTCGCGAGTCATAGCATGGTCGATGTATGATCGGTAAAACCAGATTCATCCAACTGGGAAAGAGGAAATGACCGGTGTCTCCAAAGCAAGAATATCACCGTATGAGGCCGTGTGGCCACAAGCTCCCCACAAGCTCCTCTGTTCCTCTTTGCCAACGTGGTTGAAAACACAAACTTGATGTCACAATGAGCCCATACCACGGGCGGTAACCATTATTCATTGTCCTCGAAGTAGACCGGCAGTGAGGTTGCTTACATGGCTTTCGAGGTTCTAGATGCTGTCGAGCAAAGCCCTCACAGTGCAAAGACCAAGGAGATCAAGGTAGCTGACTTTAATCTGGATTGGCACCGAGACCAGTAGCGTCATCGTGACAAACCGAACTCGATTGGACCTACATCAAAACATGGAAATGAAGCTCCGTTAGAGCTGTGGGTGAGGATTAGAATGCAGAAAGGGGATCAACAGGTTATGTGTTGGAGTCAAAGTGCAAGAGGATATGGATGAGGAGATTGAGCAAGAAGGTGAACTCGAGGAAGACATGCAATGGGTATGGGAATTAGAGATCTGTCAAAAAATTATAAACAAGTATTCATCATCACATATCATCACATATCTTTGTAAATGGCTTAAAATTTGAGGTTTATAAGCGACTACAATGGGAGTAAGTGGAAGTAAGAGTGAACAAAACTCGTGTACCATCAAAAGTCAAAGATTGGCAGATAAACCAAAGCGACACTGATTTCACAGGCATTGCCAGTCTGTGTACATGGCAAATATATGCCCCACGGCGAAGAATGGTACAATAGCAGATTCCCGCTACCTCTTTAGAGCTATGTAGAAGGATCTCGAAGAGCGAGCTTTTCGATTTTGCGAGTAAGCTATTCGAGTGTCTTCATATATAATATCCTGTAATGTGTGTAGTAGTCAGTATTAGTTTTGCCTGGGGTCCAGGTGGGCAACACACCGCTACACAATCTGATGCCCGGAGAGTCTGAGCTAGGATGAACTTACCAAAGTAATATGAAGGGTAGGAAGGTGGGTCATGACGAAAGATGAAGCGGTAGGAGATCTGGCGGTGATCATGAGTGTCGAGAGTGAGCACGAATAGGCGCCCAGTACCACTCATCGCCACTGCTTATCTTATCCTAATATTATGATCAAGCTACTCATCACGTGCAGATTATTCCGCACTTCCATTTATTTCCTGCGGCCCGCGGGAGGAGCGAAGAACGAAGTTCTGATCTCGCAGAAGGGCCAAGGCTTTTCACAAATATTGGACCCGTATAATTATCAAGGTAGCGGACCCTACCGCTGTTCGGCACTATTTGGACATTGAATAATATAGCAACATGAAGTGAGAGGCAAGGTAGGTCAAGAAAAAATTGCAGAAGTGCACCGTTGAGCTTACATGCTAGAAAGACCGAGGTATACCCTGAGTACCGTTGGAGGAGATAGGCCGCCGTCGGCGATGAACGAAACTAATTGGAATACATGGGGCTGTGTGATCTATCATATAATGAAACCCTCTTAGTACGAGGTACCCGTATCATCTTCTCTGCTGGTCAGAGCAATCCAATATGCGCATCTTCTGTCCCACTATCGTTTTAATTCTCTCAATCCTCTCAATATGTGCACATGCTGCCCCAGTTAATCAGAATCTGGATTCAAGAGAGAACTTGGTGATTATGTTCGCGCGTTCAGTGCAAATAGGTTTCACTTACCCTCTTTACAGCCAGCTTGGATACAGGGCGAAGTTGATAACCCAGCATTCTTTACCAAGAAAGATAGGCAAGCTTACGGTGAGTCTTAAAGTCCACTTTCGTGCTCCGTCTCTCATTAGGCAGTCTTCAGCGAAGAAATTGTGGGGTGTCAAGCTTGGTGCAAAACTACAAGTCACTGGATCGCACAATTTCGCCATATATTCCTTGACTGGATACGGGCTACGCTTCAAAAGTAGTTCATTGATCATGAAGGTGTTCAATGCCGTCGACAATGCTGCTATTGGAGAAGCGAAGGCGCTCAGAGCCGTAGGCGACCTCGTCGCTTCTGGCACTGTCAGTGCATTGGGCTCAAAACCTGCCATTATCATGAAGAAGAAGGCTGGTCAACCATTACAGGAGACGGAAGCCTACAAGAATGCTAGGGAGGTAGTGAGAGAAATGATGCGGAACCAGACTTTTACGTTGATGTGCGACAAGATGGCCATTGTAGCTACCAAGAAGTATGTTCTGCATGGGTAAGTCATTCGTCGTCCTATGCACTTCTATCATTATATTTATAAGGCAATCCCTACTACAGCGATAACCATCCTTCTCACTCAAATACCCTTGTGACTTTGGATAAGAACACCGTGAAATCCGTTGAGTTAGTAGACTACGGCCCTCCAAAAACCTATTTTTTGACCAAGTCTGTCACGAAGGCGGAAGTGGTAAGTGACATCTTAACTCGCCGGGTTTCTCTTTACTGATCCTGGGCTAATTAGTGCGTTTACTGCGGATGTGAATATCCAAGTACAAAACGACACTTGTGGGAACAGGAGTTTCCTTATGTTTCCCCTCCTTCTAGTCCTATTAAGAGTCCCAAGCTTGGAATGTAGAACTTCAGAGACCCACTACGTATCGTTATTCATATCATTATTGCATAATACATACAAAACTGTCAATCCATCAAAATATCCATCTTGTAATTATCACCTCCATCAGCCAGACGCGTTTGGATTTGCAGTCGTTGGCTTACAGTATTCCTCAGCTTGGTGCCAATGACCGACGCGTCTTCCCCCCGCTCTCTTAGTTTTCGACAAAGACTTCTACCTCTCATAACCCTCTCTTCTCATGTCAGCGCACCATTCATAACTACCTTTCTGCTCATACATCTTAGTGCCCCAGCCTTGGCCAACGTTGGCGGATCTTCGCTTTCTTCTCAAGTTATGGTGTGCCATGAACATGTTAATGTCCAACTCTCAGGCTGACCTTGCCGATTCATAGCTTCTTGGAAGGGAATATTACCAGACGAGTCTCGCGGAACCGTACCTTGTATTAGGTCCTTTGGCTGTTCATGCTTTGTCTGGTGTCATCAGGCGTGCCCTCATTATGTATCCAAAGATAAAATCACTATCTATCACAGATGGAAACACCTCCAAGCCTTTGACGTTCTCTCAAAGAATTCGCGGGGCTCTTCCCACTACAACCCTCTCTTTTACCGCCTACACCGTCCTCCTACTTCTTCCAATCCATATTGGTATACACCGAATACTACCTCAGACTACTACTCCGCCTGTTCTTTCTCTTGGACCCTCTGAGTTGGATTACTCTTTTGTTCAGTATGGACTTCAGCGTTGGCCAGCTCGAACTTGGGCCATGTACGCGGTTCTTGTTGGGGCTGCTATTACGCATGCTGTAGAGGGTTCACGAGTCCTTATGGGAAACTTGGGTTTAGAAAGTGCTCTGAAAAAACCATCCAGCAACTCTGTCGTTCCAATGAACTCGAAAGTTCGTCGCAAGATACTGGCAGCCGCCCTCGCTCTTCCTATACTCTCAGGACTATATGTAGTGTACAAGGAGCGGCTGTATTTGTTTGCTGATATGGGACGACGCTTAGAGGGTGTGTATCGATTGTCTTGGATCTACAATATGCAATAACCAACCCTAAGTAATTGTATTATCATTGAACTCGTTACTGTCTGTGCCTGTCTAAGCTGGCAGCCATTATTATCAATGTTTCGATCGCATACTCATTGTGCGCATCGTAGGGACTGTAAAGAAAATCAGAGGGGCGTCATCTTGTAGATGAGTTGACTTACACATCATCAATCCTTTTATGTCTTTCACTCTCGAGCTCTGAATACTCTTTCTTAGTAATACCACTCGAATAGATGTCCAGACGAGAAGCAAGCAACCGAAAGCGACAGGGATCAGCCAGTACAGTGGCGATAGGTGAACCGATCCACCGAAGACGACATGCAACGGGGGAGTGTACACAATGAACATGCCCAAACAGGCCCCACTGCAGTTCGATGTCAACAAATGCTACATAGGAAGGAAAGAGATTCCATACCCTAAGATACCCGCGAAATTCCATTTATTTCCCAGTATGCGTTTCCCAAACGGAAAAGAGAATTTGGCTTTTACAGCAAAGACCTGCGAAATACCTGGTGAGGTGGCGAGTCTATATGCAAAAAGAGGACTTACATTAAAGCATTGCATAATGAAAATAGAAAGATATACTGAAGAGATGCTGTTCAGCCGGCCATATAACTGATACGAAAGAATATTAATATTCACCAATGGATTGGGCTTGGCCTAATGCGTCAATCTGTTGGGCATCGTTGATCGTTTGTCCTCGATTATTGATAAAATCTGGGGCGCCTTTGACGAAGTACACTGAAAGACGATTGAGCATGCAGTCCACAATTCTCGAAAGTTTAGGAGTGCACCTGTAGCTTGCTGAGCCCTCTTCAGATCGCTAGGGCTGAAACCATTTTTGAAGAAGACAACGAAGTATGCTACCAGCCTATATGTACACGTGACCTCAGTTTTCTGACAGTAAACGACAAATCTCACTCACCCGCCAAGTGTTTCAATCAAACCAGCTTCCAGATACGAGTAACTCAACAGCTTCAGGTCGACCAAGTCCTCGTTGTCTGTGGGTTCCATGACATCCTCCCAGTATTCTCTGGTGAATGGCTTGGTAAATTTTGTGGCTAGCTTGGAAAGCTTGCTCGGGGGTATGATATTCTGAGTTTCCGAGTCCCGGCGAAGGGTTTTTGTGCGACGTAGAGCCCGTCTCTTGAGCGAGGCAATAGACCCTTCATTCACTGACAGAAAGTACTTAACAAGACGGGAATAGTTTCCAACGGGGAAAAACACACCTGGTTTACGAGGGGTCATACGCATCAAACCATCTACAGTTTCTGGCTTATCCCAGGCAAACGACAGCTGAAAAAACAAATGTAATCAAAACCTAAAAGATTGGTTGATCCAACCTACAGCAACGAAGAGCTCAAACCCGAGATCTAAGATATTCAAATCAGTGCTATATGGCATTACTTGGGTTTCAAAGAAGGCTTACCAATGACTAGAATCAAAATCGCCGATAGAGGAAGAGGGATGGGAACGATAACGTCTAGACAGAAATTAGCCGCATCCAAAGCTGCGACAAGACAAGACCTACAAAGTAGTTGGGGAATGACCTCGGGTGTACTATGCGAAATGGTGTATCTGGGGAATATGTGATGGATACTGCGGAAGGGGTTTAGAAGAAGAGCACTGACTGAATTGAACGTTTTAGATTGACAAAAATTTGTCGTCCTTCGGCCACACCTTTCACTGTAGACGCAAAGTTGTCGTCTGGAGATAACTGTCAACAGGCATCGATGATTGGAGCATGAGTTACGAACCTAACAGTATCATTTTTGCAGCCTCCTTTGACACATCAGAGCCGGATATGTTCATCGCAATCCCGAGGTCTGCCTACAAGGGCATCCGTTACAGTGCTTCCTAATAGCCGGCGTATCGCTTACCCGTTTGAGAGCAGGAGAGTCATTGACGCCATCGCCCGTCCTATCATGTAAGTGAGTCTAAGATCTGGCAGATAACAACTACCTACACTCCGACGATATGACCCAAAGCTTGAGCACGCTTGACTAGATGGATAAACTGAGTATTAATCCAGGCGCGAGGGAGAATTTTGACCGACCAATTTCGAGTTTGTGCTTGGGAGATGTACGAGCAAAAACAATCTCGTCCTTAGAAAAGACTAGTGAAGTCAGAAGTGACTTTTATACCTGTGGTGAGGATATACGAACTTTGATCCCATTGCCACCCTTGCAGATTATCAATGTCATCCCCATGTACGACGACCGCAGAAACTTCATCCTCGTAAACCTCTTCAATCGATCGCCCAGTTTTTGCTGCTAAAGTTTCTCTTGTATGACCAAGGATCAGATTAATCTTGCGTGCAATAGCTTCAGCGGTCTTTGGGTGATCACCTGAACACCATCTATGAAAAATGTGAAGCTGAAAAATTGAACCAACACTAACCTGTAACCATCATGACCTTGATTCCAGCCAGACGGAGAGTACCAATAGCCTCGCGAACGCCATGTTTCGGAGGATCTTCCAGAGACACCAGTCCCACGAAGCAGTAACCCTCGCTAGGATAGTTTGCATCACTCCTTGAAAATGTGACATCAACGGGATATTGCTCTTCATTGAGTAATGACCGGGCACAAGCAATGACACGATGGCCACGGGAAGCCATATACTATCATCAAAAATTCAGATGAAATCCACTCTCAATTAAGAGGTTTGAGAGTACACACGTTGTACGCAGCATCGTAAGCAGCCTTGAATTCATCTGTGATAGGGACCTCTACATCGTCTTTCAAGTAGGTCGAGCATTTGGCGAGAACCCGTTCCGGGGCTCCTTTGATGAGTGAAGTCATAAGCCCAGTCTTGTGGGGTTTTTCGACCTTGAGGCATAGGTGTTACAGGAGGTGATGTCGTTATAATAATAATACAGTACTCACAATGACCAATGCCCATTTGTTAGTAGAGTTGAAAGGGACTTAAGAGAGAGCGATCGTCAAATCGATCCTTCCAGAATCAACGATGTAAACCGCACCTTCAAATACTTTGGGAAACTTCTTTTGGTATTCATCGTACATGGCACCAAGATATTTGCCAGAAAAACGAGTTAATCCGGTTTCAGTGGCGTCACCAAGAATTTCTCGTTTGTCGAAAGGAACATCGGTTTTGTCAAATTTGACGCGAGAATTCAAGGCCGCGATGTCGACCATTTCCGACATCCCTGGAGCATTCAGATCAAATTGGGTAGTTTCCGTATCATCGTTATTAGACTATAGTGCAATTAAATGGGGAAACAGCTAAGCAGAAGAAGAAAGACACATACTTGGAATGCAGAGAACATTCGTAAACCACTCCATAGGTTGGTGACAGTCATTTGATTTCGAGTAAGTGTCCCCGTTTTGTCTGTAGCGAGCATCGTAAGCTAAATTTGTGGTGTCAGTTCACTTCTCACAATACGGTAGTCTGATATCCTACAGAGCCTAAAAGGGATCAGTTTCAACATAGCCCTGTAGTTTATGGATGGAAGTACATGCCTAACGTTTCAACACCTTGCAAGTCCTTCACAAGAACATTCTGACTCGCCATGCGTTTTGCCGCGATTGACAGAAGCAGTGTTACCACAGATGGTAGTCCTTCTGGGACGAACGCAACAAGCACTGAGACCGCAAAGGTCACAGTGAGGTCGGGATGACCCTTGTACACAGTAGTGAGCCCAACAAGAAGGAAAACTATGGCAAATATAATGGCAATGCATGATATTTGAATCACAAAGCGAGCACTGAAACAGGATTGTCAGCACATAGGCACGAGCCGAGGGTGAGTGTGTTTTTACATTTCTTTCGCCAGAGGGGCTTCCTTTCCTTCTTCCCCGGACGTGAGTTTAGCAACCTGACCTAAGTACAATGAATTAGCGCAGCGAAGTCGAGACCAAGCAACGCGTACCAATGATAGTGTGGTCACCAGTCCGCACAACGACTGACCATCTCTCAAAAAGAAAGTGACAGCGAGAAAAATGATTGATACTCACTACCCCACCCCTCGCCATTAACGACTAGCGTTGAATTGAAGACCTGTTCCAAAAAAAGAGTGAGTCTACTTTTCGACAATCATAATAACCTTGTAGTGAATTTACCAAGTTCTCGGCTTCCACAGGCCGATTTGAAGAACCAGTGAATAGGGCCATACGTTCCTGGGGTTCTGACTCTCCCGTCAAGCTACTGTTATCTACCTTAAGGTCGACAGCAGAAAAAACAACCATGTCGGCTGGAGTCTTGTCGCCTACACGCTGAGAGACGAACCGATTAACGGCGAGAACGCGACCATGAGAAGGTCTGATTTTACCAGCAGGACGACGTCGCCCGTAACCAAGTCAGCCGCAGGTATCGTCTGAATGGTCGAATCCCGAAGCACGCGGCACGAGGGGGGGATCATAGCGAGAAAGGAAGCTAGGATAGCTTCCGATTTCTGAACCTGATACCAATCGATGAAGGCATTAAGAAACGCTACTGCAATCAAAATTCCCCCAAGATAGGTGTTTTGGAAGTTCTCCTGGAGATGCGGAAACGAACGTGAATAAGGTCTTTTCACAAATGAGAGGACATTACAAACCTTAAAATTCACTCCAAGCAAGATATATTCGAGTATTCCCGAGAGAATCAAAAGGATGTTAAACATGGTAAGAAGTCTATCCATGTACTATGAAGAAGGATTAGAATCAGGCTGAGAAAATTTACGAAATGACGGAACCTTGCGCAAAGCCGATTTCTTCTTAGGGGGAGTAAGAATATTTGGTCCGTTCTTAGCGAGACGCTGTTTGGCCTCGTCGCTGGTTAAACCATTCGAATTTCCCGGATCCTTGACATCGACTGAGGTTGATAGCTTGTCATTCAAGTCATTGAGAGGAATCGCATGCTCGGTGATGTCGACGTGACCTAGATCCTGCTCAGCATGAATAGCTTTTTGCTCTTCGAGACGCCCGTATCCAGCGTCAGCAAGCTCCTTCTCCTCCTTTGTCAAGGTTCTGTTCATCTCCACGCCCTTGGGGCGAATGCCACCGGTGGGCAACTTCTCCTCGAAGGGGGTTGCTTCATGGGGAAAAGCAATAGCACGAGGAGGATTTCCTTCACTCTGACCATCTGGACTGAGCGAGACGATAGAAGTCTCAATTTTTGAGGCAGAGTCCACCTCTGCCATAGGGTAAGATAAATGAAGCAAGGGAGAAAAGGAGTTGGAAAACTAAAATCATATAATCGCCGGGGATTCAAAAATTTTCAGCTTCCGATTGCAAGCAATATTGGAA
Organism: Lentinula lateritia; assembly: GCA_028011325.1. Lineage (NCBI taxonomy): Eukaryota > Fungi > Basidiomycota > Agaricomycetes > Agaricales > Omphalotaceae > Lentinula > Lentinula lateritia. The sequence continues at coordinate 266,207 of JANVFT010000035.1, forward strand.
GCTCAACATGCGTGTCATGATTGGTTCTTGTACGGAAACGTCGACTAACGAACGGCTAAAAACCCTCAAAGCGCGCGCACAGACAAAGCCGCCGATCACGTGATTATGAGGGGAAAGGTCGAAGATACCATCTACCAACTTCGCAGGAAAGTAACATTGTGACCTGGGAAGAGTATCTCGAGAAAGGAGATAATGTCATAGATAGCGGGAACGAATTATTGGAGAAGAAACGAAAATAGAACGATGATATCTTGCATATTTGAGCAGTGAGAAATTTGTCTTGTTGTGGGTCCAGCTGAATGGTTTTGATTTTGGAACGTTTCCTACTGTAGTCAGTCAGTATAGTAGGTCTCCGATAAGAATACGAAGAGAACACGAACATTGACGTACATACCATATTATAAGGTTTACAACTAGTGTCATGGCGTTCTTGACCTCACGCGTAAGTTAGTTGTCATTCTGAACAGAAATTCCGATTGACGAGCGATGCCAAATTGTTCGTGAGGCTTTCTGGCTGAGAAAGATTTACTCGATGATCACTGCTAATCCTTGAATGAAGTGTTCAGGTACAGACCCTATCGTGTAACAACTTGAATGGTTCCCTTTGAGTTCATTCCTCGGATTGCGAATTGCTATGAGACAGCGTTCAGGTGGAAGAGCGACAAGAATAACCAAAATCTATGCCCGCAGGAATTCTGACATGGACCGTGATGCTAATTATAATGTGTCAACTTCCAGTAGAGTATACTGTTTGCGATGTTTGAAGGCGGAATGCTTGAGGATTTGATTTCTAGCCGGACTCAATCGCATTGTTTTGATAAAACGCGCGCAGTTCGTGAATTATCTGGATGAACGTCTTGAATTTGTAATGGTGGTCATTAGAAAAGGACGACGAAGAGCGACGAAGCCGCTTACGAAATCTTCTCCCAAATTATTGCCAGTGGTGACTCAGTACTCATTGTCGGTGTTCACGTTCCAGTTCGCACCTCACAATCTTTGCCCCTGAAATTTCAATATTAAGTTGCTTTAACAGCCAGAATTTGCCATTCAGCCTCTCGGTGGCCATTTCAGCACAAGATAACGATCTTGCATTGTATGGCTAATAAGGTCTAATCACTTGTAGTCTTCCCTAGTCTTCCTACAATAACATTCAAGAACTCTGGACATGACCGAATTCAGGTAGCTTGCCAATGGGTAATTCTTGGTCTTATCGTAAAGCTCATCAAAATCAACTGTGAAAATTCTGATTCCTATTCCCTCCCAGAATTCCCTTCGCGAATATTGAATGATATTTTCCTCGCTGCATCTTTCGTCGTCGATTTTGAGATGGCTCTCATGATCAAGGAATGGTATCGTCACTCGATGAGTACCTGCGAATCTGAATGCCCATCTTCAGACAACAGTCACCGGTTGTCCCACACTGTGGCAACCTTCCACAACGTGGCGTCAACTCCCCCTCTCATGCATGACCTTCCGTCCACCATTGGTTTTCACCAGGTCGGAAGAGCATAGTGATCATGAGGGTGATCTTTCCTCTGGACTCGCTACAATCCTCGACCTTCTCTTCGTCATCTCCATTCCTCAATTCCTTGTCAGCTTCCGCAAAGCAGAATGGACCTCCGGTCAAGCTCTCCAATATGAAGGTGTTGTGCTTCAGTGGTGATATCAGTCGATCCTGTACCAGTTCAAAGTTGTGATGGTGGAAGATGAGGTCAATGAGCATGACGGTCCTGGACGGAATCCTTATTCATCACTGACTTCTTCATGTTGTGATCATTTCTTTTTGACTGGTGCGCTCCTTAATTACCTGCAAAGACGAAACAAAGTCTCGATACACAATGGTACTCCAGAAGCAGATTGATTCATCATTCGGATTGCCTCTGAAGCTCTGAAGTTTGAACCCAGTGGTATCATCAATAAACAAACTCTGAACCTTTGAATCGAGAACGTGTTTATTCGTGGTATGCAAAGTAATAATAAAGATATGTAAGTATAGGAACCGTATGCAGAGCGTATGTACAGTATATGCAAATCGCAAGCGACCTTCCTTTACTCGCTGAGGAGCTCCAGATCAGCCACAAGCAGTGAGAGGAAACAAATTTTGGTAGGATGAAGATCGTTATATACAAGATCTTCGAGGGATCTCGTAAGGGAAACTATCGCACAAATACCCAGAAATAGTACAACGGAGGACGTTTGAAAGGACTGGCGAAGATGGCGTAAAAAGGACGAAACGAGACGGAAAGGGCCTACTGAGATAAATGTAGGCTGTCCATCATGAAACCTGAAGCCATCTGATAGAATAAAATAATAAATAGATCCAAAGGGGAGGAATTCAAGCCAACGGTAGCGCCAGTCAGCGACAGATTTATCTCGCCAGTGGAGTGACAGATCGTGATTCCGATTCGGGATATGGGTCTTGCATAGATAACCCGGAACTAGTTCGTAAAGATATATCATCGCGGGTCTGAGTGACAGGCTGGGGAGCAAAAATACGGAACGCTGGGTCAAACAAGCGGGGTGAAGATAAAAAGTCATCCATGCTCGAGGTGGATGAAGAGCGAGATATCGTCTCCGTAGCAGATTCGTCCGAGCTGGTACCACCACTGTCGGAGCCAGTAAAGAAGCAAAACCTGAAAAGAGATTAAGAATGACGTCCGTTATGAAATGATTGAACATACCTGTCCAGAAATTGATTATAATTGGTTCCAGGCGCTGAATCCAGAGGGCTCGTCACAAAAGGGGGAGAATCGGTAGGCGTCGTCGAATTCGAAAGGGGAGGCGAAATCAAGGAGGACACGCCATCCATCGCTTCAGCTATAGCAACATGTTTTGGGGAGAGAGCAAAACCAAAATGAGGCGAGTGGAATGGCGACACCGGCCTCATCGAGGGTAGAGAGTTGAATCGCGGACTGGCGAGCGGCGTCGTATCATCTAGGGACCTCAAGCGAGGAGTACCAGGAGGGGTCATTTTTACGCTTGACGAGGAGCTCAATGGGCTCATGTCAAAATACCCGCGTTGATGATGCCTGTTCGTATGCTCCGGACCTTCTTCAGAGTCGGACGGAACAAAAGGTGCTGGTCGGAAACTGTCCCCCAAGTCTCGTGGGGAGCCCAGAACTGGTTTCTCTTTCGGTAAAGAACGGTGCTTTCTGGGCCACGAAGCTGTATCCAAAGAATGGCTAGCGATTATAGGATAAGAATGCATTCGCGTATGTTCTCGGGAGGGAACGTCTGATGTGGATTTCCTAGAATTTTTCAAAGAAACGCCAAAGTCGTAGCGTGAAGCTAGAGGTGTATCTGTTTTGAAATCAGACGGAATGGATGTTGGCCGTGAATACAAAGATGTGGATATCGCGGCGTTGTCAGCATCCATTTTCTTCACCACCTTTTCCAGACGACTGTGCAAATCAGAAATGTCACTGCCGGACGAGATGATGTCTTTGTCCGAGGCTGACGGGGTAACCATAGGTGAATCGACTGATTTATTCGGCATTTCCTTTGAGAATTTGGCAACATAGTTCCTGCCAAAGTTGTTGTCCCAAATTTCTCTGCCATTGACGTTATAACGAATTGCAAGGACTAATGTCTTTTCCTCGATGCGCGCGATCAAGTCGCTGAGCCTGATCAAGAATCCAAACACGTCGAACTCCGAGTTAGGGGACTCGATGTGCTTAGCAGTGACCTCGCTCGTGGTTTGCCAGTCATCGAAGGTAAAGCGCACAGCAACCCATTTCTGGAACGAAAGGTTCCGCACTCTAATACGTCCGACGATGCTCACTTCGTCCAACCCGAGTTTCATTTCCTCCAAAACCAAATCGGTGTTTTCATTGAGAGAAAGAGGCAGGTTGGTGACGACCATTTTCAAAATTTTATTCTTCCTGTCTCCGAAAATGAAAAAAGGGAAATCGCTTTCTGTTCCACTGGTATCGTCCGTGGGGCTACCATCCCTGGAAACCGCCAATGGGCGTTGTTCAGCAAGGAAGAGTTTAACATGCTCCAGACGCGAGTCAAATTTGACAGCCTTCGGCACAGTCGGTGTAGCCGGTTCACTTTTGGTGAAGCCACCAGGGGTGACATTCAATGAACTTTTGAATGTCGACTTGGATGTTTTGAGCGATGGTTTGACAAGCTGCCCAGATTTCTTTCGGACGACAATTACGGGTGCCACGGGTGCAGATTTGTGAATGCTTTGTTCGATAGAAGGAAATTCGACAAGCGTCTTCGGGAGGCCCTCTAGAGAAAGTTTGAGAGGAGCTCCAATTCCGAAGTCTGAAGTCGATGATTTCCTTTCGGTTTGTTCCTTTAGTTTCTCCGGTTGACTCGGCGCGCGATCCTTCTTAGACCTAGGAATAGCGAGGGTAGGCGAAGTCGGGTCTGTCGGTAGGTTCTTCCGATAGCCTCTGTTGCCTCTGACTCGAACGGGAGAAAGACGCTCATTAGAGGAACTTGATGATGAGGAACTGCTCGCAGAATCCGAAACATTTCCTGATGTGGAAGCAGCAGCTCTATCATCTTCGGGAGGGGTAGCCTGTTGAACCATGATCTTTACTGGACTAGGAGTAACCCTGGGCGGCGAGATGATACCGCTGGCATTGGGCCTAACGTATACGCGCGAAGCGGAAGATCTTCTCGGTAAGAGAGGAAGAGCAGATCCCGCTGTATTAGAAGTGAGCGAGCCAGAAGGCGAAATAGTCATGGAGGTCAAACTATGCGAGTGAGGCGTCATAGTCGCAAGCATAGTAGTTGACGGTTCTGACTAGAATGATGAGGACCATTTATAGCATCAAACAGATGTTAAATACACACTGGGAGCGCTAAGGCCTTTCCGGGCGATTTGTTGGCGTCGCAAAGATCCAGAAAACTCGCCGAAATTTCAAGGGTGTCGCTGAGCACCCGGCAGAAATGTCGATACGCGAAAAAAGATGGTGGCTAAAGCAAGATCCTACGAACAGGATGGTAGCTTGGTAACCTCCGTAGGCTTCCCGTCAGAAGTCTTGAACAGGCCTGTAAAAGGGTAATGACAATACTTTGTGCTGATTATACGGATATCTCGCGTTAGCATGTATCAAAGAAGGTTGTTTGAGGCTCACAAGGAAAGAGAATAGCCAGAAAAGCGTAAAAGACGAGTATACACAGTAAAGGCCTAAGAAAGAAAAAGATTAACAGCCCGAGGAGCGTTCCCGAAACCTCCTCTTCGCGTTTGAGATGGATAATATATACTAGGGGTCAAGTCCGTGGGAAAAGTCGAGATATGTAAACGTCGCTTATCAATTTCCCGTTCTATCAGCTATCGGGATTCGGTTGGGTACCTGCACTGTGGTTAGGTTTTAACTTCTTGTACGCTACGTTGTCCGTTGTTCTACGACGCCTTTGGTATATCGAATCCCACAAAAGAACCTCTTTGCTACAAACGTTCAAGAATAAAACTGCCCAAGATGAAGGCAGAACTGTTAATTGTAAGCAAACTCCACTAAGCAGACCCGGTTGCCAGGATCTGTCGTTATCTATTACCGGAATATGTAATCTTCGTCATACATCAGCGTCGGTCAATTTTATTTCTTCCCACATCCGGAGACTGCTAGGACTTGAACGTTTGAACATTGGAATAATCCAGACTAATTCTTCAGATAAGAAATCATCCGTTTCTTTTGCATTCGCGAGGCTGTTTGAACGCTGAGACTAAGCGCTTGAGCCGGCGCCTGTCCGTTACCTGCGAACGCCACCCCCACAACTCCCAAAGGTTCAAACGTTTCATGTTCTTCCCGCCAACCCCGTCATTGATGATGCAATAGGCTGCATCTTGACGCCAAGGAGTATATAGGTAGCAGCTTCCGCAGGTATATAATATTGAAGTGGTAATGTTTTCGCCGGTGGATCATCTCTTGTCAATGCAATCCGAATGCTCCCAAATGTCATTACTTACGGTAAGTATTTCCCTGGTACGTATTCCCCAATATTTCCTTGATCATTGTTTCTCACCTCTTCTCACCAATGACTAACTGGTGTCTTGCTCCCGGAGTCAGGAGGAGGTATCAACAGGTATCAACTTCCGATTTAGTTTCCCCATCAAACAATCCCGAGTCCATCCCGCTCATACAACTCAAAGGTAAGTGGCATAGCCAACTCACAGCCTGGAATCTTCGTTAGAATCAACATCCGTGCATGGGCGCACCTAAGTTACAGGTTATCTATATCGTTGTCAGGGATATTCAATGGTGATAGGTGGTGATAGGTAAGAATCTAAAATGACAAGGAACGCAAACGAACGTCAGGATACTTGTTGCGGATTCACTTTCTGCAATCCCAATCCTATAGGAAGAACCAAGACAATTAGAGCTGCTCCGAGGTTAGCCAAGGTAAGCACTTGGAGGTCCCTGCCAGAATTCAGGCATTGCCATCTGGAATTTGATGCATCATTTCTGCCAGTGCTCACTGTTCCGGACCCATTGTTGACCCTGCGATGATAAAAAAAACCTATGTACTTTATCTGCAGGGATAATGTGTACTGCCAAACCTCACGGCGGGAGGTAACGAGAAATGCGATTTGTGAATGCTAACGGAGGTGAGTAACTTGAAAGAGTTATCAGCAACGGAGAATATCCTTCCCCCCTCCGATTTCCCTGCGTTTTGAAGTAACGCATTATCACATCCATCTCCTGTCTACGTATGTACGACAGAGGAATATATTGGGCATCATAAATATTCAACTATGTGATCTCTCCTTATGTGCTCCCCTTGTCAGCAACGGACAATGGGAGACAACACTTCACACCCCGAAAATGATTGAGCAATGGTGTATTATTCTTCGTCTGCATAAATCTTACATAGGCCATCTGCAAAACCTGTATTTTCGGCTAAGGGTCTGAAAGCGGTTGACAGCACTTCCCAGCATTGAAAGCACCCAGAGCATGTTGCTTTTGGTGCTTTCAGCACTGGGATCTGCTGGGATCTGCTCTCAGCCCTTAGCCGAATATCCAGGTTTTGCAGATGTATGTAAGTATTAGTTTCCTCCGACTCTGTTTTCCTGAGTGACTTTTGTGCCAACTTACAACTTGCAGGGTTTATACATGTAGGTTGTATCATCATACTTGGGGTGAACTTTGCTTATCTGTAGTATTATCACTGATTGCCAGTATCAGCCTGTAAGACCTGGGTCAGAATAGGTCTTAGGGTAGGTTTTTGGTACGATGAGTTTATGTTGTAGCGTGCTAGGAGCAGGCTGGAGCTCGAAGGGAGCTACGGAAACTGCGACCGAGGACGGGAATGACCTAGTGGTGGCTAGAGTTAGGAGATGTGTGTCAGCGACTGGTTCTAGTAACGGATGTCACCAGGCGTCACACTCAAGAAAATCTCAGATGGCGGAGCGATAAGAGAGGCAAGCAAAGTTCTGGGCTAAACCAGGTAGAATAGACAAGATCAAAGCTAAGGAAATACAGCAAGTAACTACAGCTTATATACAAGTAAACAACCCTCCGCCCTACTAATGCCCAACGCCCTGGGTTAGTGGTAAACATGAGTAGAACATAAGTAAAGCAATGTCAAGTCCATGCCTCGGGCCTCCACCTCGCCGCTCGGGATCCCGAAGATCTACCTTTATTGTAATCTTTCTCTTATTGTTCTTTCTCGCTACACATACCCTTTCATTCTAGCCCCTCCTTATTGTCTTTTACTTTACCCTGCAGGACTACACGTATAACTCCTAGTAGTTAGTCTGGCGCTTCGCGCTTCGCGCCGCTGCGCCGCTCCGTAAATATAAATACTGCTTGTACGCTACTGTAGTTCCTCAGTTTAATTATCGACTTAGATTCCCTCCTTCACTCTGTGCTCTCTTCAGGCTCAACGCCTAGAAGTACTCTCTCTACAGCCTTTGGACTTATAAGTTCGTTGGCTCGCTCCTCGTCATCGGCGATACCGCCGCTCCGACTTGGCTGCTACTCAGCTCCTCCCTCTTATACTCTTGACCTCTGGGGACTAACGGCGTAACGGCGGTGTTGTTAATAACTTCACTACTGTCCCACTCGTCTTCCGCATTTAGACACTCTGTGACCTTTGGCATGGTTACACGGGTTGCATGATCTTAACAGTATAATTAAACTCAATCCGTTAACGTCGTTACTGACATATCATTTTTTATGCCTCCGAAAACTCGAGCTCAATCCAGAGCTAACTCCGAAGAAAACACTTTCTTCACAACAGCCCAATCTTTCGCCCCTTTCTCCGAATCCATCTCAGCCATCGGTCAACCACGTCGCCGTAATCGCGGTTTCGGTCCAGCCACAGTTCCTACTACGTCGACTCTTCCTGAAGCCATGGAAGAAGATCAGCAATTTGAGTACAGCACTTTGTATACCGGTGACGGACAACCTGTCCAAGTCCTGACCCCTCGCCGTGGACAACCCCCCGTGGTCGCTCCGGCTCGGGGCCGGTCTACTACTCGAATTGACTCTCCAATCCTCCAAGCCATCGCTCGCCGTACAGGTAAACAACCCCAATGCAGAGCAGCTTCTGAATCTCCTCGTGACCCACCTCCTCACTTCGATTTGGATACCGGTGATCACGATGATCAAGACCCTCCTGTCGACCCCGATGACCCGGGCGCCGACAACAATCATGACGACCTGGATGACGACTCCGGCGGTTTACCGCGTGGTGAGCCTGGTGACCCCAGTGGACCTGGCAGTCCTGGTGGACCTGGTGGACCTCGTTCCTCCAACTCTCCTGACATCCCCAACGAGCAACGTGCTATGTTGGATCTCCTCTCGGGGTTTAAGGTTTCTATGGAAACCCTCGGTACCGTTCTCGCCGCACTCGGCCGTCCCTCTGACAGCTCTGAATCCAAGAGCAAGGTCAAGGAGCCCGAGGGATTCGACGGTTCGGACCCCCGAAAACTCAAGACGTTCTTCGTCAATCTCGCCCTGGTCTTCAATGACCGTCCCAAGTACTTCACCGACCAGCGGAAGGTGAACTATACTCTTTCCTATCTCAGTGGGTCAGCCAAAGAATGGTTTGTCCCTGATATCCTCGACCCGGACCTTGACTCGCTGCCGGCCTGGACGTCGTCCTTCACGGCCCTTGTAAAGGAGCTACAGGACAATTTCGGCGTTTACGACGCCCAAGGCGAGGCCGAGGACGCCCTTGGTAACCTTAAGATGAAGGAAACCGAGAACATCCGGAAGTACAACATCCGGTTCAACACCCTGGCTGCTAGTACCAACTGGGATTCTGCCGCCCTGAAATGGGCTTATCGAAGAGGCTTGGCTGAACGCATCAAGGACGAAATGGCGCGGTTGCCCGAGCCGGCGACGCTCGCCGCCTATCGTCTGGAAGTTCTTCGTATTGACAACCGTTACTGGAAGCGCGAAGAAACCAAGAAGCGTGAGGCTGGTAAGCCTTTTATTGCTCGGAACCCGAAGAAGGGTTCCTCGGACTTCAAGACTGGTTCTACTAACCAGCACAACAATTCTCAGCCTTCGGGCTCTTCGGCGCCGTTCACGCCGAAACCCAAACCCTTCTCTGGTGGTAAGCCTAACAACAATGGTAAGCCCCAGAATTCTTCGAATTCCGGCCAATCCGGCGGCCAGCGCCCCGCGTTCAACCATCTAGGAGCAGATGGTAAGGTACTTCCCTCCGAACGGGAAAGAAGGATGAAGAACAATCTTTGTCTCTTCTGCGGTGGTAAGCATCAGATTGCTGACTGTAATAAGCGAAAGGCTCGGGAATTGAAGGGCCGCGCTGCCGAGGTTGAAGAAACCCCCGAAGCAACCATTGAGGTTGTTGAAGAGGATTCGGAAAACTAATCCGCAGCTCTTGTTCTCCGGTAAGAAACGGGAGCTGCGTTGATCAGGTTCGTACCTCACCTGGGGAGTTATATCTCAATGCGTCCGCTCTTTCTTCTATTGAACGCTCTCTTGTAATATCATTAACTACTGAATTTTTGTTATCCGATTCGGCCGCGCCGGCCGAACCCATTTCTGCTCTTCTTAAATTTCCTACTCTTGTTGATTCCGGTTCTACTGACTCTTTCATCGATACTCGTTATGTTTCTCAGAACTCTATTCCTATGACCAAAATTTCTCCTGTTAATCTTCGTCTCTTTGATGGTTCATTATCTTCTAAACCCATTACCGATATGGCGAATATCGCTGTTCGGTTCCCTTCCGGCGAGCTGCTTCTATTGCCCTTTTATGTTACTCATTTAGATTCATCCTGTAAAGCAGTATTAGGTTACAGTTTCTTATCCCGCTACAATCCGTTGATTGACTGGGCATCTCGAAACATTACGTTCCGTAACACTTCACATCTTGATTCTCCACAGACGTCTGTGCCTTCTGCTATCAACCCTGTTGTTGCAAAGGTCGCTGTTCCGCTACCGGAACTTTCGCCGTCGGTTTTACCGACAATTCTGGAGACCCCTTCTGGGGACTCACCTCGCTCTCGCTCTCGCTCTCGCTCTCGCTCTCGCTCTCGCTCTCGCTCTCGCTCTCGCTCTCGCTCTCGCTCTCGCTCTCGCTCTCGCTCTCGCTCCCGCTCACGGACTTCACGGGCCAAGCCCCTTTCGTCCAAATTTCCCTTTGAACCCATCTATTCTTATCCTACGGTCTCTCAATCCGCTGCTCAGCTGGAAACTCCCGAGGTTGACATTGCACTGGTAAGTGCTGCAGTCTTTAATAGGGCTTGCAAGGATGCTGGTATGGAACCCATTCTTCTTCGTGCTATCCACTCAGAGGTCGCGGCCCGCGCTGCCGACCGCTCTTCCATCGCTCCTACTGTCCCTCCACTTCCTCTTTCTATCCCAGCAGAGTATGCTGAGTTTGCAGACGTCTTCGACGAGATTGCTGCAGATTCACTTCCTGAACACAGACCCTACGACCTGAAGATTGATTTGGAAGAAGGCGCTTCGCCGCCCCTCGGCCGTATTTATCCTTTGTCTGAAAAGGAGTTAGTCGCCCTTAAAGACTTTATTGACAAACAGCTGGCTACTGGTGCCATCACCCCATCATCCTCTCCTCACGGCGCTCCGGTCCTTTTCGTCCCGAAGAAAGACGGCAAACTTCGCCTTTGCGTCGATTTCCGTGGACTCAATCGTATCACCAAAAAGGATCGTTACCCACTCCCACTCATATCAGATCTTCTCGACACTCCGAAAAGAGCTAAAATATATACCAAATTGGATCTCGCTCACACTTATCATCTAGTCAGAATCGCTGAAGGTGATGAATGGAAGACCACCTTTCGGACCCGCTACGGCTCTTATGAATGGAAGGTTATGCCGTTCGGCCTTACGAACGCCCCTGCGGCCTTCCAGCGGTTTGTTAACGACATCTTCTCTGACATGCTCGATGTTTGTGTCATCGTCTATCTTGACGATATTCTGATCTACTCTGATACGCCAGAAGAACACCAAGAACACGTCAAGGAAGTTCTTCGGCAGCTTCGCCACCATCGGCTTTACGCCAATCCCGAGAAGTGCGAATTCAATATGGATACTGTTGAGTATTTGGGTTACATTCTTTCTCCCGACGGATTAACCATGTCCAAAGAGAAAGTTCAAACAGTTCTAGAGTGGCCGGTCCCGAGGAAGGTTAAGGACATTCAGTCCTTCTTGGGTTTTGCAAATTTCTATCGTCGTTTCATTTATAATTATAGCGATATCGTTGTGCCGATGACTCGGCTTACCCGAAAAGGCGCTCCTTGGATCTGGGACAGCAGCTGTCAAGAGGCCTTCGAAAACCTCAAAATTGCTTTTACTTCTGCGCCGATACTGGCCCATTGGGAGCCGAATCGCCCACTTATCGTGGAGACCAACACTTCCGATTACGCCATTGCGGCTATTCTTTCCATCCAATATGCTGACGGTGAAATTCATCCTCTAGCCTTCCTTTCCAGAACGCTTCATGCGGCTGAACTCAATTACGATACCCACAACAAAGAGCTACTGGCCATCTTCGAGGCCTTTAAAGCTTGGCGTCACTATCTGGAAGGTTCGGGTGATCCGGTGGACGTCGTCACCGATCACAAAAATCTTGAGTATTTTTCTACTACCAAGGTTCTCACCCGCCGACAGGTCCGATGGTCAGAATTTTTACATCAATTTAATATGGTCATTCGCTTCCGGCCGGGGAAACTCGGTGAGAAACCCGATTCGATAACTAGACGCTGGGACGTCTACCCTAAAGAGGGGGATATTGGCTATGCCCAAGTGAACCCTCATAACTTCCGTCCTATCTTTACTAACGAACAACTCACTGCGTCTCTTCGAGCTACCTTCCTGGAAGGTCCGGTTTTACGAGCCTCGATTATCATGGATATCGAAGCTCTACACCAGGCAATCATCCTCGCCCTTCCCGCCGACCCGAGCTCTGTTGTTGGTTTGGAACTTGCAAAAGATCCTTCCAATGAACGTTGGAGCTTAGGTAGTGACAAGCTACTACGCCTTGACGACCGTATTTATGTCCCTAATCACGGCGATCTTCGCCTTCAAGTCCTCCGCTACTTTCATGATCATCCACTCTCCGGCCATTTCGGCCAGAACCGAACTCTAGAAGCTGTACGTCGTCAATACACCTGGCCTAAGGTCAGAGACTTCGTCCGTGACTATGTCACCTCGTGCACTGTTTGTGGTCGCAACAAACCTCGCCGCCATCAGCCTTACGGGTTGCTGAAACCTCTGCCGGTTCCGGTCCGACCATGGGATTCCATATCCATGGACTTCATTGAGCAACTGCCAATGTCGAATGGCTATACAGCTATTCTCGTCGTTGTGGATCGATCCTCCAAGCAAGCTATCTTTATTCCAACTTACGACACCATTACTTCCGAACAACTAGCTGAGCTCTTTGTTATTCATGTCTTCTCTAAACATGGTGTTCCTAATCATGTCACTTCTGATCGTGGTTCTAAATTTGTTTCGGCGTTTTTCCGGGCTCTCGGTAAAGCGCTCTCCATGGAACTTCACTATACCTCTGGATATCATCCGGAAGCCGACGGGCAGACCGAGCGTGTCAATCAGACTCTCGAACAGTACATCAGGATCTACTGCTCCTACCAACAAGATGACTGGTCGCCTTTACTCCCGATCGCCGAATTCGCCTATAACAACGCTCCCAATGCTTCCACAGGTACTACTCCATTCTTCGCTAACAAAGGATACCACCCAAATATCACCGTCCGGCCCGAGGTCGACATGAAGTCTGATCTTGCTAGAGACTTCGTCGTCAACCTCGATGAACTCCACGCTTTCCTTTGAGAAGAAATCCTTTTAGCTCAGTCTCGTTACAAGGAACAAGCTGACAGGAAAAGAATCTCGCACCCGGAGTTCCCGATCGGCTCCGAAGTATTTGTTCTTGCTAAGCATATTCGCTCCACTCGTCCTACTGAAAAATTCTCTGAAAAATATCTTGGTCCTTTCAAGGTCATCAGTCGACCTGGTACTTTGTCTTACGAGCTCAAGCTCCCGGACTATCTTCGCCGCATTCACCCGGTTTTCCACATCTCACAGCTGGAGCCGGTTACACCGAATCCATTCCCGAATCGTACTCAATCTCCTCCACCTCCAATCGAAGTTGATGGTGAAGAGGAGTACAACGTTGCCGAAATCCTTGACTCCAAGCTGGACAGAAGGTACAAACATTGTCCTCTACGTTATTACATTCGGTGGGCCGGTTACGAAGGTACCGACGATGAGTTCTCTTGGGTTGCTGCTGATGAATTACATGCTGACGAACTTGTACCGGCATTTCACGCCCGATACCCTCACAAGCCTGGACCTTGATCACAAAAAATCATTCTATTCCTTTCCCCGTTTTCGCCATGCTCCGCCGAAGTTTACTTCGTTGTTTAGAGGGTAAACACGATGATAGCAAATTGAGTGTTTACCTCTCTTTCTTAAATTGCTTATGTTGTTTCTTAGTTACTATTTTACTTATTGCCCAATCACACTTAAGCTACTTATACTTCAAAACTAATTAGTTCTTACGCCGCTTTGCGGCCCATTCGCTTCCGATTTCGAAATTGCGTTAACATTTTTTTATATACAAAAAATCCAAAAAAAAAACCAAAATATACAACAAGGCAGGGCTGCAAGAAGGTTACAAGAAGTACAAGAAGATGGCCGAAAGGCCGTTGTCCGATGTCCGTAGTTACTCTACTCTACGGCCCTTTCCTTTCCCTTCTCCGACTGCGCCTTCGCCGGCGCCGGTTCCTCCTCTACCATCTCCTCCTCATCTCCTTCCCCATCTTCCTCCAATCCCTGCTTCTCTATCTCCTTCTCTATTTCACGATCTTCCTCCTCGTCGCTGTCTATTACCCTCCTTCGCTTCCTCGGCAATCCCGACGGCCCGGCCTCCGGTAGCTCAGGGGGTGTCCTCCTCCTCCTTGCGGCGTCCGTTACAAGCCAGTCCAGTTTTTGATTCATGTGTCGATGGTAGGTGTTAGCCTTCACCTGTCCATCCCGAAGTTGTTGGTTGTCCGCTAGTAGTTGGGCTACCTGGCTCTCCAGAACAGCCAGGCGCTTGCCGGTCGGGTTGGAACCGCCCTCTCGCTTCACCGCCGAAGGCCGCCCGGAGTACGAGCACTTGACCTTGGCATCATGGCAGGGTTTACAGATGATAGAACTTCTCTTGCCAGCCTGCATCTGACAAGAGATCCTCTTAGCCCTGCATCATTCGCAGGGTGTTCTATCATCGTCGTCGGGGTCGCCGCCGGCCGCCTACAAGATCGTTAATTAGTTTGCGATAGAAAAAGAAAATCAACCAGTCACGTACCTCTTCCTGGGCTTTTCGCTTTCCCTTGCCTTTACTCCTCCTAATCTCCACTACTGGTCTACGAGGAGACTCCGAACCCTCCCCGGGAGAAGTATCCCGCCGACTACGGGCCGCCGCCGCTTCCGCCATCCGCTTCCTCTGCTCCTCCCTTGCAGCGGCCTGCGCCCGCTCCTCCTCCTTCGCCTTCCGGGCCGCCTCTTCTTCGGCCTTTTGTTTAGCAGCCGCCGCTGCCTTCCTTTCCTTCATCCTTCGAACCTTTTCCTCTGCCTTCCTGATAATCTCCTCTTCGTCCTCATCCAAGTCTTCGTCCTCGAAGGGGTTGGGTTGGGCGGGTGTTAGAGGAATTCGACGAAACCCCGAAGGGCCGGCGGTGGAAGACGAGGTAGTGGTCTGGGTGCGACTGGTGGACATGTTGACTTAGGGAGATTTGGAAAAAGTTAGGGCCTTAGCGACAAAACCTGGCCCTTTTTATAGGGACAAAACGGCGCACGGACCAGCGAAAATTTCCCTTCGAATTGTGTTTGGTTTACGGTGAACCGAAAATTTTCACTGATGACTAACGCCAATTCCCGGTACCAACGGCTTTGAAAATTTTCCTGCTGACTGATAGGCCTAATTCCCGATGCTGACGGCCTTTAAATTTTTTCCTTGGTGACAAATCAACTCCCGGTATTAATGGCTTTCGAGGGCTCAAGCCTAAGAGGGGGATACTGTCAAGTCCATGCCTCGGGCCTCCACCTCGCCGCTCGGGATCCCGAAGATCTACCTTTATTGTAATCTTTCTCTTATTGTTCTTTCTCGCTACACATACCCTTTCATTCTAGCCCCTCCTTATTGTCTTTTACTTTACCCTGCAGGACTACACGTATAACTCCTAGTAGTTAGTCTGGCGCTTCGCGCCGCTGCGCCGCTCCGTAAATATAAATACTGCTTGTACGCTACTGTAGTTCCTCAGTTTAATTATTGACTTAGATTCCCTCCTTCACTCTGTGCTCTCTAAGTCTTCAGGCTCAACGCCTAGAAGTACTCTCTCTACAGCCTTTGGACTTATAAGTTCGTTGGCTCGCTCCTCGTCATCGGCGATACCGCCGCTCCGACTTGGCTGCTACTCAGCTCCTCCCTCTTATACTCTTGACCTCCGGGGACTAACGGCGTAACGGCGGTGTTGTTAATAACTTCACTACTGTCCCACTCGTCTTCCGCATTTAGACACTCTGTGACCTTTGGCACGGTTACACGGGTTGCATGATCTTAACAAGCAATGTGTAAGTAATGAAAGCTCGATCGTCATGCTGTATATGTGTTGTGAGACTGCTGTGTTTAATATAAGTAAATGAAAAGCGCATGTTGTATCAGTAAGCATAAATAATAGGTCAGGTGACAAGATAAGACAAGATATAGGATAAGGGAGATAGAAGATAAGACAAAAGATAAAAGATAAGACAAGATAAGGAAAAGATAAGATGAAAAAGAAGTGATTGTAACATTACCCCCCTCTTAAGGCGCGAATTCCATGACGCGCAAGTTGGTTGACAAGTGCTTCAGATGGCATGTTACTTGGGATTGGTTCTATGTCGGATGTAGGGATTGGTTGGAACAATTCAGTGGGAAACTGAGCAATCGGAATCTCAATCTGTTTAAGGACTCGAGGCCTGGGCTTGTTAGGATACTTCTTGTGGAAGTCCTGAACAGCTTCTTTGGCATTCGTCATATTAGCTGCAGGTTCCCACGTCATTTCATGTGGTCCATAACCTTCCCATTTTACCTTGTACTGGATGCCATTCCGATACTTGCATGAGTCGACTACCTCCTCTACCTCGTATTCTTCTTCTTCTCCTACTACTTCTGGCGGTGGTTCAGTATTTCGGGGTTGTGTTGGGAACTGGGGTTCATGGTACGGGGATAGGTGCGTTTCATTGAAGACATTATGGATTCTTTTCCATGTACGAGGGATGTCGAGTTTGTATGAGCCGGGTCCGATCTTTTCAAGAATTTTAAATGGTCCAAATCGTTTGTCACCGAGTTTCTTCATTGGACGATCTGTCGTTATGTTAGTTCCTTCAAGCCAGACTTTATCACCAGCGTTATATTCTATTGCCTCGTTCCGGTGTTTATCATATTGGCGCTTCATGTCCTCAGCGGCTTTTTTCAGTGCCGACCCTACTTCTTCCCTGATCCGTTTCATACTATTGGCAAACTCCTGGGCGGTTGGGTTTTGTGACATCATCTTCGGCGTGGTTCCTTTGTATGGGTGTCTACCGTTGTCTGCGTAGAAGGGTGAAACTTTTGTAGCAGAATGTACTCGATCATTGTACGCAAACTCCATCATAGGAAGCCACTCGTGCCAATCGCTCTGATGATGATTCACAAAAAGGCGGATGTAATGTTCAATTTCTTGATTTATCCGTTCCGTCTGGCCATTAGTCTGAGGATGGTATGCAGTTGTATAGTTGCTTTCGATTCCCAGTAACTTGTACAGTTCCTTCATGAAGCGGGCGTGGTACTGAGGGCCGCGATCGTGGATGATCTTTCGGGGCATTCCATGGACTGGGAATACTTTGTCACGATAGACACGTGCCATTCCTTCAGATGTTATCGTAGTATGCGTGGCAAAGAGTCGCAACCTCTTTGTGAAATGATCGACAAACACGCTGATGGCATTATATCCTCCGGACTCTGGTAATTCGCCAATCATATCTGTTCCGATGATTTCCCAGGGCTCAGATGGTACGTCATGTGGATGTAACGGTCCTACAGGCTTGGTACGATGTGTCTTTGTAGCCTGACATTTTTCGCAGCCTTCCACGTAGATCCTGACGTCCCGACTAATTCCTGGCCACCAGTAGTTGCATGTAATCAACTCAATAGTTTTATAGCGGCCGGGGTGTCCTGCTGTCTGGGCATCATGATGTGCCTGTATGATCCGTCCTCTGAGTTCTTTGTCCTTAGGGACATAGATGCATCCCTGCCAAACTGCTAGTCCATCCTCAGTTTCAAGCCATTCCTTGTCTTTAGACTCGAGGGCAACCTGTACTAACTTGTCTCGCTGATTTTTCTTTCTTCGGATGAGATTAAGCAGATCGTCTTCGGGGGCAGATGTCTGATCCGTTATCTGAGAAATGAAAAATTCCGGTTTTAGTAGTGTGACGTTGGTATTGTCGTTCTCCCCTTTCTCAAGGCCTGACATCCGTGACAGGGCATCGGCTTTTCCCATTGATTTCCCAAGCTTATGGAAGAGTTCGATATGGTATTCAGTGATTTCAACTACCCATCTGGCTTGTCGTCGGTTCAACTTCTGAGGTTTCCGGAAATACTGGAGATTTTGGTGATCTGTGAAGACTTCAACAGGTTCTTTTGCACCTAACAAGTACTGTCTCCAGTCCGAGAGGGAGTCCATGATGGCCATCATCTCTTTGTCGTAAATTTCATAATTCCTTTCAACCTCATTGAGTGACCTGGACCTGAAAGCTACCGGTCTCCACTTTCCGTCGACGTTCTTGTAAGACCTGGGTCAAAATAGGTCTTAGGGTAGGTTTTGGTATGTGAAGGTTTATGTTGTAGCGTGCTAGGAGCAGGCTGGAGCTCGAAGGGAGCTACGAGAACCGCGACCGAGGACGGGAATGACCTAGTAGTGGCTAAAACGACGAGATGGTGACCCTTGAAGGGGTTCCTAGGAGGTCCAGGGAGGTCCCTAAGGCGTAGGGAGGTTAAGGAAGGGTGCGGGACCGTACGATATTGCGTAGTAGGAGTTGTACTCGCTAGAACGTCAATATAGGATCGAGTAGGTCGTATGTGTAATTGGGTCTCGAGGGTGTAAGCTCCCGAGAAGGGATGTGCCAGGGAGGGTAGGTCCCCGGGGGCTAGGCTTGAGGATGGACGTCCTCGAGTGTAGGGGGTGGTAACGAAGAAGCAGTACGTGGTTCGACGTGAGGGGTAGCTTCGACGTTACTTAGATCGAGGTCCCGAAGCTTATAGAATAGCTAGGGAGCTCGAGGAGATTTGGGGAGGTTAGCTCACCAAGGCGGTAGGCGTTGGGGAGCTTTAGTATTGTTCGAGGGAGCTCGGGAACTCACTCGGATTGCTTAGACGTGGAGTAAAAGCGTGTATTCGATCGTATAGACGATCAGAGAGACAATAGACAAGAGTAGAGAGAAACAGAGATAGAGAAACAGATAGTAGAGAGAATTCCGTACGGTTAGCAGGTACAAAGGGACAGGGACTGGACCTATGTAAAGGGTGTGTGATCAAAATATACCAAGCTGGGGCTTGGGGACATTGCGGTACTACTTAAATAGGTACGGGAAGTGAACATGGGAGCATTCAGGGAATCTGGTATGTGTGAGGTAACTGATCGAGATTAGGGCTAAATGGGGTTTGTTGCGGCGGAAGGTCTATGGAATGATGTATCATGGGAACTCGGTGTGTATTGTCGAGGCTGGGTTGAGGCGGGGAGGCTTATGGAGGACCCGGGAGGTCCTGGGATGAGTGAAGCAGTTCCATGGGGAGTTAAGAGAAAGGGGGGGAGGTCCCTCAGAGTCAGTCGGGGCTATGGGAGGTAGGTCAGGGCATGACAGTTCTGTGACAGGACTGCACCATTAGCGTAGTCAGAGGAATCAGCTTCAACTCGGAACTTTCCAGCTTCTCTTGGGATAATGAGAGGGACGTCTTCGATGATCCGGTCCTTCAACCAATCGAATGCATCTTGTTCGAGAGATGTCCATTCCCAAGTCGTATTCCCTGTGAGTTGTGTTAGGGGTTTGGCAATTTTACTGAAATCTCGGATGAACCGGCGGAAGAAGTTGCAAAACCCTAAAAACGATTGTAGTTCACGTTTTTTCTCTGGTGGTTGCCAGGTTCGAACTGCTTCAACCTTTTTTGGGTCCATCCGGATTTGTCCATTGCCTACGATGATTCCGAGATATTCAACTTCCTTAGCCTCAAAGGTACATTTTTCGGGTTTCAAGTACAGCTTATTGGCTTTTAGGATATCAAGAACCTTTCTGACGATGACTCGGTGTTCCTCAATGTTGTCCGTGAAGATAAGGATATCATCCATGTAGACAATGACATGTCCTTGATCGATTAACTCTCGAAGGATGTGATTCATGAACGCTTGGAACGTGGCGGGTGAGTTTGTAAGTCCGAAAAACATGACCGTAGGCTCAAACAAGCCTCTGTTTGTCCAGAACGCTGCTTTCCATTCGTCTCCTTCTTTGATCCGGATGTTATTGAATCCCCATCGGATGTCCATCTTGGTGAAGATTTTGGAATTCTTTAGCTTATCAATGAGTTCCTGGATCAATGGGAGTGGATATCGATTCTTGACAGTCATGTCGTTTAACTTTCGATAATCCTGTACAGGCCGTAGCGTTCCATCTTTCTTTTTGACAAAGAAGAAAGGTGAAGCCATGGATGAACGTGATGGTCGTATTCATCCCGATCTAAGGTTTTCTTCCAGGAATTCGTCTAAAGCCTTCTGTTCTGGTGGACTGAGGGGATAAACTTTGCAATCAACTGGCTTAGAGCCTGGCGTTAATTCTATAGCATGATCCCATGGACGTCTTTCCGGCATTTGGTCAAAATCCTTTTTACTAAATACATCAGCATACTCGGCAAGGTACGGAGTAGCGGCATCTGTAGTAGTGGTTTGTACTTTGATATGACCTTGGTCGGAGAGATACCCATTCCAATCAAACCAGAAGATCCTTTCACCATCGACAAGCTTTCCCTCTGTACCATCATCCTCAGGTGATTCATAGTGTGGCAAATATCCGCATTTGTCAGGACAACGTTCAAACGTCAACGTGGATTCCTTCCAATCAATGCTGGGATTGTGGTAATGTAGCCAATCTATGCCTAGGAAGATATCTGTCTTGCCTAAATTGGTAACTGCCAAATCTAGGCATGATCTCCTATCACCATTCGGACTTGTACATAGCCTTCTATGGAACCATTTTTGTTCAGAGTGCCATCGGCATTATAGACTGGCATTTTGACTGGTAACTCCTTAACAGTGAGCTGGTGCCGTTCTACAAAATCCTTATTGATACAGGACCCTGTGGCTCCGCTGTCTAGGAGGGCTTCCGTTTCAATCTGCACACCATTGTCGATATTCTCAATAGTCGTTCGCAACTTTAGCTCACGTCCTCGGGTACCTCGGACAAATCTTTTACGACTTTTGAGATTGGTAACTGCTTCAGTTGCGGTTGCATGATTTAGATTTTGTATAGCCAATACTGTTTCTTCCGATGCTTCTCTGACACGACTTTCAGGCATCCAGGCTCTAAGGATTCCTATAGCCATGGGGAGTTCGTCCATTTGTAACCACTGCGCCACCCATTCAGGTGTGTTTGGTTCATATCTCACAGGTTTTTCCTCAGTTCAGTTCGTCATTGTAGATAAGTTATTTTTATTGGGTGTACCAGTACTACCAAATTCAAAACTAAATTGACTGTCTACATATGACGATGATGAAAATTCCGATACTGATTCTGAGATTGGCCCCGGCAGACCTGCGTCTACTGCTGGGGCAGGACAAAACCCAATTCTTTGGCCATAGCCTCCTGATCCTCCTGTGTCATCCGGCTCCACATGCCTCTGACAAATTGCGGCTTCGGCACTTTCTCTGGACAGAACTTCGCAATGTGGCCTTGCTTGCCACAATGGAAGCATTCCCTGTTACGACGCGCAGCATCAATGTCCATTGGTCTGCCTGCACCTTTGAAAGTAATTCCGGTCCCATCTTTCCTATCCTGGGTAGGTACCGCAGGGGTTGGAGTCTTGGGTACTGGAGCCTGTGTCTGTGGTTGCCATTTCTGGTTACTAGGTCCCTGCCCAGCATTCCGCTGGTATCTGTTTGACCAGTTGCGCCGCATTTCCTCACGACGCCACCACATGTCATCGATACTGATGATCTTCTGTTTGAGTTCATCGAACTTTTCGATTCGCTCATTGCTGGTGCCATATACTTGATCGATCAGCTTAGGCTTTATGTTCATTTCGATCAGTCTGATGACATAGGGTGCATCCTTGACGTATCCGGCATCTTGCATGATAACTTCGAATTCCTTGAAGAAATCCTCTGCCCTCTCATTGGGGCCCTGGCGGAGATGTTCTAGCCTCTCCTGTGCATTCTCTGTAAGTCCTTTGTCTAGGAAGGAGGCATTCAATGCATCCTTGAATCCTTTCCACGTGCTAGCCCATTCTTCCTCATCATCGTCGAAGTTATCATCCGTGTAATTCTGGACCCAGCTACTGACTTTGGGACCTCGCATATACGAGATTGCAATGTCAATTCTCTCATTGTCTGTAGTGACTCTGTTCCTTGGATCGCGAATGTAAGCAAAGAGGGTACGGCGCCACTCTTTGAACTGGGTTTTATTGCCGTCAAAGATACTGGGTTCTCTGAGCAATGACTTGCCATGAACATGAGGAGTAGTGACAGGAGTAATGGGAACAGGAGTCATGGGGATAGGATCGGGAGTAGGGTTAGACATGCTGTAGTGGGGTGATATGTAGGCAGGTATGAATGAGGTGATGTTTCGTTCGATTGAAGATGAAGTGGATGGAGCAGATGAGTTGGGGGTGCGGGGACGATCAGTTTGTACCGAAAGTCTAGGTTGTCCTAGTCTTGAGGTAGAATCCATTGTAAGGAGGACGAGTTACTAATGCAACTCGGTGGTGATGATGGGAAAATGTATGATTGGATTTGTAGAAGTCGGGGGTAATGTGGGGAAGATTTCGAAAAAAGAGTACGATGATGTGGGAAGCAGCCTTCCACTCTCGATTGATGAACAGATGCACCCTCCCTGTCTAGGAATGGAGCTCGATGTGCACGCGAAGACCCCTCTCCGAAGATTAGTGATCAGTCAACGCTTTCGTCTGCCAGTACGGTGTCGGACTCAACGTTACACCTTTGTACTATAGGCGACACTGCTCGAAGAGAGAGTAGAAGTCTGTGAAGGGTTGGTAAAAATGTGAGCGGGGATAACTGTGATAGGGATATGATCGCGTAGCGTGCAACAGGTGGTAAGAATAGCTTTGATCTTCTGTCAGCGACTGGTTCTAGTAACGGATGCCACCAGGCGTCACACTCAAGAAAATCTCAGATGGCAGAGCGATAAGAGAGGCAAGCAAAGTTCTGGGCTAAACCAGGTAGAATAGACGAGATCAAAGCTAAGGAAATACAGCAAGTAACTACAGCTTATATACAAGTAAACAACCCTCTGCCCTACTAATGCCCAACGCCCTGGGTTAGTGGTAAACATGAGTAGAACATAAGTAAAGCAATGTGTAAGTAATGAAAGCTCGATCATCATGCTGTATATGTGTTGTGAGACTGCTGTGTTTAATATAAGTAAATGAAAAGTGCATGTTGTATCAGTAAGCATAAATAATAGGTCAGGTGACAAGATAAGACAAGATATAGGATAAGGGAGATAGAAGATAAGACAAAAGATAAAAGATAAGACAAGATAAGGAAAAGATAAGATGAAAAAGAAGTGATCGTAACAATGTGACCCTTGAAGAGGTTCCTGTAAGGTCCAAGGAGGTCCCTAAGGCGTAGGTAGCGGAGGTGGAGGTACGGAACCTAATAGCGTTGCGTTAACGAGCTTGCCTCGTTTTTGTGTGAAAGAGAAAGGAAGGAATCTAATGGGCACTCCAACCAACCAATCTAATACACAATATGCGAGTTCACTGCTATCAAATTTATTTAATAGCAAGGGGTAGCGTTGGCAAAGGTTCCGCAAAGCTTTGAGAGCTAAGTAAGAAGCTTCGAGCAATCAATTTGAATCGTTCTGAGGATTCGATATATTCCTTTGATCAAGGTAGATTCAGCACGATTTGTGCTTTGGTTGGTATTGATTTGGGTATATCAAGAATTGGGGTTTGAATCAAAGTAAATTAAAACCGAAACACACAGACCCCTACGGAGGGCTAGAACTATGTGCTGACACAACCACACAGCGTGATTTGCCCTTAAGACCAACAACTGATCCTAAGTTCGAAGGATACCCAACAACTGGATATACTTCTCGCAGTCACAAGGAGCAGAACACGACGTTCCTATACTCACAAGTGCCGGGCCCGAATGGCTGCTAGCGAAGAGGCTTCAGTCTGGCGGGAGTGTGTCTTTCCTTTTTACGGATTAGCACTGCAACGTCGTCCCAAAATCACTTGTATTCCAGATACATCGGATCGCTATTTATACATACAGAATATAGAGTCGCACAGTACAATTAATTTAATACAATAAACGTTCGGAACCGTAAGGAAACTTCTACACTCGGTCAGATACCATTTAATTTGAATCTACATGTCCTTATTTGGTCCACAATGGTTCCAAGATTCAAGTATACCTCCAAACATAGGTAGGTACTTCGTTATTCATTTAATTTAATTGTTTTGGAGAATGACTCGAATGGTGTTCAACCGTCACTGTGGTTTAACACTTACTTTGATTGTTTGTCACCTCGTCCGGAGGCAAATCAGCTCTCCTCGATTCTAATCCTATCAATCCGATTCATCTGGATTAAACTAATTGCTTCTCTCTTTCATTAGACACCCATTGTGCCTATACTCCATCAAGGGAGTTACGCATAGTATTTATTTAATTGCATTCTTCATTATTTTCTACGTCAGGACTCTTTG
The DNA here is from genome assembly GCA_028011325.1 of Lentinula lateritia. NCBI lineage: Eukaryota > Fungi > Basidiomycota > Agaricomycetes > Agaricales > Omphalotaceae > Lentinula > Lentinula lateritia. The sequence goes on from JANVFT010000035.1 coordinate 290,623, forward strand.
ACATTCATTTGATATGTCTTCGGAGCCTCGCAGTCTTTCGATCGTTCTTCTAGTCATTTTCCTCAACCATGCAACTTGATTGGTCTATTAGACTAAATCGCAGTCTTTTAGATTAATGCATGATCTCGTTCTAGAAGGAGTATTTGATAATTCCTGAGCTCTAGAAAGTCATTTCGAGTCAATCCTCGGTTCATGGTCACTTGAGTAAGTTCTTCCAAACTCCTGCCAGTGTAAGGTCCAATAAGAATACCCTTGGTAGGTCATACGTGAATGGTCATCCTTCGGATGTAGTCCGAGTCTGGTATAATCCTGCTTGACAAACAGGTAGACTGCTATCCGAAGGTAGTATCGGGGATGGGTAAGCTAACCAACTTGTGGCAGTATGGGTATATGGTCCCTTCAACTTATTAGACTGATTCAGTATTGACTTTGACTGTCAATCTGGGTCTCAATTACAGTCCTCTTGATACGAATCTATATGTGAAAATGTCACAATTCACAGCATAGACGTCTAGCCAAAATTTAGGCGTGTCAGCGTAGGAGGAGTTGTACTCGCTAGAACGTCAACGTAGGATTGAATAGGTCATAGAGAGAATGGGTATAGAGCATATGAGCTCCTAAGGATGTATACGCCCGGGGTGGTAAGTTTCCGGGGACTGGACTCGGAGATGGTCGTCCTCGAGTGTGGGAGGTTGTAACGGAGAAGCGATACGTAGTTCGACGTGAGAAGTAGCTTCGACGTTACCTAGATTGAGATCCCGAAGCTTGGGGAGCAATGGGGGAGCTCAAGGAGGTATTGGGGAGGTTGGCTCTCCAAGGCGTTAGGCATTGGGGAGCTTTAGTATTGTTCGAGGGAGCTCGGAGACTCACTTGGGTTGCTTAAACGTGAAGTGAAAGCGTATATTGGATCGAGTAGGCGATCGTCGAGACAGTAACAAGAGTAGAGAGAAACAGAGATAAAGAGACTGAGAGTAAAGAGAATTCCGTACGGTTAGCAGGTACAAAGGGACAGGGACTGGACCTATGTAAAGGGTGTGTGTTCAAAATATACCAAGCTGCGGCTTCTGGACGTTGCGGCGCTACTTAAGTAGATACGGGAAGTGAACAAGAGAACATCTGGAACATGAGGTAGCTAATCTAGGGAGGGAGGTAATCGAGATTTAGTACTTAAAGGGGCTGGCTATTAGGAGGGTGTTGTATGCGTATTGGGGTGAACGTCGGGACGTTTGGGTAGGTATAACAGGGGAATGGTGATAGTTAGGGAGGTGCGTGGTGGTATTTGGGAGGTGTGGAGGTCAATAGGAGGTGATAGCTGGTACTGGGGCAGGTCTGGTTGTAGCCAGGGCATGACACAGCCAGTCTCATATATACTGGCGACAGCTGATGTCCGAGGATGCCTTGCAACTTCGCATGTTCTCTTGGTCAGATTGCTGATGTTCAACAATGGTCATCATGCATCATGAAGAATAGATAGACCTCCAGCACTGTTTCAGGATCCATTTGTGCTCTCAAAGCAGTATTAAAATTATGGAACATGTATGTAGACCAATCAGCAATGTAGATTAGACTTGGACCGCAATCCAGGTAAACCTCAAGCTAAGTCTGTTATCATAGGCCCCTAATTGTACACCAATTGCTCTTCTTTCATGTTATTGCTATAGGACCACTGCCTGGCCCAAATTACACAGCATGGTCCCAGAAACTGAAGTACTGACATGCAATTGAGAGCCACTGCACAGCTGTGCATGGCATTCACAGACATTTACTCAGCCAGTGGAACCATTGCATTGAGGCATTTGGATAAATTACAAGTCAAAGATGTGGGGGGCACATTAAGCACTGCACACAACCTCCTCAATTCTCCATACATAGCATACAGTGAGGAATGAAAACTGCTAAACCAAACTGCAGTAATATTTCGGGAGTAGTGACTCAGAATGGCAGGAGAAATAATCAGAATCGATGTTGACTACAAGTAAAAAGGCGTTAGTTGTAAGTATCGGGGGTAGTAGGTGGTCGGAAAAGGAAGTACGTCGCTTAAATCCCGAATTGAACGACGTACATGAGGACGAGTTTTCATATGTAAAACCGAAGTTCCATAATTTTTTGCAGTGCTAATCTAGGACCTTCGCCTCAGGGACCCATGATTTGAGGAGTGAGACTCACGGAGAGGTGTGGTCAAACCGAAACGTTCATCATTCCCGGACAGACTATGGCCAAAACTAGAACAACTTATTCCGTCGAATCTACGTAGCCATTACTTCCTTTGAGATGTAAACCGTAGTCAGTCCTCTAAGATGAAGTATCCTAAATTCATGACTCGGATGTCTTCTTGAGCAGATAATGTCCAACGCCCCACCTGCGAAGGAACTAGAGGTTATAGATAATGAGAATGACGTTCGCTTACTCTTGGCCTTTATTGAAGTTGAATAATTCAGAACTAGCCACGTAGAAAATGCAAAACCTATTTCCGAAGAAGGTATGTAGACATTCATCTTAGATACATAGAATGAACAACGTACCGATGAAAAGCTTTCAGGCCCTCTATCGGGTCTTGTCCCTTCGATTTTGCATCCAGTCGAAGCTCCTCTAGACCAGCTGCAGTATCGCGATGAGTAAGGCAAAGCAAACATTCGCAACAATTCAAATTTCACATTGTCCATTCTGATCCTGTAATTTCAACCACGCCTCTAGTGTTTTAGAATAGTGAGTACCAGGAAGGTACCAGCTCCGAACAAGACTCAAATCGTCTTGGAAGTATAGCTAAAGATATTTTAACGCGAAGAGAAAGAAGGTTGTACAAATGGGAAGCTCTTACCAATAAATCATGCGAGGGCATTGTGCCTCCCGAAAAGAAGTATTTTGCCATCCAATTCGTCTTATCTCCTCCTTCCCGGCCTTCCGTGTCTTCGAAATGATACGGCGTAGTGCGATGGCAGAACACATGAATAAAGAGAAACGATTCCAAGTCGGTATTGATACTAGATTTCAGCCAAGTAGATACTTTCTTGAAAAGGACCTGGTAATTCTTCATATGTTCAAACATCTGACGGGAATCCAGTCAATCACCGGGAAGAAATTTAAACTAAGAAGGTGCTGACTTCGATGGAAAGTATCCGGTCGAATCTAGGGTTTTGTGTCAAGCAAGAAGTTGCAGATGCTCTAATTATGGACAATGCACCTAGTGGTCACCGGAAAATCATGAACATTAATATCAGCAGTTATGATCTTTAGGTTGGTAAGTTCATGCATCTTGGCAGTAGCATCTATATGCGCTTTTTGGGTTGAAGAGTTTGATAATCCAGTTATTCGGGAGTTGGGATATTTCTTTGGTTTTGAAGATGAACGCTTGGGTACTGAATTCGGAACTGCAGACGAACCTTAGCCAAGTATAATGAAAGACTGCCCCAACCTGCAATTAACAATATTAGAGAATATTCAAGCATTGTTCATAGAAAAGAATTCTCGCACCGCACCCCAGGTCAAGAACATCCTGACCGTCTTGCAGCTGCGCTTTCTCACAATAGCTCTCCAACATTAAAACCTCGGCTTCTTCGAGACTCTCATTGCCAGAGGGAAACAAACACGCCGAGTATTTCGCACATGGGCCGAGGGTCGAGAGGATAAAATTGGTAGATACCTGGAGAACATCAGCCGTCCTCCAGCCGGTTAGGACAGCAGTCACTCACTTCATAATGTTGTTCGTTGGCTTTGTCCGGAACATCTGCGATGTAAGTTTTTTGCTTTACGCCTTCTATCCAGGCCATTTTCGCGGCATGATTTGCTTCTAGAGACCCATGATCTATCTCACAAAGTCGCTGCCGAAGCATGGCGCGAATGCCAAGTCTCACAACGTAATCTGGAATTAGGCCCTACACACGTCAGACGAAAGTAGAAAAGAATACAAGTTGAAAAGTTGAAACACACACCTGCTCGAGGCCATCGTATCCAACTTGTAGAGCCCAGTCAGGAATTAGCATTGCCAGTACAAAGTTTAGTTGGACAACAGGTTCAATCCCACCAAGATCCCACCTTATGAGTCTGCATATATCTATGGCTTCCGCATTGGTCAAGATCGGGTCGACATATTTGGAAGAAAGACCCCTGGATCTGACCCCGACCTCCAGCACAACCAGGCACAACAGTGGAATCCTCAACATCGGGATTTTTGATTAGTCAGTTATCTGGGAGTTTTCGGGCGCCATCTCTTGATCATCTTGATTCTCTTGTTCATCTCTGCTCTATTCTCTTCATTTGTAATTGCGAGCGAAGCGAAGCAGTACTGGTTAGAGGGCTGAACCAAGAAATACAGATTGTTGTCGCACAAACTCCCACGTCTCCCACGGAGTCGGAATACCCGCGGATGTGTACGGATGAGCGGATGCTGGGGCGGGGAGCTGTTCCTTTTTAAGTAGTGCCCTGTAGTGCCCCGTAACAAAAACAATTATATAATTAATGATGATTAAGGAGGCGTGCCAGCACCAACCAAGACTATTGGACCTAACACTTCGAAGTGAGCACCCCATGTGAGCCGTATTTGGATTGGATACATGGTATAGTTGGGTACAAAAGTAATTGACATCGCCCTCTGATAAGTTGTGTTGACACGAATTAAGCTCAGTTGGTAACGAAACAACTGAATTGCGTATATATACCTGTTGACACGAATTAAGCTATAGTACTAAGTTAGTTCGCGGTATTCGACGTAGGTATTATCAAGCTCACCTCAGTTGGTAACGAAACAACTGAGGGAGCTCGATTGTTCTGTGGTGCGTGATGTAGGTAGAACTGTATAGTTTACCAATCACGGCGTATACGTATTCGGGGTAGGTAGAGGGTCAAAGCAGTTATATCGTACGTATGGAGTTGTTCCCCAACACCCCCCCTACTCCGTACGATTGAGTCCTAGTCCTGCTATAAGTTTGGAGTGCACCGATCCGTTAAGTGGTTTTGTGAATAAGTCCGCAATGTTCTCCCCCGACCGTATCCGCTGCACCCTTACTTCGCCGCTGGCGACCTTCTCCCGGATGTAGTGATGTCTCATCTCAATGTGCTTGACTAACGCGTGGCGTTTGGAGTTCTCGGTCAGGCATATGGACCCGAAGTTATCGCCCAGTAAGTCCACGGCGCCGTCTTGTCTGAGGTCAATTTCGGCCAGGAAGGAGGTTAGCCAGACAGCCTGTTGTGTCGTGCGTGATAGACCTATATACTCCGACTCAGTGGTAGACAGCGCCACTGTTGCCTGTCTCTTTGAGCTCCAGGATACGGGCGCTCCTGCCATGAAGAAGACGTAGCCTGATGTGGACCTACACGTGTTTCTGCATCCGGCGTGGTCTGAGTCGACGTAGGCATATGGCTTCAGTCCAGCTCCCGGCGGAGGGTTCAGCTGTGATGGTGCTTGGTATTTGATGGAGTAGTGGAGCGTTCGGAGGATGTACCCTGCAACCCATTCGATGCATTCCCAATGCTGCCGTCCTGGGTTCAGTTGGTACCTCGCCAGTAGTCCCGCTGTGAATGCTAGATCCGGGCGTGTACAAACCTGCCCCCACATGATGCATCCGACGACGGAATGATATGGTTTGTCCTTCATGAACACTACTTCCTCGTCCGGGAGTGGAGAGGGTGATTCGAGGAGTTTAATGTTTGGAGGGAGCAGAGTGTTTCTGTGATGCGCGTGTTCGAGGCCAAAGTGAGTTAGCATCCTCATGAAGTAGGTCCTTTGTGAGATGGTCACGGATTTTGTCTCTGGGTCCTGTGCTATAGTCATCCCGAGTATGTCACCTCGTTCGCCTCCCAGCATTTGCCCAGGTCAGAGATAGCCCGGCTCCTGCCAGATTCCATGGAGGATCCCCCACATACATCGTTGCCGTAGGTGCTGGTGATGGTGTATTCCTCACCTATTCTCCTGTACCGGATGCATGGGTCAGCTCTCGAAGCTGTATACCCGTCGTCTGTGTAGCCCGCTGCCAGCGTTTCTTGCCAATCATGGCTACCTTGCATCGTCCCGTATATGGATTTCTTCAGTTTGCAGACGAGGTGTTCAGCGCTGGGCTTGACAAAGCCGTCGGGTTGTTTCATGTAGACGTTGTGGGTGATGGGACTATTCAGGAAAGCTGCTGTGAAGTCGACTTGAAAAATTGATAGTCGTAGTGCTGCTGTGATGGCGAGTACCAGCCGTACGGATTCCATTCTCGTGACCCCGCCATAAGTTTTGTCATAATCCAGTCCTTGTATTTGCGTGGAGCCCTGCGCGACGTATCGGGCCTTCCGTTTTAGCAGGTTCCCCTGTGAATCGAATTTAATGGCATAAGTCCACCGCCCGCCGGTGAGGTTCGCATCGGGTGGTAGTGGTACTAGATCCCAGCAGTGTATTGTATTCTTTTTCCATTGGTATGAACCAGAGATCCAGACACTTCATTGCTTGCTTGTACGTTTGTGGTATCCACAGGTTGCCCGAGGTTGCCGCGAATGCATATGGGTGTTGCATGATGAGTGCTAGTGGTGGCGTTTCGTCCGCTGCCGTCGAGTCTATTGACCACTGTTCCCCGTCCATTCGTGCGCTCTCCTCTCTCCCTTCATATTCTGTGCTCTCTAGATACCTTCGTGAGGGTATATGTCCTCGTGCGCTACGACGTACTGGCTCTGCTGGATATTCGGGTATGTGAGGTTCGTGTACTTGTGCCGGTGGTGGTGCGTTATCTGTGGTATTTCCGGTATCTGGGTCGGGGTCATTAGTGGATGTATCCGTGTTTGTATTGGGCTCCGGGTCGTGGTATCCGGTGTTCCCATCGGCTAATACGTCCTCTGTGGTGTCTTCCATGGTCTCTGCCTTCTTGGTTCGGTGGGGTTCTCCCTCTTCAAAGGTAACGTCGTGGGATTCTTCCACACGTTTGAGCTCCGGTATCCACAGTCTGTACCCCCTTCTTCCCATGTACCCCAGTAATTTCCCTTTAATCGCTTGTCTCCCTAGTTTTCCGTCAGTTCGCCTTCGCGGGAGCGTTGCCCAACAGTCGCAACCAAACGGTCTCAAGTGTGATATGTCCTGGCGCTGTCTGGTCCATGCTTCGATTGGTACCGTGTCCGGGGAGCGTGATGAGGGAACGAAGTTGTTGGTGTATATGAACGTGGAGGCAGCTTCTCCCCAGAATGAATACGTGAGGCCTGCGTCTTCCAGGAGTGTGCGTGTACCTTCCATTACGGTTCTGAATGCTCGTTCGGCTACCCCGTTCGCAGCTGATGAATCGTGAGGTACCTTCTCTATGCTGATTCCGTTTTGTGCACAGTACTCATCCACCAGGCCGTTGTTCAGCTCCCCCCCGCCGTCTATCCTGATTCGCCTCAATTTCTTCCCCGTTTGGTTCTCCGCCATGAGTCTATACTCGTGCAACGCCTTCACTCCCATTTCCTTCCTTTTATTATTCAGGAAGTGAGGTACTCGGAACGATGACTTGCCGTCGGTGCATAGCATCATGTAGCTGGCTCCTCCTCGGGTCTGTGTTCTTGATGTTCCGAACAAGTCAATATGCACTCTCTCCAGTACTTCCGTCTCGTGTGTCAGAACTTCGTCAAACGGGTGTTTGGTTGCCTTCCCGTATATACAGTCCTCACACATTCCTCGGGCTTCCCGTTTGGTGATGTTGAGACCGTCTACGAGGTTTCGGTTTGCCATTCGTAGTATGCGTCGGATTGCGACGTGGCCCAGTCTCCGGTGCCATGTAAGTATGTCTACTGGCCTGTCCCTATATCTCGAGTAGCTGACGATTGTCTTCCCCGCTTCCAGCACTTCCACTTCGTACATCTTATCTCGGCCGTACCCTTCGAATATTGTACTTCCGTTGGCTTCTCTTACTGTCATGATGCCTTTGCCCCAGTCGCCTTGCATTCCGCTGCCATCTAATGTCGGTACCGAGATGAGATTATGCCCAAACGTTGGCGTGTGTTTTACTCCTCGCAGTCGTATCACCCTCTCGCTGTCGCCGATCCGGGTTACGAATTGGACTGTGCCAACGCCGTGTATTTGGAACTTGCCTGCTTCCCCAGAGATTGCGCTACTCCCTCCCTGTCCCTGGACTTCGGAATACTCGATAAAGTCCGCTCCCTTAGCCCAGCAGTGTTCCGATGCTCCGGAATCGAGGAAGGTTCTGATTGTAGGTATGGGTGGACAGTACAGGGAGTTGCGGCCGTAGCAGGCCATACAGTCTTTTGGTAGTACTACTGGGTAGCTATGTACGTCCCTTCCCCTTACTCCATTTCCCGCACGCTGATACTTCTCCTCTAGAATGGGATGATCCTGCCTAGGTTTCGTATCAGCGTGGGCGATTGGTCTCAGGTGTTGTGGGGACGTACTTATTCCGCCGTTCGCTTTTGCCGACATCACGTAGGTCGCCATCGGTGAACTCGTTTGGCTGGTTTCGGAGTTTTCGTCTATCGTCGCTACCTGTGCGTTGGCTCCTGCCTTCGGTTTGTAGTGGTTCTTTGGGCCTTGCCCTTCCATTCCGCCGCCCTTCGCCCAGCATTTCTTGGCGATGTGTCCGGGCTTGCTACAATTATGGCAGATGACAGCTGGCCTGGTCCCACCCTGCTGCTCTCGAGGCTGACTGAACGATGGAAGTTGGGAACACGCGGCCATTAGCGCCTTGACCCTTTTCGTGTCCCTTTCCTCTTCCTTGCGTTCTTCTTCCCTCTGGTACCATAGGGTCTGCAGGTACGTGAAGGCGTCGGCGCTTGAGCTACCCGGGACTGTACGGACATCCTGTCTCCAGTCTGGTGGCATCGAGAATATTACAATACGCCGGAATTGGGCATCCGTCGTGCTACCTCCAAGGTCGTGTACCCTTTTGAGGAGATTTCGCATTTTCCTTTCGTGGGATTCCATGGTGTCTGTGGAGGGGTCGAAGACTTCGTGTCGTAGGCTGGTTTCGGCTAAGTGAATCCTTTGCTTGTCCCGCTTTTCGAACCTTTTGATCAGGTTTTGCCAAATGTCGCTGGCTCTTTTCGTTCCGTCTATTCCTAGCCCTATTGGGTCCGTTATATTAGACACTATTGCTCCGGCTACTAGCCGATCGCGCAACTCCCATTCTTCTGGGTACGGCGTGGGACTGTACGGCGGCGTTGCCGTTGTCGGGTAGATTGGACCAGGGTAGTCCTCTGCTCTCGGGGTCGGCTTCGGTATCGTACCATCCATATAGCCTGTGAGTCCTCTCGACTGTACCGCAAACGAAATCTCACGCTTGAACGGTCTCCAGTTTTCCTCTCCGACGAGCTGTTTCTCGTCCGGGAGTCTTGGTATGTTCACCATGTTTCCAGTTGCCATTTGAATATACTTATTCCTTGGTTAACGATTAAAGAGCGAGTCTCATAATCTGTTGACACGAATTAAGCTCAGTTGGTAACGAAACAACTGAATTGCGTATATATACCTGTTGACACGAATTAAGCTATAGTACTAAGTTAGTTCGTATTCGACGTAGGTATTATCAAGCTCACCTCAGTTGGTAACGAAACAACTGAGGGAGCTCGATTGTTCTGTGGTGCGTGATGTAGGTAGAACTGTATAGTTTACCAATCATGGCGTATACGTATTCGGGGTAGGTAGAGGGTCAAAGCAGTTATATCGTACGTACGGAGTTGTTCCCCAACAAGTTGTTCTATTCTGCCGAATTCTATTAACTATTAGCAGGTTCGAAAACCTTTTCGATACGGTTGAATGAATGCGGACTCTCGGGCTTGCATCTGTTTGTGATCGAATTTTTAACAATCTCTGGCCATTTATAAAAAGCAGTCTCGAATGGTAGCTATGTATGTAACTTCGATGAAAAGTGAAAAATCAAGGACGACCAAGAATATCTATAAGAATTCGGTTCTACTGATACCATACACTGATATCACATATACAGCACATTTAGAATTTGCACGTTAAACCTTGAAAGGCCTGATGATGAGAGGCAATTCAGTCTTCATAGGCGCAGATTTCAATGATGGTCGTTGCCAGATAGAGGCCATTTTGAGCACCGTCAGCTCATCTTTCGGAACGCCTAGTTCGAAGTGAAAGCTTCGAAGCAAGACGAAGAGAAAAACTTTCATTCTGAAGGAGATATTATCAGGTTCAGAGACGGATTGAGGATCAGGGTACTCAAGAATACTTACTCAGTGACACTGAAGCGCCAACCCATACACCCGTGCGTTCCACCCCAAAATGTCAAAAGATTGCTCCATACACCGGGGATGGCCTGGACACCATTCGGTACATTGAGCCATCGATCAGGTCTGAGAAAAAAAATAGTGATTCAAACATATATCCCATATGAAATAGAAAGCCGCACGGACCTGAATTCATCCGCATGGGGCCCCCACAGAGACTTGTCGGTATGGACCTGGTGTAACGTGAGATGGATAAGTTGACCTTTGCGGACGCTGAAATTTAAAAACTGTGAATGCCGAGTTTCTTCGAGCGGTAGTACGCGGATAACTCACGGGAGTTCGTTATGGACGATACCGTTACGATCCGTGAACGCGTATGTCAGTGGAATGATATCATCCTGCGTAGCGACCCGGTTAAGAGTTGTGATGGGCGAGTGAAGACGCATCGTTTCGCGAACGAATGCATCGAGGTAAGGAAGCGCGTTCAGCTCGTCTACGTTAGGCATTGCAGTGCGCACTGAAAGAATTTCTTCCCCGAGTTTGCTTTGGATATCTTGGTGCAGGGCCAACTCAAGAAGAGCCCAATTAGTTGCAAGGCTAAAGGGATGTCAATTGAGATTTCAAGACAAAACTCCTTCAGAAATCACCTAGTCGTGTCATGCCCTGCAATTAAGAAGGTCGGTATCTCTGAAAAATGGTTAGCAGATAATTCTATCAAAATATTAACTCCACAGACGAGCAATGGCATCCACATCACTCATCGGCGTATTGGAACTCATATTAGACTTGAGGATCAACGACAATAAGTTCTTAGTGCTCCAACCGTTGTCTTTCTCGCCAGTGGCAGCCAAAAATGCTTTACTTTCCATCATTAACTCTCTGCATTGACGCTGTATGCACTCAGCAGATGATTTTATCGCTGAAAGCGATGAGTTGTAGTGTGTTCAGCATGATTCAAAGGTCACGCTTACCGGTATCGTATCCTAAGACCGAAACAAACTAATGTAGATTTCAGTATTGTGTAGCGAGAAGTGTGAATGAGATACTCACGGCCCGAATGAACTGTTGGACGGTTTGGGGTAGCGCTGCAAGTAAAGGCATCCAAGGACTAGTCCAGCCACCGCTTGAGCGAAACATAGTCGTGAACGCTCGGTTCAACTCGTTCGTTTGATCGGGATCATTGAGAGCGTTGAAATGATAATTGAAACCTAATTCTGGTAAGGCATTGTTCATCGAATAGTGGACCGGACGGACCTGTCAGTCCGATTATGTCCACCGTTACCTTGCTGAGCCAATAGACTGAATCAATCTTTCCGAAGCCTTCAGCCGTGATTCGAGAGTTCCAAATATCTCGCATCTGCCAGGATGACTCAAGAGTCAAGGTGAAATAAGAAAAGGGGACAATCCACTTACTTCGATTGATTTCTCAAAAAACGTTGAAGTCAACTCTCGGATTTCGTTGGGACCAAAGGCGGGATTCTGGAAAAAGTTGGTTATAGTGCGCAGGCGTTAAATCTACAGAAACGTACCATGACCTTGCGCTGCCATCACGCGTGCGTTGAAGACAGATTAATGAACACAAATTTCAAGGAGAACCTACTTGAATTTTATGTTCCTCCCTTTCAGCAACAATGATACTAGTGCCTGTACGGCAAGGTAGCATTGTTCAGGACAACCGGCAAAGGTGATGATACAACGCACTCGCCTTCTCCTAGGATACTTTTGAGGATGTTTCGCATCACGGGAGGTTTCAAGTAAAGCTGGTCATTTCGCATGATATGTTGAATGGCTTTGATGTCTTTCGAGTAAATACGCTGAGTCTGAAACACAGTCATGGTAGGCTGTTGTGACGAGGGCAGAGAACTTACACCGAAAAACCCTCCAGCGGTAAATGTACGACCGTATATCTCATGCCAGTTATCCAGAGGATTGGGTTCCCCGAGACCGGTACTCTGTTTCACGAATACCATCGCGCGGCCGAGGGAAATTAACGATTGAGATATGCGTCAGAGACTATTAGCTTACACCAGACCAGATCTCTTTCTGATTTCCAAAAAGCCAGTCAGCATTGGAGGGACCGTTCGGAAGTGAACTTGAGACACGTAGCAAGAACCGACAAACGGTTCTCAGAAGATAGTAGGAAACGATGCTGGCCAGTACTGATGCAACGATGTTCGTAGCGGAGCGCATTGCTAAGTACTGAAGAGTGTGTGTGTACCGGTGAAACGTTGATGATAAGACAGAGACCTGCAGGGGGTGGGGGACTTGTAGGGGATTGTAACTAGGGTGTCGGAGACAGATTTATTACTGATAAATCTGCAATCCCTACCCTGATGCTCTGTAATCTGTGATACGGACTGATACCGGGCCTTACTACCTTGAGCGATCGATCATTGAGATTACAGTGCCTGCGATTATGCGCAGCGTCATGAATAACAAAGATAATAATCTCACTACGGAGTCGGACTACCCGCGGATGTGTGCGGATGTTGCCGGAACCGGATACATGCTTACACGTAGTATGGAGCCAGTAACTAGATTGTCGAAGCAAGCACCACATGTGAGCCCTTCTTGGGATTAGGAGAGGCCAAAGGCTCCCTCAGACCGGGACGAAGGAGGCCCACATACTCGTGGGGGGTTCTTAGTAGGCCTAAGACAGTCCCCTCTATGCGAATGTCGCCGTCGGCTTTTCGATCACTTCCAACCTAGTTCGTTTGATCAAATCACATTGGTCGCTTCTAGAATCTATACGTCGGCCGCCTGCGCAATCGAACTCAGGATCTCATCTTAATAATGGACCTACCATAGACTACCATCCGTGCATCTATCCTTATCGTGTTCATTATGTCTTCCGCAAGAGTCAAATTGCTAGAGAAAAGCGACGACGACGTCGTGATTGTCTCTGCTATACGTTCTGCTTTGACCAAAGTGAGGACACATTCTCTGACAACCGCCGAAGTATAAACTGACTGTGGCTCTTGACAGTCCAAGAAAGGCGGTTTCAAAGACACTCGACCGGAAGAGATTCTTATGCATGTCTTGAAGCACACTTATATTTCGACTCGGCTTGATCCTGCGCTTATTGAGGATATCATTGTGGGTAACGTCCTTCCGGCTTCTGGAGGAGCCAGTATCGCACGTATGGCTGCTCTTGCTGCCGGAATCCCAATAGAAACACCCATATCGACGGTCAATAGACAGTGTGCGAGTAGTCTTACTGCCGTCAACCAAATTGCCAATAGCATCAAGACTGGACAAATCGACATTGGCATTGGTCAGTATTTGTTTGTACCTCACTCTACGAAGGTGAACGCGTTACCTTCATTTCATCAGGTGCTGGAGTAGAATCCATGACATTCAGCTTTGGCCCCGCCGCAATCCCGGACGGATTCTCAGAGCTCGTTTGCCAAACTCCAGAAGCCGCAGACTGCCTTATTCCTATGGGTATCACCTCCGAAAACATCGCCACTAAGTATAACATCTCCCGTGAAACTCAGGACACCTTTGCCGCTCTCTCCTCTCAAAAAGCCGCTGCAGCGCAAAAGGCAAAGCTCTTCAAACCTGAAATACTCCCTATCCGTGTCAGACAGAAAACTCCCGATGGCGGGGAACAATACGTACTCGTCGACCACGACGATGGAGTGCGGGAAGGAGTTACTCAAGAGAGTTTGGGCCAGTTGAAGCCCGCATTCAAGAAAGATGGATCGACGACTGCAGGGAATGCGAGTCAGGTCACGGATGGCGCGGCTGCTGTTCTTCTAGCTAGAAGGAGCGTTGCGGAGAAGCTTGGATTGCCAATCAAGGGCAAGTTTGTTGCTGCGCATGCGGTCGGTGTACCCCCAAGGATCATGGGTGTCGGACCCGCATATGCAATTCCTCACGTAGGATTATCCCAAATTTACTATACGTGTACATCTCTAATACTCCTCGTTATGTTTTTTTTTTTTTAGCTCCTCAAGAAGACTGGTCTCGAAATGTCCGACATTGACTTTTTTGAGGTCAACGAAGCATTTGCGTCACAGGCTTTATGGTCTTGTGAGAAAATTGGTCTTCCTTGGAACGAATCGGGGTTGAACGGTAAAGTTAACCGTTGGGGAGGTGCGATCGCTCTTGGACACCCTCTTGGATGTAGTGAGTATTTTTCTACGAACTTACCATCTTTCTCATTGTACTTGTATATCAACCATTTTCCCTTAATCGACCTCGGTCCATGTATCATTCCCTTCATGCGGCTGTATACTGATATCCTCTTCTTTATCCCCCGGAACTTCCTGCCTTTTCCTCAGCTGGCGCTCGCTTGATTGCCACCGGTCTCAACATTGCCCAGCACGACAACGAGAAGGTGTTTGTCACGAGTATAGGTAATTTCAGTGGAATGGGAGTAGCGGGACTTATTGTCAATGAGCAGTAACAAGAGGAGCTGAGAGGAGTGTGAAGATGAGAGACTGTAAGTATCGAGTCTCAGACGGTTACAGTCGGATAGACGAAAGTAAACGGCTTTATTAGATAAGGAATCTACTCTACCTGTGAAGATGAGAGACTGTAAGTATCGAGTCTAGGTAGAATAGTAAGTATAATGTCCATAAAAGTGAATAGATAGAATAACATACCTCAGACGGTTACAGTCGGATAGACGAAAGTAAACGGCTGAGGTATTTGACAATGAGAACAGATATATAAGGAGTCGGCGCAGTCGGTATTAGTAATGAAACATAAGTATGATCGAGAAACGGAAGATAATAAGTACGAAGAACTGTAAGTAAGAAAGGGAGGAAAGAAAGAAGAGAAAGAAAGGTATATTATCAAGGGATCTCACTCTGACACTCCCCCTGATCCCGAAGTTACAATGCCATACCTAAGAGTCCCATAAGTTTCTCCAATTGAGGTCTACCCAGCGACTTTGTAAAGATGTCAGCGACGTTCTCGCTCGATGGGATAAATTTCACGACAATATCCTTGTGACGGATTGAATCCTGAATCCAATGATGGCGGGTGTCGATCTGCTTCATACGAGTATGACCTCCAGTGGTACCGTTCGCGACACAGATAGCCGCATTGTTGTCACAGTTGAGAGGAATAGGTCCATCCTCGTAAATCTCGACATCTTTAAGCCACGACGACATCCACATTGCTTGCTTCCCAGATTCCGACATTGCTACATATTCAACCTCGGCCGTTGATGTCCCAACCCGATTCTGCGGTTTTGATTTCCACGCAACAGGTCCTCCGGCCATGGTGAATACATATCCGTATGTTGACTTCCGTGTCTTTGGGTCATCAGCAAATGATCCATCGCTATAGCCTTCTGGTTTCATGGCAGCACCACGTCGATAGACAATCATTCGTTCCTTGGTGGTATCGAGGTACGAGATGCAGTGTTGGACAAGTTTCCAATGAATCGGGCGAGGATCGGTAGCAAAGCGCATTAGGAAGTTGACAGCGAAAGATATATCGGGTCGAGTGCCATTCGCAATGTAGCCCATAGTTCCAACCGCATGACGATAGTCCTTGTCAGCCATGAAGTAGGAATCGTCTGGTGGAATAGGAAGTGGCTGTGAGTCGATAAGATTGAGATTTGGAGGGAGTGGAGTGTATTTAGGGCGAGAACCAGCCATTCCTTGTTGCTCAACAAGCTCCTTGATAAGTAGCTGCTGGTGAATGGATATGGTACCTGCGGCTCTATCAATAATAATGGTGAGCCCCAAAAATAAACCTGGTGATACTTCCCTCAACTCGTATCTTGATTTCATCTCCTCAACCACAGCTTCTCCAGTCTCTGGAGAGTTTGTGCTACCAAGCACATCGTCTGTGTAGGTACCGGTGATCGTTTTTCCAAGAGGGGAATGGTGGATTCGAATGCATGGGTCGGCTTTTGAAGAGCGATGTCCGAGTTCCTTGAATGTACCGTCAAGCTCCCAGAACCAGTTATTTCCTCCGTCCATAGTACCATATATGTTGTATAGCATATCGAGGACTGTTTCCATGTCATCAATAGAGAAATAGTTTTCGAAGCCCTTGGGAATTTCGAGGTAGTTCTTCCCTTGCGGTTTGGCATTGAGATATGCGCCAGTAAAGTCGAATGCGAATAGGTGGAGATTGAGTGATGCTGTAAGTGCGAGCAGCATTCGAATCGATTCCATTCTGACGACTTGGGCTCGGGTAATCCAGTAGTGAACACCTTTGATTTGTGTGTATCCTTTGACGACACAGCGAGCTCGACGTTCCAGCAATTTCCCATCCGAATTCTCCTTTAGGTCATAGACCCACATATTCTTTATTGGTTTCATTTCCTTCTGTCGAACAACTGGCTCCACCACACCTCTAGACACCCACTTCATCATCTCCTTCTCCATTGGCCCCATCCAAAGGTGTTTTCGTATTGGATCCATGGCCTCTTCATACGATTTGGGTATAAATTTGTTGTCTGGTTCAGCAATGGATACAATTGGAGTAGCAGTGAGGGCAGTTGGATTGGGGTCTTCCTCGTCGAGGTCGGTCAGGTCACTGAGGTCAGCTAAGTCTGGGTCCTTCTCGATTTCGGGAACGACCTGGGTTTCGCGTTCGGCAACCCTAGCAGAGCGACGAGTAGGTGGGCCGTAGTCCTTTCGTGGTCCTCTAGTTCTTCGGACTTTGGGTGTAACGTCTGTGTTTTCGGGATCTGGATCTGGGATGGCTCTGATCGCATCTGAGTCTGCTGCTTTGATGTCGAGGAAGTCATAATCTTTGTCTTCCGAGTCTCCATCAATGAAATACTCCCCCTCAGCAGTGAGGGTGCGATGTCCGGAACCCTCCTCGAAGTGAACATCTCGAGAGCGAATGATTTCGGAGGTTTCGGGGATGAGGATTCTGTACGTGCCATGGCTTTCCAAATCATAACCGATTAGCCTGCCCTTAATTCCTCGAGGCTCAACTTTGTCTCGACCCCACTCTTTTGGAACGTGTACATATGACACGCATCCCCAAACTCGAAGAAACCCAGCATCCTGTTTCTTCCCAGTGAACACTACCTCTGGAATCTTCCCAGGAATCCTCGCAGATGGGAGGAGATTATTTGTTCTATCTGCAGCCTGCCAAGCTTCTGCCCACCATTTTGCTCCAAGTCTAGCATCGAGCATCATCACCCTGACCATCGAGGTTTTATGGCCAATACCTCGTTCGACTGTTCCATTAGCTGATGAGGAGTATGGAGGGCCAGGGATGAAGGTAATCCCAACTGACTTGAGCCAGTCTTGGACGATGTTACTCCAAAACTCGGGGGCATTATCGGTGCGTAGAAAGACCATCCGCATTCCAGTTATGGTTTCTGACTGGAGTTTGTAAAATTTCAAAGCCTCCCGGATTGTCAGACCTAAACGATTCTCCAAGAAGAAGGTTTTCTGGTGAGCCGAAGCAGCATCGTCAAACAGCATTGAGTACAGTGCACCACCAACCGATCGGACTCTCGCTGGTCCCCAGAGATCAACATTAGTCCTGCGAAGAACCACTGTCTCGGTCTCCACTTCAGCATCAAATGCACGCCGTTTCATGTTCGCTTCAATGCAGTCCTCACAGTCCCCATGTAAGTGTTCTTTCTCTATCAATTGGATTCCGGTCAAGTCTCCGTTTTCAGATGCTTCCCGAATTCTTCGTTCGTTTGCATGACAGAAGCGTCGGTGCATAGTTGACATTGGGACTGGGCTTCTGAGTGACCTTGCAACAAGTGCAGCGGGTATATTGGTGATGAACGATCCAGAGATCAGGTAAAGACCTCCATTCTCAACCCCTTCAAACTGCTGATCTCCGTTAGGGTCAACAAAGCGAACCCGACCTCCGCCAAAGACAATTTTCCACCCGAGCTTATCAAGTCTGCTGATGGAGACAAGGTTCGCCGTGATATCAGGGGAATGGTAGGAGTTTCGGAAGGTAAGAGTATTACTCCTTCCGTTATGTATAACATTTATCGAGACATTCCCTACACCGACAATCTTGAAACCAGATCCCTCCTTAGCTGATTGTCCCACAGAATCAGAGACCTTCTCGTATTCAGTGAAGTTTGCTCGGTTTTTGAAGAAGTGAGCAGTGGCGCCCGAGTCGGCAAATGAGATAGATGACATGGAGTCTGGGACACCAGCAGTAATTAGTCCTGCACATTGCGTAGCTCGCTGGATGGAGGGTAGGTTTTCTCGGAGTATATCCTTGAGAGGTCGGTGTCCAGCTGTTAATGCAAGATGCGTTCCTGGTAGGATTACCCCACTACCGGGTACTGCAATATGAGCAGTCGAAGTGGTACCGGGAAGAGGTACAGTCCTCTTCCCCTTCCACCATTCCGGGTACTGACCCTGAATCCCACCCCCTAGACTCCAGCATTTCTCGATGGTGTGGCCACGAGGGTTCGGACATTGGCTGTTCGAGCAGACAACATTGGATTTAGGCTTTGGACCATTTACTTTGAGTGAGCTCAAGGTGTCAACTTGTGCTTGTAGGGCTAGTACCTGGGCTTGGAGGGCTTGTACAGAGTCTCCCTTGGGAACGACGGAGATACTGGGAATGTTACGCTGTCCTCGCGTAAGTTTTCGCTCTCCGTGTGTTGTGAGCTCAGTGATGACTTCGACAAGGTTTACTTCCTTATAGAGGGGAGCGGTTATGTGTTCCCAGGTTTCGGGGAATGAGTCCAACAGGGTAGTAATGAATTTCTCTTGGTTGATGTTGGATCCAGCATCGCGCGCCTTCTTCCAGAGGGCTCGCATCTTCTCGATGTGACCATCTTCCCCAGCAACTTTAGTCCCCTCCACATAAGTGATGTCATCTAACGCTCGTTCGTGGATTTTGCGGAGTCGGTCACTGGGTTTTCCATACTGGTCATTCAAAAACTTCCAGATACTGTTAGATGATTTCGAGGGATCAATACCGGAGCCATAGATGTCAACAACATTAGATAAGATGGAGGAATGGGCAGCAGATTCACGGGCTTCATATTCGAGCTCGGAAGGGTTAAGGGTATGAGTATGTGAAGGTTTAGGATCAGAAGTGGCATTAGGGTCGGGGGATGGTAGCGGCGGGGTCGGTATGTTGACCTTGCCTTCCCAGTAGTTCAGCATTCCTCTTGGTTTGCCTTGGATCAACATCTGTTGGTGCCATGATTTGAAATTCTCGGGACCTCGAAGGTGGTTCTGTTCACTAAGAGTGAACAGAAGGTTATTGTTCCCTCCAGTACTCGAGGACATGATGAGGATAGGGGTAGGATGAGTTGTTCGGTATGTATTTAGACTGTAAACCGGTATATGCGCTAGCGCTTCTTCGGGGCCTTATAACCTGTGAAGATGAGAGACTGTAAGTATCGAGTCTCAGACGGTTACAGTCGGATAGACGAAAGTAAACGGCTGAGGTATTTGACAATGAGAACAGATATATAAGGAGTCGGCGCAGTCGGTATTAGTAATGAAACATAAGTATGATCGAGAAACGGAAGATAATAAGTACGAAGAACTGTAAGTAAGAAAGGGAGGAAAGAAAGAAGAGAAAGAAAGGTATATTATCAAGGGATCTCACTCTGACAAGGAGAGAAAGATGTCATCATAGAGGGAATCTGGCGGCATAGTAGATGCGCTGTGACTCTGGACACAATATTAGCCTGATACACATACATTTTCCGCCTCGTGACGTTTCGAACTGATTGAATTCCCCACGACGCGACGCGTGGGGCCCGCTTTATCACGTGACATTTAATGAGTCAACACGTTATTTAAATCTCAAATAAATGTGTTCCAACGCTTTTCTTTTGTCTTTCACAATGGCTCGACGCTCTCTGCGAATACAGGAGAAGAAAGGCGTTTCCAGCGAATCCCAGACCCAGGATGCGGGCGTTATTCAAGACTCAGACTCAATTGTAGACCGCAAACGTGCAAGGGAAGACGAAGAAGACCAAGAGTATGATGAAGATCCTGACGATGGTGAAGAAGTTGCCCCAAAAAGGAAGAAGAAGAAAACTAAGAAGGTTTCATCCAAATCGGACGTATCCCTTCATAGCCAGGATAAGCAGTCTTCTGGATCCAGCACAAAGAGGCAACGCATGCCTGAGCAATTCAGGAAAGTTCGAGGAAGATTAGGACTACTAGAGAAATTAGCGAAAGAAGTTCCATTGGATGTGATTCTTGAGGTAATTGATCATCGACACAATCTTTTACGCCACAATGATGAATCTTTTCTTTGTTATATATTCAGATCTTCTGTTATCTTGAACCAGGAGATCTTCTACGACTTGCGCGTACATCCAAAGACCTCCGTGATATTTTGATGAGTAAATCATCGGAGAGTATATGGCGTATTGCCCGTGAAACGTTGAACGATCTGCCGCCTCGTCCAGACGATTTGAATGAGCCCCAGTATGCTCATCTTCTTTTTGAGCCTTATTGTCATGTAAGTGCTTGATCGATTCAAGCTGAGTGAAACAACACCAACTCGACATTCTCACAGATCTGTAGGCACTCAGGACGTTGTGAGACTGTCCTCTGGAACTTTCGCATGAGGGCGTGTAAGAAGTGTGCGCTGGACACGTACGTTCTATGAGTTTTTCTTTGATACCTGGCGTTCCTACAACCACTGTTTCCCGTCTCTTAGCTTTCCTTCCTCTTGGGATCAGCAGTATATAAATGCTCAGCCTTTCGCATATCGTGATACCGATGTTCTTCCAATAGAGTCGATCAAGAGGACATGTCAGACTAAGTCCTTGCACATCATGTCGTTGTTAACTCAAAAAAACTATTGCAGCGCATAGAAATCAACGAGTTGGTAACCGTGAGATTGCAAACCGATATAAAGCAGAATATGAAGCACTTTCAACCGAGGAAGACCGCAACGCATGGATTGACCGCAAGAGGAAAGAGCGTCGGGTCATAAATGAGGTGAGATTAGTCATGTTTCAAACTACCTATGCCTATCTCTCAATTATTCTTACAGCATGCTCGTCTATGTGAACAGTGGCACAGGGCGAGGTTGAATGATCGTGCTGACGTACTGAGTGATGTGCGGAGAGAAAGAAAAGAAGCGTGAGCAGCCTTATATCAGATGGATTCACGAAAGCACATACAGTTTACCACCAGGATTCTCAATCGACTTGAGGAGATTGGGTGGCGCGATGAAGCGGAGAAAATCATGAGTGGGCCTTCCTACTATGATACGTTCAGCGACCACAAATTAGTCAAGCAGTCAAAGAAACTCACTGAACACGGTACGGAGAATGCGATCTCATCATTTTTCGGGAGTTTTTTGAATGGAAATTCTGTTTCAAGGGTGGAGAAGCATCAAGGATGAAATAGTGGAATTTCTCTCTGACCGCAAGGCCGATCGCGTTACCGCGGAACGAAATCGTATTCTATCTGCTCGCCTTGCTTCCATTCAGAAAGCATTCAGCAACATTCGTTCGGAATCGGACCTTCGAGAGCCTTTCCCGAGCTTGGGCGATATCTTCGTAAACAAGATTTTCGATGCTTTAATCCGGGATACGCCTCAGAACGAAGATTTGAACGAGGATTTTTTCCACTTGAAACTATTGGAACATTTGCCAGGCATAATTGACGAATGGAGACCTGGAAAAATACAGGAACTTGTAGAGGTCATGCAACGATCTCGTCCCACGGCCACAGCCAATGACTTGTATCTAGCTACGACGATCTTCGAATGTACAGGCTGCTATCAGCGTTCTCTCTTACGCTATCCTCAAATGTTTTATCATGGGTGCTGCATGGAGAATCGGAATCCCGGATTTGCGCCTGGCCTCTATTTCTGGCACGAGGGTCCATGGTCGTCTACTCGAATTTTTTTCAGCGATGCCCGTTCGGAAATTGCAAAGACAGTCATTGAAGCGTGCTCCCTCAATCCTGCCACAGCAACGTTTGAGGACATGTACGATGCTAATCCGCTCGCTGAATGTCAAACTTGCGCAGTTGATCCGCAAAGTTGGGAGGGTGGTCGACTTTTCATGCGATGGCCACTTCAGGTAAGTAGTGTGATGTTGATCATAGTTTTCGCCCTGATGCTACCAGTATTCTAGCTCACCCATAATTTAAACCACACACTCACCATGAACCGTTTCGATGAACAAGAAACGCGTAAAATTGTTGCCTGTGAACCGTCTTACAGGAGCGACGCAGATTCTATATGTTGTGCTCACTGCCACAAAACTCACTCAACGATGGCTATCGTGACTCACTTCAAAGACCAGTGCGTACCGCTCGCTCAATATCCATCCTCAAAATTAACATGTTATTCTAGACACAGTGATGTAATCAATCTCACCGATTATGAAGATTCTCTCAAGTTTCGAGCACTTCGACAACATTGGTACTGGAATCCTCGTTTGTCGTTGAGACAGCTTGGCGACTCTTTCCGGTTCAAGGAAATCTTCCCACTCCCTACACCTTCAGTGACCTTCAATGACCTACTCTCGTCGTCTTCACATTAAGGAAGGACGGACAGTCATACTTGGCAGGGTATAGTTCACATTCCTCGACGCGTTATTCTCTACAGTCACCGACTCTGAAGGAGGAGGTCCTTGTAGGGATCAAACGGTTGTGTTTTGTGAGATCAGATTGCATTGATGCGAGGTTAATGCGTGATGTTATCATATCCGAAATACTGTATTGAATATAAAAGTTTCCCGAGTTCATGTATGAATTAGGTTATCTGTCTGTCCGTTTACAGTTCACGAGTTCATATCCTAGTTGGGTGGTTTATCTGTCCACTAAAGTGGACACCAATATACTATTTGGTTCATCTGTCTGTCCGACAGAAGTAACATTACCTGTTTTGTTTATTTATACGGCCGAAGATAGCATACAATGTATATTTTTTCGACAGTTCTTGGGAATTATAGTAGTACCCGCTTTTCGTCCGCATTGATGTTTGCTGTTTCAGTGTGATAGTATGTTGTGAGGTCAGTATAATAGGTTTTGTTGCATAGCTGGTCATTAGATATTTGCTTCGTGAGTATGCAGTCATTGTCTGATACTGTTATATCTTTAAGTGGGAATGTCCCTCCCTCTCTGGTTGTTACCAGAACATATCAATAATTGTTTGATTCATTTGAGCAAGCTTTCAACTGTTAATGAAGGTTAAACCATGGTATGTTAGTATATGATATTCCAATGTAGTCATTATTGAGCTCACCTCAGTTGATAGCAAAACAACTGAGGGAGTTTGGATACTCGGGATGTGTGATATACCTAGAACTGTACAGTTTATAAATCTCGGCGTATACGTACTAGAGAATGGGAGGTCAAAGTGGTTCATCTGCAAAACCTGTATTTTCGGCTAAGGGTCTGAAAGCAGTCGAGAGCACTTCCCAGCAGTAAAAGCACCTAGAGCATGTTGCTTTCAGTGCTTTTGGCACTGGGATCTGCTCTCAGCCCTTAGCTGAATATCCAGGTTTTGCAGATGTGATCTATCCTGCTATCTACATTTTGATACATGGCCACTACTTTCTGCAACTGGAAGAGCCCATTTCCATGCCAAAATCTCTTCTTGAAGGTCATCAGACATTGGAACATCTGCAAAACCTGTATGTTCGGCTAAATAGCCGAAAGCAGCTCAGAGCACTTGGGAGCACTTCCCAGCAGCAAAAGCACCCAGAGCAGGCTTTGATTTTTGCTTTGGGTGCTTTCGTTGCTGGAGAGCGCTCTCCAGCTAGTATCCTTGCTCTGGCGAGTATCCATGTTTTGCAGATGAATGCCATACCTATCTCTGTACCCAATAGTTAACTCTTCACCTTTTCCAACAACAATTGGCTGACTACAGATGTCACAGTTTACACTATACTTTCCATCCTTCATCTGCAAAACCTGGATATTCGGCTAAGGGCTGAGAGCAGATCCCAGTGCCGAAAGCACTGAAAGCAACATGCTCTAGGTGCTTTTACTGCTGGGAAGTGCTCTCGACTGCTTTCAGACCCTTAGCCAAAAATACAGGTTTTGCAGATGTTGAGATCAACATCATATACAATGATGCAATTTCGAGTAATAAGTTTCATATGCAAAACCTGTATATTTGCCAGAGCAAGGGTACTGGCTGGAGAGTGCTCTCCAGCACCCAGCACCAAGAGCAAAGTTTTAAACTTGCTCTGGGTGCTTTGGCTGCTGGGAATGTAAGACCTGGGTCGAAATAGGTCTTAGGGTGGATTCGGATATAAGGAGTTTACGTTGTAGCGTGCTAGGAGCAGGCTGGAGCTTGAAGGGAGCTACGGGAACCGCGACCGAGGACAGGAATGACCTAGTAGTTGATAAGACAGAGAGGTGTGACCCTGGAGGAGGTCCCTGTAAGGTCCTGAGAGGTCCCTAAGGCGTAGGTAGGGAGGATGGATGTACGGAACCTAGTAGTATCGCGTGGTAGGAGTTGTACTCTCTAGAACGTCAATATAGGATTGAATAGGTTGTATGGGAATTGGGTATGGGGGGTCTAAGCTCCTGAGAAGATATACACCCGGGAGGATAGGTTCCTGGGGACTGGGATCGAGGGTGGATGTCCTCGAGTGTGAGAGGGTGTAACGGCGAAGCGGTACGTAGTTCGACGTAGGAAGCGGCTTCGACATTACCTAGATCGAGATCCCGTAGCTTAGGGAGCAATGGGGGAGCTCGAGGAGGTGTTGGGGAGGTTAGCTCTCCAAGGCGTTAGGCGTTGGGGAGCTTTAGTATCGTTCAAGGGAGCTCGGGGACTCACTCGGATTGCTTAGACGTGAAGTAAAAGCGTATATTGGATCGTGTAGACGATCGTTGAAACAGTAGACAAGAATAGAGAGAAACAGAGATAGAGAAATAGAGAGTAGAGAGAATTCCGTATGGTTAGCAGGTACAAAGGGACAGGGACTGGACCTATGTAAAGGGTGTGTGTTCAAAATATACCAAGCTGGGGCTTCGGGGCATTGCGGCGCTACTTAAATAGGTACGGGAAGTGAACAAGAGGACATCTGGAGACATGAGGCAGCTAATCTGAGGGAGGTAATCGAGATTAATACTTAAAGGGGTTGGCGGTTAGGAGGGTTCTGTATGTGTGTCGGGTTGGAGGATGTTTGAGTAGTTAGGAATCTTGGGGAGGTCTGGAGGTGGCGTCGGAGGTTCCCAGGAAGGGGGGATGAGAGAAGAAGGGAAGCATTACTTGGATAGAAGGAAACGGAGGAGGTTGCGGTTTAGAGCCGATGCATGACAGGGAAGTGCTCTCAGCTGCTCTCGGAGAATTAGCCGAAGAGGCAGGCTTTGCAGATGACTTTGCTGTTGTCAGAGGGGAAGCATTTTTATATTTTTATTTCTAGAGATTGTTGGCATTGATGATATAGAGATGATCCAGAGAGATAATATCGGGCAAGCATACATCTGCAAAACCTGTATGTTCAGCTAAATAGCCGAAAGCAGCTCAGAGCACTTGGGAGTATTTCCCAGCAGCAAAAGCACCCAGAGTAGGCTTTGATTTTTGCTTTGGGTGCTTTCATTGCTGGAGAGTGCTCTCCAGCTAGTATCCTTGCTCTGGCGAGTATACATGTTTTGCAGATGTAGTTGAAGAAGATAATATTCTGCTGCATTGCAGCATGTACTGCCTTGTATACATGGAAGAGGGGAGATATATTTTCAACAGCTCTACATACACACTAAAGCACCTGGCTTGGGTGTTCAAATTATTCAGAAACTACACACCAATTCTGCTTAAGTAGTCAGGAATATACTCGAGTAGCCATAACATACAGTAGTTCGAAATTCATGATAGACATACAGATTAATAGATATTATTGTGAAAGCAAATGAGATGTTCAGAGTCGGGGATTTGCCGTGCTAGCGCGGCGCTAAGGATATGTACTGTAAAACCCAGGTTTTCTTCCCACTGTCACTGTTCATGTCAGTTTTATCGACGCATTTAAATCGACAACCCCGTAGGCCGTGGATGAGTTTGAATCCGGTTTGGATTGTTCCGGTTTGGATTGTTGCGGTCAGACTGAGATTGGCGGTCGGATTTTAGACTGTCTGCGGTCGTCTTCCGATCATTAGCTTACCTAATTATTTCATCCACAATATATACGTGTACAATTTCAGGCTTAACCAGTTCGAAACTGACTGTTACATCAGGCTCTAGCTCACCGCTTGCGTCTCCTCGCTCCGGTCTTTGGATTCGTCTCAAGGTTGTGTTAAACCTGGTTGTGTTTTTCTGTATTCGGTCTTTGCGTGGACTTTCCGTATTATAACAACATGAACACTGAACTGGAATACCTCAAATCCCTTGTCGCGCAACTCAATGATAAAATCAAAGCTTTGGAGGGGAAAGCTACCTCTTCAAAGCCTTCGCCTGCGGCACAACTTCGGACAATTTTAATGGGACCTCCTGGAGCTGGTGCGCTTTGAATTTTGCTTACTTTCTGGACAAGTGATTAAGTAGTGAATTTCCAGGTAAGGGAACGCAGGCTCCGCTTATCCGTGACAAGTTCTGCATATGTCACCTTGCCACTGGAGATATGCTGCGTGAGCAGGTGGCCCAGAAGACCAAGCTTGGTTTGGAAGCGAAAAAGATTATGGACGAAGGAGGTCTGGTGAGTATGAGTACTATTTTTAACACTGAATTGCCTTAGAGAGAAGAAATTAGGTCCCAGATGAAGTCATGGTTGGGATGATCAAGGGTGAACTGGATACCAACGAGGCGTGCAAAAACGGGTGAGCATGGTCGGTATCGTTTGCACAGTCGCAATCTAAGTATAAATGCAGTTTTGTCCTCGACGGTTTCCCTCGCACCGTTCCTCAAGCTCAGAAATTAGACGGCATGCTCGAATCGCGGGGGGAAAAACTGGATTCAGTCATTCAGCTCTTGATTGATGACAGTTTACTCATCTCGCGGATTACCGGAAGATTAATCCACCCAGCTAGTGGACGGTCGTATCATCGCGAATTCAAGTTAGTGACAATCTCTAGCCATCTTGTGCACTTGCCTACGACTGACATCCTGTAACCCGGGTCTTCCCTGACAGCCCACCCAAAAAACCAATGGTTGACGACGTCACCGGGGAACCGCTGATTCAACGTTCAGATGATAACGTCGAGACATTGCAAAAGAGATTGAAAACCTACCATTCCCAGGCGAGTCATCACCCTTTTCTTGGTGCCCCACACATATTAGGCCTCCTCCTTACCCGTACTCGAGTGCTAACTGTCTTGGTGAATAGACTGGTCCTGTAGCAGAATATTACAAAGGCAAAGGCCTATGGCATGGTATTGATGCGGCTCAAAGCCCAAGTGTCGTATGGGACAATTTGCGGGGAGTGTTCCGCGGAAATTAGATGTCAGTAGACGGAGGGTGACTCCACTTCTGTTAGACTTACAGTATCATCTTAGAGGCTGTCTAATTTCAAAATGATACCCGCTATGTAGCCCGATCCTATCCTATATATTTACCGATGAAAGAAACAATCGCCAAAAGAATCAGAAAAAGGAAACCGATAAGCAACGAGCTCTACCCAGGTCTAACCAGGACTCGAACCTGGGTTATGGGAAATACCACTGTCAAAATCCCATGTGATAACCTCTACACTATTAGACCTGTGCACTCTGTCCTACATGTTTACAAACTCTCTGAATCTCTTTAATTGGAGTCACCAAGTACGTGTCTGAGCTCAGTGTCTATCTATGTTATGCCACCCAAGGAAGTCAGTATATGTAGGCTGGTGGTGACTCGTTCACCGATGCTTGTTCCTCTAACCGCCTCAATCGTTCCAATATATTGATCATCCCACCCCGCATTGATATGTCCGTTGAGGTGTTCAGGAACGCCTGATGAAGGGAGCGAAGTTCTTCGCGTGCACTTTGGGTTTGTTTCCGCAAATCTGCTCTGGTGGACTCTTCAAGGTGGTCGCTATTCGCTGCCTATATACGTAAACATTATTCAAACGTCAGACACAATGGAGATATGGCGCCAAGTCGTACCTCTGATATCGAGTTTTCAGTGCTCGTCTGAACACCAGCAGAAGGAACTACACGAGAGGTTAAAGGAGGAAGATCTTTCCGAACTGCTGGCACAGTGACAGCATACGGCCGAGGTCTTGTATAAAACGAGCTATAGTAGATGGTTCATCAACCTTGATAGCGATGTAAGTGTTTTCGGCCTGGTCATTACTCACCCCTCAGGAGATCCACTGGTCTTCTCAAGGTCCGATATCGACCGTGAACGACGTTGCCGTCGAAGCAGCCAGAATGTCAAAATCACAAATAGACATCCGACCAAGACTCCCGCAATTGTACCGCCAACAATTGCTCCCAGTGACGATTTTCGGGAAGTCGTTGAAGTGGTAGAGATGGTACCTGTTGGTGAGGGAATAGAATTTGAGGTCGGCGGTGTCACCGATGTAGTTGAAAAGAGCGTGTTTTCATTTGGCGTGCTTGTAACAGTTGCTGCCACTCCAAGCACAACAGGAGTAGGTGCCCCAGTATCTGTTTGGGTTGCATCGAAGCATTCGCCTATGTCTGAACTAACGAAGTTACATCGGATTTCAGTACCTGGACCGAAACTCTCGATCCATCCGGAGGCGGAAGCAACAATAGTTCGTAATACTACGGTGAGAGTCACTATTCAATTTTTATCTGGCGTTGCGGAGGAATAAGTACGAGCACTCACCAGATGTAACAGAGACTGCGAGCACAGGAGAATCGTATTCGGTCACCAACGTTGTGACAGGATCCAGAACTTCATAAAGAAATGTGGTCGACAGACCATCGCTGGGGGTCCCGATAGGGAGTAATGGGGCAGTAAATCCTCCGCCTGCTAAACGATGCGCCCCAAACTGCCAGAGTGTCACATTATTGCTCTGAGCAAAAGTGTTTTCTAGACAGAATAGGAAATGCGACCAAATCTTAGAGTTTGCCTTTATTGAGATTTGCAAATGCCCTTACAGACCTAGTACTTACCAACGCATGATGCAAATATTGCGAAGAGGAGAAACAATGGGAACATCTGGAAGAGAGAAGAAATGCGTTTTATTGAGGGATTTGCAAAGAAATGGTGCTGCTTAGTGCTGATAGAAGGGAGAGAAACGAAGAAACCATGATCGCTCTATAGGATGTATTCTATCCTCTTAAGAGATAATGGTTACTCGCTGATGATCACCCTGTTACTGAAGAGACGATTACTTAGAGGTGACTTCGTCCGTTCACCCGTCGTACTCGGCGCTGTCGTGAGGTTTGAAATCTAGAAATTAAGCAGAAGGCTTGGATCTCCTTGCGGATAACACAATATTGAACGACCGACAATCCGTGAAAAAATTATCACGTCGATTTACCATTCAGTCACATGCCCGTCTACTGCAACATAGCAGTGGCATTCTTCATATAACAAGGAGATTTTCAAATACCTGGAAGTATTGAGGCAAAGTCTTGTTAAGCATATCTCATGGACCACGGCGACGACTAAAAAAAAGAATAAATTACTTGCAATGAAAACTTGGAGAGGATATACAAGTTCAGTATCGAAGCCATGAATATCAATATTCTTCGAGTATCATGCTACGTACAAGTTTGAACTCTCTCTATTCCTTTTTACTCCTCTTCTCTTTCTCTTCCTTGGCCTCTCCAGCTATGTAGATCGCGCAAAACACGAGGAACCCAACGCTCGTACTTATTGCACCTGCATAATAAGGCCACGCAGCGCTCAAGAATCTAGGGTACCCATCGTGTCGTGGTGGGACTACGGGAATACTTAGTGTGTGGATTAAGTGGGTAAAGCCCTTGCGTTTGTAAGAGATGACGAATTTGAACACGCCGTGTCGGTCTGGAGCACGGAACGTTGTTGAGTATACACCTGATGGTTTCATGAGAATGTAACTATGTAACGAGGTGAAGAAAGGAAACCCACCTGATTTTCCGCTGACGGGAGGCAGTGCAATCCGAACGTGAGGATCAAGCATTGTGAATTCAAGCTGCAAATCCTTCAATCCCGAATAAGGTTCCCATTTTCTAGTTGAAGGATTGAACGATGAGATACGGATGGTGTAGACCTATTGGAATTATGTATCGCTGACAGGTAGCGGTTGTAGCAAAAAAACGCACAATCTCATCGTTGTTAGTATACATCTCTAACGGTTCCGTCTGGTTGACTTTGTGATGAGTAACCTCATCGATCCTCAGCACTCCTCTCTCCTGGAATGCCCAGCCTGCAATCTCCGAAGCAGCCTGCGTGTTTCCTGAAGGGTTCTCCACGACCTTCATCCCTCGCTCCTGTTGAACCTTTTCGACGACCTTCTTCTTGGCAAATTCATCGGAGAAGAGAGATGATCCGCCAACCCAGACCGCACGGGCTTGATTGTCTTCTCCTAGACCAGCGTCAGCACCATGGCCGGTGCCTCCGCCAATGAGAGTCTGGAATCCAGCAACGACGGAGAGGGAGGAGCCGGCCCAGAGGCCTTCGCCGCCTTTTTCAGATGCATCGGCAAGCGCGTCAGACACCCGACCGCTAGCGTCACTTAAATCGGCAGCGAAACTTTCGAGTGGGGCATGAAGAATAGGAAAGAGGAGAGGGTTAGAGTTTAATGCGAATGCTGTCCCAGAAAACCACACTTTTCCTGTTACCTGAGAAGACAAGACGGAGAACGTATCGTTGGGAATAGATTGGCTGGATACGTCGATTGGGATGATACTTGGTGGATCAGAGCGCTCTGGGAAATAGCTGACAAGTGGGGTTGCCGGTGGTGGGAGAAGCAGAGAGAACTCTGGAGCGAGGGAAGTAAGCAAGTTTTGTTTCAAACCGAGGGTTAGAACGAGGTTTGTGCCAAGGGAGAGAAGTTGGACGAGGGATTGTGGGCTGATATCTTTCGCGAAATCTAGAGATGACGCATGAGTTGGAATCCGGTAGAATAGAGCAGACGTGGTACGGACTTTTGGTGTCAGAGGCCAGTAAGACTACATGCGAAAAGTTTGGTAGACCGGCTTCAATAAGTAATGGCTGTTCCTCCTTCGGTGCACGAATTGTCACTGTGTACCCCTTGTCTTCAACCAAGTCAGCGACCTTCAAGGTATTATTTTACATAACTCACCTTCAAGGCCGTTAAGAAATATACTGTACTCCGCCTTCTTCGCCGGCTCGAGGATAACGAGCACAGAGTCACCGGTGCTTGACGCAGACTTGCCTGCACTGCTTGTATGAACCAATGTAGCGATAGTTACCAAAAGAAGTGTAAAGAGTGAGCAGGAGAATGAAAAACTGGACTGAGAACGCGTCCTCATCTTGGTCCAGCGACGAAATGGTATTGGAAATACGTGTAAGTTCGCGTCCCACGAACCGTAGCGTGGCATTGCTTGTTGATGTTGAGATTAGATGGTGTCAGGTCTGTGTCAGGTCATTACTCATGTGTTGGTACTTACTATAGTTTGCATCCAGTCAAGCTTGGTTCCGCGAGTGTAGTTTAATTGCAAGCATCTAGTGAAATATTTAGGAATACATAGGT
This sequence comes from Lentinula lateritia, assembly GCA_028011325.1. Taxonomy (NCBI): domain Eukaryota; kingdom Fungi; phylum Basidiomycota; class Agaricomycetes; order Agaricales; family Omphalotaceae; genus Lentinula; species Lentinula lateritia. Next base: position 322,196 of record JANVFT010000035.1, read on the forward strand.
AAACGTGTAAATTAAGAGACGACCGATATTGGTTCGTCAAAGATATATACATGTGACTTTTAGCGCTCCTGTTGTGCGTGTCATTAGATTTCCCTTGATAAATACCCCACTGTCCGAGCACAGATCATCAATCCGACTTGGTCTTTCCTTCTCTTGCTGCCCTCGCCTGCATCTGGACTTCCAGCAGCGGGTCTAGAGATGCGTCAGGGTGTCGATACGAACTTCCTGCACGGTCCATCCAAGTGAAATACTGCCCGTAGTTGACCGTAAAGTAGATGTGGTGTAAGGTATGATGAGCAGGACCGTTGATGACTTTCTCGAGTGGGTTCCCAGTTATCATGTCCGAATCATGGATCTGCAAAGTATGGAGTGATTGAGTCCGTGAATCCGAGGATTTCTCAAAGTGGTTCACTTACAAAAATGGCCCAGAAATTGACCGCAACAAAGAGTCCAAGGAATAGGAGTCGGTGGATAGGAAAGAGGACTGCGTATAGATGATAGGGCACAGACTGGAGGTATCCATCTACAGGGTGGAACGCGTGTGATGCGAACGGAGTAGGAACTAAAGAATGAATAGGTCAGACCACTGAAATGATAAAGATTGTATCAGCGAATGACTCACTGATCCATTTGTGATGCAGCTTGTGCAGAGGCTTATACAGCAGCGGATGGTGTAACAAACGGTGTATCCAGTAGATGCAGCTGTCTGTGAATACCAGGAACCACACTGCGCTGAACACCATGTATACAGTACTTCCCCATCCACCGAAGTCGCCTATCAGACTCATATCCATATCGTCCACATTCGTGTATAACTTGGACCATCCACGAACTTCACCCAAAAACCAGGGCAGCGTCAACAGCGTCATAAGAGGGAAAGCCTTCAAACTAGTCTGAATTTCCTTCCTGACTTGATTAGGTAGGAATCGAGGATGTAACATCATGTCGTGGTTGAAGATGAAATAATACGAGAAGGAAGCGACGAGGAAATAGAGGAGGTGTATTCCGATTAAGGTCAGAACACTCAAGGAGAGGATTTGTCGTGGCATATATGACCGTGGCCAAGCGGAAAGTGTACTTTCTACTGTTGTTGACGTGACATTAAACCCTGTACCTTCAAATGGAAAGGCAGCTAGCGGGAAAAGTTTTTGGTAAGCCGCGTCAAAGAAGTAGGTGTCTGCGATATCGAGTATGAGATCCATTGGGGTCTTTTCGGATTGACTGAAGTTAGTTCAACCCCGGTACCGCTGTTTTATTTAGCAGGTCAAAAAATAAAGTGGCACCATGATTCTTGAAAAAAAATGATGCCTGCCGGAACGATAGTTCCGATAAGCGCCTAAGCATCCCAAACGCCTTACTTCCAGACTCGTTCTCGACGCTCTTGTCGATGTCTCTACTGTTCTAGCCTAGTGCAAATCGACCACAATGGTACGACAAAAACTTCGAAACCTTTGAATAGCACTCATTCGCTACTTCAATTTGAGGATATCCTTCGATATACGCCATGCTACACAGGAATCGATGAAATCAGATGAAGGTTCTTCCGGGGTTTTTCAGAATCACACACGATGAATGGCATATATACCAAAAACATATAATAGTTCTGTGGCTGCAGTTGCAAGTGGTACAAAAATTTCGAAAATGACTTTCGGTGACATTCGGTCACTGTTGCTTTATCTCAAGTTCCTTAAGGCACTGACGTCGGATAAAGGCCATGGCACTCAATGGCAGGAATTACATTTGACTGAACTTAGACTAACTGCTCCTTGGCCAAAGGTGAAATGAGTCTATGAGGACTATTCGCGCATTGGATATTCAGGTCAACCGTTGTCAACCGTGCGTATGATTTCGATCTTCCAGGAAGTTTCCTGTTGACTAATTATCATCCAGTAATCAGAATTTTGCTCCATTCCAACTAATTTCCAAGGATACACTGGCGGCCAAAACTGATGGACCCCCCGTATTTGGAAGGTTCGTTCCCACGGCCTTTGGACCACTTCGTTCCTTCTTGTCTGCTTCGCTGGCAGGCGCAGTGAGCGCAATTCACCGTCTTTCTGTATAATTCCTTTGTAAAACAATCCTATCTACATATAATACATGATTATCACCAAGAAATTCCACGAAAAGCTGCACAATACAAGAATTTCCACTATCTGTCAATAACCAATCCACATGAAGTCATTCTCGCGCAGAGCAACCAGGCGGCGAGGGAAGGACTGATACAAGTGCCGAGCATACACCTGAAAGTCCTCAGACCCCCATTCAGCCTCGATAGCATCGAAATACTGATCGGAATTGAGAAGATTCGGGTTTTGTAGGCGGACACGGCGCTGGACTTCATGCCAAGCATTCTCAATGGGGGAGAGGTCAGGAGAGTTGGCAGGCCAAGGAAGAATGGTGGTGAAGTGTTCGCTGAACCATTTCATGGTCTTTTTTGACTTGTGTTTACTGTCATTGTCTTGCTGGAAGAAGAAATTATCTGGGTGACGAGGTGGAAGTTTGGCAAGGAAAGGGAGCAAGTTGGCCTCAAGAACTGCAATATACTGGTCTGAATTCACCAGTCCCGTCAGCCGTACAATAGGCCCAGTGCCCCAAGGTCCGATACAAGCCCAAACAAGCACACTACCCTTGTCTTTTCCCTTTCCAGCCCCATGTGCAGTCCGTTTCTGAACACGGTGCTCATCTAACCGGCCTTCTCCTCTCTTTCTTCGACAATATCGCCTCCCATCTGAGTGCTCGAGCTTGAACTTCTTCTCATCTGAGAAGATGACTGTATTTTGGTTGAAAGTCTCGAGTGATTCCCAAGCAACGTGATTATTCCACCACAGACGACGACCAGCAACATGCTCTGGCTTCAACAAAGGCTTTTTCGGTTGGGCAAAACCCTCATATCCAACCTCGCAAAGGTTTCGGCGGACTGTGCGTTCTGAAATATCAGGAAAGTAGCAACGTTGCGCATGTGCTCCATCGCGCAGTTTCCCACTGTCAAACTGGTCCGTAACCTCTTCTAAAGCAGCTGTTTTGATTTTCCGTGGTCTCCCACCAGGTTTCTCCTTCCTGGCAGTCCAATAGCAGTCATTTCCATGTGCTTTTGCCTCACGATAGTGCTTTTTAATGGTGTTTTTCGAAATAGATGTTTTGGCAAATAAAGGCTGGCCGAGAATTTTGCTCCAAGACATCTTGTCCTGATCGCGATAGATGAGGATGGCACGGACTTTTGTCGGTGTGCATTTCGTATATTCTCGGGGCACTTTGTGAGGATTCTGTAGGGTTGCGAACATGTGGCTTATTATGGAGGCAGCATCATTTTGTGCTTGCAGGGCGTTTTAGGTTTGTTTGTCAACCTCCGGAGCTTTGTAATTTAGTATATTAATATATTCCCTATCTACGTTACACAAAAGCAGATGTATGGGTGTTCAATCCGCTGTATAACACAGAAGAACAAGGAGGAGCGATGAGTTCAGGCACTGTGAGAAAGGTTTTTCCAAATACGGGGGGTCCATCAGTTTTGGCCGCCAGTGTATACAACTCGGCATCCTCCGCTCCCCTTTCGTGCAAATGAGATACTTTCAATAGATGCCAAATCGTCAATGTTTTTTATCTACCCTCCAAAGTAAAGCCTCGAATGACTACATACCTGGAAATCTCAAATGTTCTGACTTTTTGGCAGTGAGGCGTCTATACCCATTCCATAACCCAATGAGCGCATTGTACAGGCTCTTTGAAGTCAGGTTGTCTTGTGCATCTTCATATTATAGCGAGAGAGAACTCAGGCCAAGCCTCCTTTGCTATTGGCTCCCTCAAGATTCAAGAACCCAGCAAGGACGCAGTGTAGCATACTTAACATGAATTTGCATGTACATGTGAGCCTCCTTCGTACTGCTCTCGGGGGCCTTTAACCCCCTCCAAAAATCTAGGCTCAACTTACATGGGGTACTCGCATCGAAATCTCAGTTTGGGGTCTGTCAGTGCTGTCCCTCCATACATTGTAGGGAGCATGCACAGTATACTAGTAGGCTGGTATGAAAATAGAGACACGAATGGGCCGAATTTGAGGACCCAAGTTACTACCAGTCATTACCAGTATAAATCGCGCACACTACCATTTTCAAAGAATCTCATTGGTTGAAAGAAGATTCGATGGATATTTCAACGTCAACTTTGATTGGTCTTGGATAATTGCCTCTGATATAGAATACGCGGTCATAGATTCGCTATTGGTCAATACTGTGATTGGAATCGGACAATAGGGCTCATCAGATGCAGCCAGAGTCTTTCGAAGTCCTCGCGCATTTTTTCACATATGCCCAACTATGTACATAGCGAGTATAACCATATACTCATCTCCTGTCAAATCGGCGGAAAGAATGTAGCAGCCCTAATTCTACATAGTAAGTCCTGCGCTGTTCGCCGCCCGTGTTGTTGCCCCTGAGGCAGACTCAGGCCTCAGGGTATGATCATGAACGCTAAAAATCCTTAAGTGCGTAGTGCGACTTAAATTGTGCTGCTTCGTATTCATTCTTGTTCTAGGTCCATAAGAACTGAGACTCCACAACACATGGCTGAATATACTCAATATTAATCTGAGAGAGTAACACCCCTTACGTGTTGTTCAGTACGTACCACACAAGCTTGTACATGTATCCGATGTCTGTATGTACATATCCTTCGAATCTCAGAAACCACAAGTCGATGCATTTGGCAGAGGTATAAAGTGCGGGGGTTGGGCTAGCTTCAAGCCCATCTTGCTGGTCGAGTTTTCATTGCCTTACGCAGTCGGGTGAAAAAAAAGGAGAAACTCCATCTCCGTCTGGTTGAATTCGTTACTCCCTCGACTATACTCCCTCCCTATCTTCTTTTACATTGTCCAGCGCTTGCTATGTATTTCAAGGATTTTACAGCCATATATTTATCCCTCGGGATCGTCATCGGTGCTCTGGGTGCTCCAGTAAGTAATATTCATAAACGAATGCTTATTTATCGTTCAAGCTCTTCATCTAGGTCGAGACCAATATGCTGATGGAAGCTCGTTCCGGCAGTACAACAGCCAGTGAAATCGATTCTCAAAAATTGGATGGCGCCACTGTTCACTGGGTGAGTGAACCTGCTCGGGTTCTTATGGATCATATTCTATACTAAGGACCTTCCTACATGTCTAGTACGAGAGCCGTGAGATGGAGTCACGCTCTCCTAGCCTTGGTACAAATTCCATTGACCCTCGGAAATTGCCCTCCCTGTCCCCCTACAACACTCCTCATAATGTCGATCAAACACCCGCTGTGAGGCCCACTAGGTCTGTATTCCGTGTCTCATTCGAAGAAGGTACACAGGAAGCACAAATCGGGGGCATTGTGATCACACAGCATGCTCATAGTCTTGTTGAGACTGCCGCAGATCACTGGGATTTAGGAGATATAAGAATATATACCGAATCCTATCCAAATGTCCCTTCGAACTGGGATCGCGCAACAATCCAAGCTAAAGAGTTCAAATTCAAGGTGTTAGGAGGTCGTTGCGGGGAGACAGGGGCGGGATGCGAAGGAAAAATTCACCTTGGAGGAGTGTCAGAGCTGAGGGATATCCACGGTGACGTCCTTCCTACTTGATCGCTGAGGGCGTCCCGAGTTCGAAGACTTCAGATTGTATGTAGTCCACACTGGTGTATAGTCACAGTATAATAGTAGCACAGAGTATCCAGTGTTCTGTGGAGTCTCTGTTTCATAGGCATCAGTTGAAGTTTATACATCCATCTTACACCCTCTTACACCGTACCATTTACAACATTCATATAGCATCTCTGATGAATTGTATTTCCATTTTCGGGTTGAATTCTGTGAGGTATTGGCGCTGGAGACGAGGAGAAAGCCACAATCAGGACTGAGGCAGAAATGGATTTGCTGCTTGAGTGCCCAGTCAGCTTCATGAAGATATGTCTGTTGTAGTAAACACCACATGCTAGCATATCAGGCCATTGATGTTATGTTTTCGCAGAGAATTCGTGCATCGCAACGGTGTTGAGAATGAAATGTACATTGCCTGCCATTCACGAGGAAGTCACTCTTGATGTCGAACCCGTTATAGACACAGATATTTGCATACCGATTCTATCCTCCGAGCTCACGACCGGAATTGGGCCTCTCCGCGGCTGTCCTCGCGAGCTTTAACGCATGTATCAACATCAGTGGCATCCGTCACAACCGCCTTCAGGAAGGAGAATCAGATGAGGAATTTCATGTACCATCAAGGTCATCCAATACATCTGGTAGCACCGGGAAGGTACCCTCATAGTGGCCAATACGGCACGTGCTTAGTGCACGGACCTCTATTACGCTTTTCAGTCTATTTGAACTTTGAGCATTCCTAATCGAATGCTTGTGCTTTCCTCCAAACTACCATCCTCTTTTTTGTCTCGTCTCAAGACATTAAACTGCCCCTCACTCAAATTAATTCGGACGGCTGGAATGGCCATAGAAACAACATCGTGGCGACGCGTCACCCCGACCCAAGCAGGAATTCCTCCCTTCTCCGTTTTCACAAAACAAATACAGAAATCACCTCAGGACGATAGGAAGTACAGAATAATCGAACTTGAAAATGGTCTCAAGGCCGTTTTGATCCACGACGGTAAAGCTGATAAGGCTGCAGCTAGTCTTGACGTCGCAGTGGGGCATTTGTCAGATCCGGTGAGCGATCAACTTCTTTTGTTAAAGTTTTATTAAAGGAATCATTCATGATAGGATGATATGCCTGGACTGGCTCACTTTTGTGAGCATTTGTTGTTTATGGTAAGCAACCTTTGCTTTCCCTGTGAGCATGTCTTACTCCCCATCAGGGCACGGAACAATTCCCGAAGGAAAACGAGTATCAGGAAGTCAGTCGTTCTTTTTCAAAAAACACGAACTTTTCTTGATCGAACTCTAGTACCTATCTAAGAATAACGGCGGATCCAACGCGTACACTGGTGCCTCAAACACAAACTATTACTTCAGTGTTGCCACATCCGCGCTACCTGGAGCGCTTGCGCGGTTTTCAGGATTTTTCCACTCTCCGCTATTTTCGCCTTCGTGTACATCGCGTGAACTGAATGCTGTTGACTCGGAGCACAAAAAAAACCACCAACAAGATTTGTGGCGAATTTTTCAGCTGACTAAACATCTCAGCAAACCAGGCCATGTTTGGAGCAAGTTTGGTAGCGGAAACAGGGAATCTTTAAGTCAGGCAGCCAAGGACCTGAAGGCGAAGGGAAAATTACCTCTGGAGAATGGAAACTCAACCTCGGCGTCTACTTTGAGCGTTAACCCATCCCCTATATCATCGAGAATCGCGTCTCCTGCGCCGTCTGTATCGTCGACCAATAGCGAAGCAGAGGCGGACGGTGGGGCGATTGGGAGAGAAACAAGAAGGAGGGTGGTTGAGTGGTGGAGTCAGGAATACTGTGCTAGCAGAATGCATCTTGCAGTGCTTGGAAAGGGTGCGTGTATAGGACATATGAAGACTCAGCTCACCCCTTCGCTTAGAATCCTTGGATGACCTTGCTGAACTCGCTTCAAAATTCTTTTCGCCGATTCCCAACCGTCAGGTGGACCCTTTGCCCATGATATATGATCATCCTTTTGGTCCATCCCAGAAAGGCGTAAGTCCCTTCACTCCATGCTGAAGGAAGTATTGCTTATTGACATTTATCTTGCAGACGTTGCTCTCTGTGCAAACGATCATGACATTCCATGCTGTGGATATTTATATCCCCATTGAATATCAAGCTCCTTACTGGAGGCACAAGCCGGGTCAATTCCTCGCACACTTGATTGGACACGAAGGCCCAGGATCTGTCTACTCGTACCTCAAGAGTAAAGGGTGGGTTACCGGGCTGAGTTCCAGTCCTTCACCCCTTGGTCGAGGTTTTGATACGTTCAGGATTACAATAGAGTTGACAAAGGACGGTTTTAGTAAGCTTTTTTCACTATCTGCGCCGTATTCCATGCTTACCTTGTTGATGACATAGAGAATTACCGCTCTGTCATCCTTACCGTTTTCAAATATTTCTCGCTTTTACGTTCTCGCGACTTCGATGCCTACCATCAACGAGAAAGCGCGATACTTTCTGATATTCGTTTCAGATTCCTCGAAAAGCGAAAGCCCGATCAGTATGTTTCTAATATCGCAGAGCGGATGAAGAACCCTTACCCTCCCGAACTTCTGTTGGCTGCTTCGTCTGTTACTTGGGAATGGGGTGACGAATATCCTGGGGCGAGTACAGCAGGTAAAGAAACTGTAGACGAGATGCTCAAACGGTTCAAGCTTGAGAATGGGATGATTGTATTGATGGCAAAGGCGGAAGAACTAGAGGCCGTACTTGGTCTTAGCAAACAGGACGTCTGGGAGAAGGAACCCTGGTATGGGACACAATATCGCTTTGAGCGTTTTGATGAAGATTTTCTACGACAGGCAAGTAGTGCTACAATTGCCGAGTCTCGACACTCATCGTGCTTGTAGACCTCAGCTCCAAATGACCTCAACGAGCTGTTCCTCCCTGGAGTGAACGAATTCATTCCCACAAATTTGAATGTGGACAAAGGGGACCATATTGAGGTGGTTACTATCCTCTATGTACTTTACTGTTCTTCCTTCCTTTGACATTACTTCTGCTTAGCCTGTTAAACGCCCTCGTCTGATCAGGGAAACACCACTATCTACTTTATGGCATAAGAAAGATGACCGCTTTTTCGTCCCGAAAGCTCACGTCTTGATTGATCTCCGAAGGTGTGTCCGATTCGATCGAACAGTCGACCGTGAAACCGAAATTATCCATTAGCCCTGTCTCGAACTATTCTGCAAGATCAGCTGTGTTGACACGGTAAATATAGATGCTCAGTCCGTTCAGCAATCTCAATAATGATTAACACGTACAGTTTGTTCACGGACCTTGTCACTGACTCTCTTGAAGAGTTCTCGTACGATGCAGCCCTTGCCAGTTTGGCATACAGTTGCACCTCGCATACGAAGGGATTATACGTCACTCTCCAAGGATACAATGACAAAATGTCTGTGCTGGTCCAGCACGTCCTAGACAAGGTCAAAACTCTACAAGTCCGTCCTGATAGAATGCGTGTTGTGATAGAACAGGTGCTCAATTTCAGAATAATGGGCTTCATGACCTGCTGATGATCGTTCTAAATGTAGAATAAACATAATTGGGAGAATTTTTTCCTCGGACAATCGTATCAACTCTCAGAATACTACGGGCGATATCTCATGACGCAAGAGCAGTGGACAGTAGACGAGTATCTGAAGGAATTACCGAGTGAGCTTTTCGCAAGTTACGACCTGACTAGCGGATGTTCTTTAACCAAATGTATGAAGCAATTTCGGCAGAGGAAATCAGCGAGCATGCGAAGAATATCCTGTCGGATGCCAAATTGAGGATTCTCGTTTCCGGAAATGTGTACAAGGATGTTCGTCTTTCGGTGTTAGATTGCATGGAGTGAAAGTTCAATATTCTCATAGGAGGCTATGAAGATTGCAGAAATGGCTGAAGCTGGGTTGGGTGCCTCAGCTACTTCTCACTCTGATCTCAATGATCGCGCCTTGATTCTACCCCAAGGTACTGTGATATCTTGTATCTTCCAAATCGGTGATCAGTGAACTAACGAGTCGCACCGTAGGATGTAACTTGATCAAGATAGGAACTATTCCCAACCCCAACCAAACCAACTCCTCTCTTACATACTACGTTCACATTGGGTCTGTCAGCGACCGTCGCCGTCGTGTTGTCGGTGCCCTGCTCACTCAAATCCTTACCGAGCCTGCATTCAACATTCTTCGAACGAGAGAGCAACTCGGATATGTCGTGTTTTGTGGATATTGGACTTTACCTGGGGCAAGCGAAAAGGGTATTAGGATCGTTGTGCAGAGTGAGAAGACGCCTGGATACCTGGAATCACGCGTCGAGGCCTTCTTGGAAGAGATGAAGACTAACATCGAGGTGCTGACACCGGAGATGTTTGAAGAACATAAGTCGAGCTTGGATAAGAAATGGAGAGAAGATGAGAAAAACCTTGCAGAAGAGGCTTCCGTTTTCGCGAGTCAGATCAACAGTGGACATCTAGATTTCTACAGACGTAAGTCATCAAAAATTCGGTCTGACGCGGAATCCTGACAAAAGTTATCTTTCCTAGATATCACGGACGCGAATACCCTGAAGAATGTCACTAAAGACGAAGTCTTCTCTCTCTTCATGTCACATGTACACCCATCATCCAGATCCAGATCCAAGCTTTCAGTTCAAATGCGCGCGCAGAATATCAAACCTAAACGAGTCAGTGCTGCCGCATCTGAGGCTTTCGAAGCGCTTGTTCGTGAAACTGGTGTTGAGATAGTCGCAGGAGCTTGGAAGGAATCGATTCCAGACGAGAAGCCGATGGTCGAGGATTTCCAAAAGTACTGGAGTGAAGTATTGGCGAATAATGAGCGAAGCGAGGACTTGATAGAGAGTATATCAGGGCTTGTGCAAGCACATCCTGTGGAAGGCGAAGGACAGGATCCTCCCCGATCGGACGCGACATACATTGGAGACATGAAGCAATTCAGAGCCAGTTTGCAGCCATCGGAAGATTTAGGTGTTATGGTCGAATGGGGAGATTTACCAGTGTCGAAATTTTGATTATTGCTTATAATGTACTAATTTTCTCTTTGTTATCGTGTTATGCTTCGAATGGCTTGCTTCGTCTTATGTGAATTCTGGCTGCGATATATAATTTCTCCTCATTACACCGCTTGAAAAGAGTAGTCGATACAATGTGCGCAAATAATAATTAGAGAAAACGAATGGGTGAAGAATGGCAGTTCAGAAATACAAGTCCCCCCTCCAACCAAAGTTAAAGGTAAATTCGAGAGCGAGTGCAAAGCAAAAACTATGCGGATTCTAATTGGGAAACACATTGTCACACCTATTTCCTTCTGGCTTCCTTGGCGCGAGGAGCTGGCTGAGTGGGCGGAACGTAGTCTTTGGGTCGTCGAAAGAGTAGAACGTGTGGCTCAGGTACTGTGATGGAGGAGATGTAAGAAGATGAAAAAGTAGAGTTGGTATACTCGTACCATGAACTTCGTAATGCTCCCAACCCAAACTCTGTTGTATACCAAGTGATCGCCATTCTTTATCTTCCAATAGCCTTAGTGCGCCCGTCCGCTGATCCCAGTAGTTTTCTGGGATGTATTTGAGCAGTTGTTTGGGCAAGATAACGTGTCGATATTCGAAAATGTCATCTGTGTATCGATCTGAATAGTTTATCCTACAAAATGATTAATCTCCGCGTAGCCTGTATTGAGCAAAAACTACTTGCTTGTCAAGTATCTCTTCGAGTTTTTTCTGTTCAGCCTGACGCTTGGCGGCTTCTTCGGAGGATTCTGGAACTGCCGACATGAGGAAGTGTAAGATGTTGAGAGCCGAGCTGCGTTACTTCCTACATCACCTGACTATGTCACATTCACGCGTTTGTCACTGCCACGGTTTTTTTGGCGTCTTCCACCTTTTACTCTCACCTGCCTATCTCGTCATGGACTATGAGCTTGAGCCATACTACGAAGACGAAATCGGAAATCAGCTTGAAGATACGTGTGGGGATGATACGGATCAACCTCACCAGCCTCCCATGCAAAACTACATCATGGACGGAATATCAGACGACGGTGACTTAACGGACGAATTTAGTGAGTATATGCACTATCATGTTGTTTCCCTCGACTCAATACTTACACAGTGAACTCTTCTCCTTCGCCGCAAGAGAGGTTTAGCTCTGCTGGACAACGATATCCTCAACAGTATCAGTCATACACGGATGAGTCTAGCATTTCGTACAAACTCAACCCCCCCATATACAACCCGTCAAGTAGAACTTTTCGTGCCCAACTCGCGGATCGAGCAACACCGCACACCTACAATCAGAATCAAGGTCTCGTCTGTCTTGGGAACGCCCTTCTTCTTACTTACTTGCCGATTATAGCTCCGGTTCACCCTCCATTTGGATCGCAAAGAACTCCATACCCTCTACACACCACCCAAGCTCAGCACATGCAGTATCATACTCCAGGGCCCTCACATTGTGAAAATACCATGATATACGATCCAGAACAAGTAGTTCAGTCTCAAGGTTATCAACCGCGGAACACTCAGAAGCTTTCTTTGCGTCCCGTCTCGAATCTTCGTGAGCGAAATCCGTACGCGCATTGTGCCAAAATCTCATGCGACCTCAACAGCGGATATGTACCGAGGCCTATTCAAGTTTGGCGTGTTTAATGCTGTGCAGTCTTCTTGTTTTGACGGAGTGAGTTTGCTTTATGTGTTATCTTCGAAGTTCATTACCCTAATAGAATCCTGCAGGTGTTCCATACCAAAGAGAACATGGTAAAAGCGCCGTCACCCTGTGCTCACAGTTTATTGATATTTCTTCAGGTTATCAGCGGTAATCCTGGATACTGTCGCTCTGTCATCTTTGAATCATGACTTCAGTTTTTAGCGCCTACTGGAAGTGGAAAGACTGTCTTATTCGAATTGGCCATTATCAAAATGTTGTCCGAAGCTCGAGAAACCGGACAATCAGTAAAAAGTATTTATGTAGCTCCAACCAAGGTGCGTCTCCTAGTTAGCGTTGTCACAGTTCCGTATATTTTCTTTACAGGCACTCTGTTCAGAAAGATACAGAGATTGGGCGAACAAATTCGAACCGTTAGGGATCAAATGTATGAAACAGCTTTCCCCCTAGAAACGATCTCAATGCATACTCAGGTTGCGAGCTCACCGGCGACACTATCCACTTTGGGAAGAGTGCGTGGGGTGATGCAAAAAATGCTACTATCATGTAATTTTCCATTTGTCGTCTGCACACTGAGCCTTATCGTGAACACCATTTAGTATTACCACGGTAAATTCAAACCCTGCACTACAAGTGAGCAAAGACTCAAGGTCTCGAGTAGGGGGAAAAGTGGGACAGTCTGACCAGGAACTGGTATGTAAACAGTGTGGCTCGTGGCGTTTTGTTTTGATGCTTCTCCTAGGGATGATCATCATCATCAACTATCGCAAATTCAACTCTTTTTGGTCGATGAGGTACGAAAAGCACGATCTGTCTTATTTCAAGATTATCAATTCCTTTTCTAAGGTACACATTCTCAACGAAACCCGGGGAAGTACACTCGAAGTCGTAGTGTCACGGATGAAGTTGAGAGGCACAGCGGTTCGATTTGTCCTCGTTTCCGCAACTGTACCCAATATCAAAGATATTGCAAGTTGGATCGGCAAAGATGCTCAGCATGGCTCCGCTCAAGTATATGAGGTGCTGAATCCAGATAAGACAATGGTCGGCTATATTGTTGATTAAGATTTTAGTTTGGAGAAGATTATCGGCCGTGTAAGTTGATTCGCCACGTCGTGAGCTTTCCTCGATCCAAAGGCCAAAGCGACTTCGTATTTTCAAAGAATTTGGATTACAAATTGTTCCAAACCCTGCAAACATATTCAGTAGGCAAGCCAATCTTGATTTTTGTATCGACGAGAAAAGGCAAGTGGTCTTCACAGTTCGCTCAACTGAATGCCTCAATAAACAAGAACAGGTGTATTCTCTACAGCAGAGCAGCTATGCAAAGATCACAATGAAGCCGCAGCCAAGAAACAGTCGCTGCCATGGTCGCGTCCCGGACGGTGATTATGTTAAAAAACTTGCAAAAAGAACGAAGTTGATTTCCCTCGAACAGTGTTGACCGGATTTTTTACGACAAACGTTTATCAGGTATGTACTCATGATTTTCTCTTGGATGTACTGTCAATATAACCCTGGGCGTACTTAGAGTTTGCTTCTTTGGGCATCGGTGTTCATCATGCGGGATTGACCCCAAACGACAGGCGCACAATCGAAGAGCTTTTCTTGAGCAAGATCCTTCGTATTGTTATTGCGACTACTGTGAGTTCACGGAGCATATATACATACTTCAAATTCATAGTGTTGTAGACGCTCGCCGTTGGAGTAAACTTGCGTGAGCTTGTACCCTTGCCTGGATTGAGTAAATGATCTCAGTGCATAGAATAGCTGCACACACAGTTATCATCAAAGGCGTCCATACATTCCAGAACAGCTCTTCTGTTGAATACTCTGATCTCGATGTCATGCAGATGTTGGGTCGTGCGGTAAGTGATGCACGACATTACCCAAAGATTCACTTCTAACTTTGTTTCGTAGGGACGACCTCAGTTTGGTCAGTCATTGGGTCTCTATTATTTCACAGTCGGAAGCAAAAGCGCTAATGTGTGATCCAGACAAGGACGGAATAGCTGTCATTATGTGTGAATCAGAACTCGAAAACAAGTATCGGGCTCTAGTTCAAGGCAAGACCATTGTCGAGAGCTCGCTTCACCTAAATCTATCCGAGCATCTCAACTCTGAGATTGGGTTGGGAACGATTACCAATGTGAACTCTGCAAAAGAATGGCTAAAGAGCTCGTTCTTGTTTCAGCGTATCCAGAAGAATCCGAATCATTACTCATTGGGAAAAGATGAAAATCAGACATGGGAAGAGAGGGTTGACGATATTGTCATGCAGAGCGTAGAGAGTCTCCGTAACTCTGAACTCGTGAGCAGAGAAGATGGGAGCGACGCTATTATATGCACGGAGTACGGGGATATTATGAGCAAGGTGAGTGATTGAGTAACCCTCGTTATTTGGCTTAGCATTTATTCTCAACACCTAGTTCTACCTGCGTCAAAGGACTGTAGGTCTTTCTGCAATACAGGCTCAATTCCTGATAAGCCCACTTTTATATGTATAGATGGGTTTGATTCTGGATCTATCGGAACGAGCTAGTATGCGCGAAGTCGTGAGTGTCTGAAATCTCAGCCCAGTTTACACACTGAGCATTTGTTCGCAGCTTGATGTTATCGCAAATGCAGACGAGTACGTTTCCGTTATAGAAGCAGACGCACCGCTAAGATGTCTGGCATAGATTCAGTGAAACGAGACTACGGGCTTCAGAGAAATCGGTTAGCAGAAGCCGTCTGCGTTGAATCCTGAACTGATTTTCGGAAGTTCAGATCTACAACAAACTACGTCGACACAACGATATGCGATATGAAGTCAAGAAGGTAGAAAGAACGTCGGACAAGATATTGCTTTTGATTCAGGTATTGACACGAACAGTTTTGACAATTCGTAATTGTTCACATTGAATAGGCAATTCTTGGAGGGATATCACTCAACGCACCTGAATATCGTTCGAACGATAGCCAACCGCAATTTGAGGCTTATAGTGTATTCAAGCATCTTCCAAGGATTGCTAGAGGTGAGTTTTGACTTTTCGTATGTGCATGTACATTTGCTTGATATAGTACAGCTATTGTTGAAGTTGCGATAGTCCGAAGATTTGGAGCTCCACTGAAGTATGGTCTAGAATTGTGAGCGGCTTTCATCAGCTGTCAACGGTGACTGATA
This sequence comes from Lentinula lateritia, assembly GCA_028011325.1. Taxonomy (NCBI): domain Eukaryota; kingdom Fungi; phylum Basidiomycota; class Agaricomycetes; order Agaricales; family Omphalotaceae; genus Lentinula; species Lentinula lateritia. Next base: position 337,670 of record JANVFT010000035.1, read on the forward strand.
TTGTCCGTTCAGAGTTCGCTGTTCTACAGCAAAAGCTTGGGAGGATAGACCTGTCGTACTGAGGCAAATTGAGTCTATCGGGGAAAAATCGTAGGTACTTTTTTAGAAGCTCATCTTCAATACTGACTGATCCTTTAGGTTGAAGGCAAGCGGTCAGACGTCTTCAGCGCGTCAGGTGTTTCATATCTGTTTAGGTACTCGCTGAACATGGAATTACTTCGATCCCAATTTTGCGCAAGCAGGATACCCTGCGGCTGGAAACGGTAGAAACTTTTGACATTATTCAGACAATTGTTGATACCTTTTATGTTAGCTACTCAATCGGAGACCTCCATTTGGTCTGGAAATGCTCGCATCAGCACAGGAATTCCCTGTATATACACTGAGAGTGGAAGAAATACGGGTCCACTCTGACGGAGGTCGAACTCCGGTAGACATAGAGTTGTCCGTTGAGTGCGGCCTTTTGCAGGAAGTTGGACCGTCGAAATCGAAAAAGCAGAAGCCCAGTCGCTTCAGCCATATGACATCGGTCTTAACCCTCACATCGGATAACCAGTTTGTTGATTTTCGCCGCATACCGTGGGTTATTTCATGTCGGGGTTGAAGAGTTCCCAGATTAAATTCATACTCAGGACGAAAGCGCTCAAGGAAGCGAAAACCTTTGAAATCTGCGCCACGTTGGAGAAACCGAGCCAAACTGTGATCGTCTCCGTGTCTTCGGTACCAAGTGCAAATTCTCTTCCATTCGAAATATTTTGATTATTTTATCAGGAATCATATGCCGGTGTCACTGTAGCGAAAATCCATAAGCCAAATCTTCCGTCTTCAGAGTATCCAACGTTAAACACAAAGCCCATGACAGCATTGGTAAAGGCATTGAAATTGCTATTTCTGTTGGGTTTAATCTTTCAGATAGGAACTTGAGCTTCGAGGTCTGGAACAATGTGACGGTCTGTTTGATGATATGTTCGACCAACACGGAGATGAAATCGTGAAAGAGGAAAATCTTGAACACGTCCAGTTTAAAGACATCCGAAAGTCGACCCAGAAGCTCCTACCAGAAACTAACCAAAGAGACCAAGCTTCCAACGCAGAAGCTCGTACACCGAAAAAACTTCCCAATGGACTATACGAGTATGCCTTTCCATGAATCGTTGCGCATTTGGTGCTCATCATGCTGATAGATGTAACCACCCTTGCAAGGACAAACAAGCCTGTCGACATCTTTGGTATTTACTATCTGCTAACAGCTCTATCCGTTCTTATGTTTCCTCAGCTGCCGAGAGGGGCTCCGAGTTCCTCCAAAATCCAAGACTGGAGCCGTCGCTAAAACTACTGTCAAGCCGAACGTCGTCAATGATACTCAAAATCAGACCAAATCAAAAGGCTTTCTGTCTAACTTGAAACCAACGCCATCCAAACCCAAACCCAAACCGCGCGTGAAAACTGATCAGACCCTCGACGATCTCGACAAATTGCACAAGAGTACCAATGTTCAGCAGAACCTCAAACTGTCTCAAGGTCATCGTATCAAGTTAGATCCTAGCCCAAGTGCTCCGTCGATCAAGCGCAAAAATAGGCCTGTTCCTAACTTCGACATTGAGTTTGCGAGTATCGCCACTGTCGACACCGACATACTGGACTTGCCTGCGAGTCTTGACGATGATGACGACCTGCCTGCGCCTCACGAAATCTTGGCTTCTTCGAACAACAAAAAACGAAATTACTCATCCGAGGACAACTATTCCAACTCTGAACTAGATGCTCTTATCCGCGATATCCCCTCTGACGATATAGTTCGAGACGCGCCAAAATCTTTGACCAAAGTGGTGGCCGAAAACAAAGAGCCAGCGAAGAAGAAATTCAAGCTGGATACCTTACCGGAGCACAAGGTGCTTTCGTCTGGCCGGAAACCTCTTTTCCTCGCAGACAACGAAGGATCGGTTTTGGACGACGACCAGGAGATTGAGTTTGTCGAAGAGCCTACCCCTGGTCATGACTACGATGACTTCATGCTCGACTCGCAATACTATAACGACATTCCCGCTACGCCTGACCTTACGACGTCAATGCGCTCTTTCGAAGACGAGGAGGACGAGCTAGACACAGAATTAATGTCCCACAACAATTTTGTTCAAGAGATCGAAAGGACAACTAACTTTCCGGAAAGCCTTCAACCGAAACAACAAGGTCAGAATGAGGAATTGAATGAAGAAGAAAAATTGCAACAGGAGTATGAAGATGAATTTGCCATTTTGGAAGCTTGGATTGATGAACATATGGAATAATACCGAACTGTACATGTTATAAGCAGACATCACAATCAAGTATAGATCTGCAGTCATACAATGAAAAAAATTGATTCCGAAGAATCAAGAAAGGAAAAAAATTCATGGAAGCAGCAGACACAGAATAGTCTGAATTGAGTTACACGCAAACAACCAGATGGTTGAACGGCATGTACCACGAATTGCACTGAAGGACGTTTCAGAACATATCAAAGCATGTGAGACTCCTCGTTCGTGGATCATACTAGTGTTGATAAGCACTTGAGAGGGTATCGACAGCCTACACAAGGTCCTACCCCACATAGCAGAGCATCGACTGCCTGAAAAGACAATTGTCGAGGAATGATACGATTTTTTGGCCAAGAAACCCCACCGATATCACCCGCATCTAACTCGTAGACGCTGCTACGCTGATAGAGCATGCCAATTGATGAAAAAGTCGAAACGCCCAAGCTCCACGACAGATTCCAAGTCTCCTCCACCTTAGCGCTACAAGTCTTCTTTCTCTCTCATTACAGTACGACCAAGCCATCGACATAATCAGATAGGAAGGTCGTAATGTAAAATCTTTGAGATCCAGAAATTAGAATGGGTTGCAAGGCTCGGTAGGAAGGAGGCGTTTTTCTGATGTGTCGTACAGGTGTGGTTGGACCTGGACCCTGCTAGGGACAAGCAAAGAGAGCTTCACTCAGACCTTACCCGCTCGTGAATGAGAACGCGAAGTTCTGTACGGAACGAGCATCGTGGTGTTGTGTCTGCTGCTGAAATGACAAAAAAAAATCTGGCTACATATAACGTGTTGGCGGAGTTCGAATTGTGCCGGCCGTTCGTGCCTTTCGTCAAATATGGGTTGTCTCATCGCGGCCGCGCAAATAATTCACAATCAACGCTTCGCCGATGTCAATGTACACAAACGGGCTTACCTGCATCTCGAAATCTCTGAGGCCTTGTGGCCTTGCGTAAAGAATCTCAGCAAGAAGATTGTAATCCCTGCACATGTAATTGAATTTCTGATTAGTTATCCTTCTACCGGCCGGTTTCAAACTCCCATGTCGTTTCTCACTCCTACTCTGAAGTTACTTGCTAGTGAAATATCCTCTGTGCTAATCCTCAGGAATGTAAGTGTTGTCTGAAAAGACATTGTACTAAAAGATCATTGATCGGTTTGTAAATCAGGAGACACTGTCCATCGCAGAAACGGCTTGCGGTGGACTGATGGGAGCAGCAATTCTCACCGTTCCTGGAACGTCGAAGTGCTTCAAAGGGAGCATGGCAGCGTATTCTTTGGAATCGAGGGTTGCTTTCCTCGGATGGACAAGAGAGATTTTGGATGGCTACAAGTGAGTTCTCCATTGAATATCATCTATGACTCATCTTCTAATACAACGTTCAGAGGCCCTGATGAACAAATAGTCATTGGCCTAGCTTCTCACTTACGCAAAACGCTCTCTTCTACATGGTGTCTATCCGAATCCGGCGTATGCGGTCCTTCCCGACCAGACGTTTACCGCGCAGAAATCGAAGGTCCTGGTTATTGTGCGTTCGCTGTTGTTGGGGACGGCAATAGGACTGTTAGTAAGGAGGTCAGGATTCCTCAGCCGAAGAGCCGTGAGGAGAATATGGTAGCGATGGCGGAGGAAGGGTTAAAGTTGCTCTTGGATACGTTGAAGGCTCAGGAATGACTAGAATCCTCAGTGAAGGTAAATTCAAAGTGTGCTAACAATAACAGGACCCGGATGTAGTCGCAATCAGATTGTACAACAGAATACAATGCTCCTTCTGCTTGCCTGAAGGGAGCAGTCACCAGCGCTCATCACTAAGACCATTCACAGATATATCTGTACCGTACGCAAGTTCAAAGCAATACGATTGTCTTCAGTCACTGAATTCGTTCTACAAATCCCTCTCTCCCGTCCTGGTAACAACTGGTAACCGGTACCATCTACCATCTACAATGCTATCTTGGCCGATTTTGATACAATTTCAACTTCCCTCGAGTACCTGTTGTTGTGAGTCTTCATGAATTCGTGCTCTTGTTCGTGGCTGGTAACGTTCGTTCTACGAGGTCAGATCATCTTTGGTTTTCTAAAACATCCGTATCATCGTTGTCCATTCCCTTGCGCGCCGTTCAGTCCAATGTGCACCGCAAATTCTACAGATACGCAACGAATCTTTATTTAGACTTGATTTATGTAGATTACAGTTATGTGGTCTACCAAAGGCAGAATCTTTACCTCTTGACACTTTCGAGTCGCGGTGGTATGGTGATACGGATAAGGTAGAGATGGTGTAGAGATGTGCCTGTCGCTGTAGTTTTCAAACCTGTGCAATATCGCCTAATATCGCTTGCGCATGTGGTAGGGATCCTTATCAGACAATTTTACATAAAAGATAAAGTCGATTTGAATCATTTCCCCTCCTGAGGAACCAACGCGAAGACCCAAGAGGTAGATTTGCTGGTCAAATCGATCACACGCCGCTGGTACGTATTGTGTCTGTAATACTTTACCTGCAAGCCTTGTAGTTGCTGAACTTCCCTCGTCTTTCCACACTTTTCTAGAGCCTTCGAGTCCCCAATCTTTCTCTCTCGGAAACCACAATCATGTATCCGATGTCCATGGTCCACTTGTTCTTGTTGTGGGCGGGGCTCCTGTCTTCAAGTTTCCTTCAAGTCGGCGTTGTAGCAATTCCGATGCCTAATACCTCAGTATCGCTCGAACCACGAGCATCACGCAGTAAGCTTTCGTAGTGTTCGAGTGAATAATTTTCTGATTTTAGCCTACCACGGAATTAGCTTTGGATAACATTCAAATTCTTCTGAATCGTGGAAGGGGCCCTACAGCAAAACAGTCTTGGTCCCTTTTTGTGGGCTATGATCGTGGTTATCGAACCAACATAGATCTGAGCGCAGTTGAGGCGGTCTTGTCCTCGAGCGGTGCACGTCAAAGTCTGACTAGAGTCAAAGATGAGGATAGAATAGGACAAATTTCATTCGAAACAAAACTCGGCAAGCAGATTGTTTTTGATTCACTCTTTCAAGTTCAATGCGGAGAAAAATGTTCCACGAGATTGTTTTGGATCATTCATGCATTGGAGGAGCTGCGTCAGTCGCCACACATAACTTCTTTTCAATTTTTGGAAACTAGGTGGCTGGATGCGGCCGAGAAAATGATTGAGTCCAGAGGCACTGCAGATGGTCGCTCAGTAGTAGGAACACCAGCGGAAGAGGAATACAAGAAGTTGGAAACGACTCTAAACGCACTACGTGGACACATTACTGTAGAGGAGTTCCAAGATATTGCGCTCGGGAAAGTGGTTGTCGTGTAGCAAATTACCTCAATATGTATATACCAGCCGTGTTGTGTCAGGTTGTGTCCTAGGTCGGAGCCCTCCGAGGGAAAAACTTCGCTAGACTTTTCAACATTTGAAAGTTATCAGTGTGATTCTTGAAATTCGAACTTTATAACTAGAGGGCGCTCGTTGTATGTATCCAGTTAACCACTTCGTATCACTTGCTTTTCCAAGCCATTATAAAATGCTGAGGCCGTGACGCATAAGAAGCGATCCCGATGGAGTGGATACTCTGTAAACGTTAAACACTGAATACAATATAGATTTCGTTACATCAGTCTCACCCTGCTCTTACCACTGCCTTTGTTTTTCTTGATTTTTTTCCTTCGTTTTGTCGAATTTTTTCGGTCTCTTCTCTCTATCTCGATAATGTCCTCCAAGCTCACTCCCGACAATGATTTGGAGCTATTTTTCTCTGCAGACCTCATCCCGGACCAGGTCAAGGCCCAGCTCCATCCAGATGTCCACGTAGGAGTCAGCCAAGTCAAATTACAATGGACTGATCTATACTACTGCTTTTTATACAGCTTCGCCCATTAGCTTCAACAGACTACCACCGTGGCCACCTCGCCGTGCTCTCCGTCCTCACCGTTGTTTCCGACCCAGGCGAGTCGAACTGGCTAGTCCAATACCATTCTATGCGCGCTGCTTCCAAAACATACTACCCCATTGTCATCGTTTCCAAGCAAACCGACCAAATTGTCGGCGTCGGCTGTGTCTTCATTGAGCGCAAATTCCTCCGCGGGTTAGGGAGCGTCGGGCACATCGAGGATATTGCAGTCGATAAGAGCCAGCAGGGCAAAAAGTTGGGGTTGAGGATCATTCAGACGTTGACTGGAATCAGCGAGAACAGTGGATGTTACAAGACGATTTTGAATTGTAGTGACGAGAATATACGTGCGTGTTTTACTCATTTATACTCGAGATGGGCATACTGACGTGTTATTCCGAATGAAGCTTTCTATGAGAAATGTGGGTACCAGAAGAAAGAGAACGAGATGGTAAGCTTTGGTGGGCACTCTCGTGTCTCTCCGCTCCTGTGCATTCATTTCCTTTCTCTAGGCCAAATACGCTCCGGAGCGCGCACAACCTTCGCCTAGGTTGTAGGGATTGGGCCTCCCCATCCTCTCAATAACACGACTTCATACAGCCTTCCCCATGAACGCTACTACACTCTATGACTCATACGGACAATTTTGATACAAAATAATGGTGTCGTTCGGTATTTTAGTCCCCTCATAATCAGAACATGGTAGAGTATCACAATTTATCTGAATCATCGTCTTTGGTCGCCGCTTTTAGAAAGCAGATGATCGTTGCGACGTTTCAATAGCGTCGGTTTCGTGCATTCGCGCCCTCTCATGCGCCAGGTATGACCAGAATAAACTTACAATCTAGGAGACTCGATTTCCGCTCTGTTGAACCTGCTGTCTGGTTCTGAATTACCAGCGCCACAGCGAATCTCTAACTTGTGTTCTGCTGTCGGAATAGATGTATTCTCTCCGCAAGTGTATATGCTACATTCAAGTGAAAACTCGGGCTGTATACCAACCTTTACCAACCTTGTGTATAATCATCCATGACACAGCATGATGGTGTAGTATCGAACAGCAGTGTCAATGATCCTATACTACGTGGAGGTGTGTCCGGACCACAGCTCATCGGGGATAATACTTTTATATATTCTATTATATCTTCACACCTTGTGGGTCGTGTTTTGTGGCCTGTTGAAAAATGGACTCAGAATACGCGTGTACTGGCGCCCCCCGACGCGTCGTGGTTCATCAACATCAAACTCAATCGGGACCCACAGAATGCTGCTTATCTCTCCTTCATGAAAACTCGAATATCAAATTCGTTTCGGAAGGCTATGAACATGGACAAGACAAATAGAAATATTGCTGCTGTTCAAGATGTTAGTAATTGTTATGTAGACCCAGACTTCTGATGAAAGTAAGATTAGACAAGATCTTCCATATGTTCGTGGCATCCCATTCAGATGTAACATTTCGTATGCAGGAACAGAAGATCAGGTAGTTTAGGCCCCGCATGACGGCCGAATTGAACGTTGGAAGCAAGGTTTGAAAAAAGCCCGTTGAGTCATCTGCATTCTTGAGTTCTCGAAGCTCATTTATGCAATGAAAATTTTCCACTAGCCAAGTAGTCCCAGGAGAATAAACATAGGTTGTACATCATGTAAAGGCGGACTGTGTACAGGAAATTCAGGCAATGGTAATGAAAGTCGCGACATACTCATTACCAGCTCATTACTCTTCAACGTTTGGTGGCTTCATGAACCCACCAATCGTCTAGAGCCTCAAATTGCAACCTTCCAGTTTGGCCCATCCATCCGAACAATGCACCGATGTTCGTAGTCGTGGCACATGGCCTGATACCTTCCTGAACCTCGAAGCCAATGCTGATACATATAGAAGGGAGGGTAAGATGAAGTTCCCTGAGTGCCGTATCCACCATGGTATCAGATGGAAAAGGATATTGCCGAAATTGAAGGTGTAGTTTTTGTATGCATGGTTTCCCTTGGAAGAGAGTTCGTTGAAGCCCATGTAATACCATTGGAGCGTCGCTGAATCGTTTGAGCACAAGCTGAACAGTGGGTATGTTCACTAAACGGTTGAAGATCTGTTCCTCACCGACTATTGAAGCGATGAGACAAAGCGTTACCAGCGAATTCGTACGGAAACGTACCGCCGTGCCTATGGTCCGAAAGGTCTAACGTGAAATGAATCAATGTTGAGTTCAATGTCGCATCGGTCATTGTCATGCAGGAACCCCAATCGAGGTTCATCAGAGCTATCCGATGCAGGTTTCGTAGATCAAAAGAACCTAAGAAAGTCGTGATGACTCCATTCTCGCAATGAGATATGTAGAGCCCCGTGAGGTAACTAGCTTGGCGGCATGACTGTGACGGCCGAGCAGGTACCAATTTTCGTCGATTCCAAGCGTCCGTAATCCAATCTGGGCCCCAGATGGACTGCAAGTGTAAGCTTTGCAGGACTGGAGCACGTATTGCGGCGCATGCCATCAAAACTTCGAATGCAGGCGGATAGATCACGAGTGAGCGCACAGAAATATGTTCTAATTTCTGGTTATGGCGGATGAATGACAACAATTTGGTGAAAATTGCATCGTTCACCGCGTATATGATAATGTTCGAGCAACTGAGAGTCAAAGAAATAAGGTTGTGCAATTTCGACGCTTGTGGTATTTCAGAGGCAATATTGCCACTACTGGTCAAGGTCAAGACCAGGTTACGAGCATACGAAGCCACATCAGTGTTGGAAGCGACGTTCCGCTGAAACTCAGTGGTGCGTCCGATAGAGGTGAGTAGATCTGCCTGATTTTTCGAGGGAATTCTGAAATCGATGCGGCGGAACATGTGCGTCCTGGATCTAGGAACCCATGAACGCTCTACCAGGGAGCAGGTGGAGAAGGCGTCCTTCGATGGTGGTGATATTTCGTCGATTATTCTGTCGTAAATTTCGGGCGGAAAGGTAGATGAGGGTGGCATAACGAAGGAGAGCAGGAAGTGCCAGTGTTCTCGAAGCGGGAACCTTCCGTAAAATTATTCAGTAATAAATCATTGTAGAAATGACAAACATTTGCTCCCAAACAAAGATATACAATACAGCTTACACGAGCTCTTGCAAGGAAATCCCACCTCTAAAATGAATTTTGGCGGAGGAACTCCGACTGGCCAAGTCGGGAAATCAAACCAAGATTCCTTTCGCGCAAGGTAAATCTCCTCAAGATTCGAGGGTGTGACGGGGAAAGATTCCAGATCTAGTTTGACTGACCTAAAGTCTGTTTAGAATACACAGGTCAGTTCTGGTCAGCTTGAACATTCTAATGCCATACCCACGGGAACGTTGAGTAGATTAGAGGGAGGAACGTATAAATTGATAGTCCTTCTTTCTATTTCAACCCAGATTGAGATTCAGTACCATGCTGAATGTTGACCTGGTATCTTTAGTATCGTTTTGAGAGGTTTTCAGATATTTTCACGGTACTCCACGTTCATTTCCGAGAATCATACACGCGTGTTGAGACCTTCACTGCGGTAAGTGCGCATAGTGAGCCTTGACTCAGACGGATGATTTTGGAAAGAGGCTTAACCAAGCTCTTCATTAAGAGCACCTCAAAGGCCAAGCAAGAAGGATGCTTAGTTTTTAGGGCGCTATATCTGGCAGCGATGATAGACAAAGGATTTCAAAGTTATAAATGTATAACGATGTTACGATACGGACCGCGATAGGGAGGGAATGTATGTAGGCCGCCGGATACCTTGAATTATCCATAGTATGTGGATCTAATCACGCAGGTTAATGAAATGGTGGGATTGGCTCCCCCAACAGAGTAATAGTCCTTGATGCTTGATGGATATGTGGAGAGGCAGTTGAAGAAGCGCTGATATCACTGCACGTGATGAATTTTGCTTAACTAAATCTGGATCAAATGGCAAGATTTTGATCTATTCTGATTATGTCTGTCGCAGGTCGAGCCTTTCTCTCCTCTTCACCGTACAAGATATGCGATATACTAGTATATTGCTGTGCGAAACTCAAGCGCCTTTGATCTGGAAGGGAAGGAGAAAGATCTAGAAACTTGTAGAAAGATGAAGATGTGCCGTGCGCTCATGCTTTGATAACTTGAAGCATGGTCCCTTACTAGGCCTCTGGTGTCACTACTCAAGTACTCATAGCTCTCACTCTTCGGAGAAATACAATCCGCGGACTTCGTCACACTCTCGAAAAATTTCTGCGATAATCCGAGCTCCGTGGCTGCATAGCGTGTTGGGTAGCTGTTGACGTTGAGTACTACATTCTCCGAACCTTCCCGAGGAGGCGTCTCATCGCCTTTGACACTTCCGCACACATCATCGTTACTACACTACAGCCAATCTGAAAAAGGCGCTGCATAATGCAGCCGCTGTGGTGTTTCGACTTGTACCGAAATATAAAGCTTCTAATCAAACTTCTAGTATCTGCTAAATCCCTGGTTTGGGTGACTTGTTTGTCACGCGATAGTATCTTCGATCTACACAAGTGGCATCTATGTCTTATTGCTCAACGTTGGGTGTGTACTACGGAATCTTTTCGAAGGGTAGTTCATTCGGGTCGAGTTAATGTTGATTGGATATACACAGGCATGCTTGAAATTGGAGTAGTTGTCTCCAGCATTCTATTTGGGATTTTGACCATGCAAATATATTTTTACCACAAGAATTTTTCTGAAGACCCACCTTGGATCAAACTTGGTTTGGTGAGTGGATGTCAGTTCCGGTGCACTCCTAAGTCCTTTATGTCATTTTCGATATCAAGGTCGATGGTATATGGTAAGAGATCTTCTATAAACACCGCAAAACTACACAACAGTTACTTGTTCTGGTATCTGACTAGGTTTATTGAGCTGATCCACACTGTCTGTATTGCCCATGAGGTCTACGAGCCCATAACACAGATATTGTAGATAATACACTGGCACTGCCAGTTTTTAAGGTTTTTTGATTTCACTGGCTATAGTCAGTGGTTATATTGTAAATAATCACTGACAGGGTCATTGGACACAAGATACGTCCATATTCGGAACAGTATTACATGATGTGTCCCGATTTAGAAGAATATTACGAGATAATGGCAATCAATAATGTCAAAAATAATGAACAACCCCAGCAGGAATTGAACCCAAGAACTCTTAGGTAGAAAGGACAATGGCAACACTGATGCTGGAACCACTTGCACCATATGCACACAAGAAACCTGCCTCATTATTGGTAATTATCCTACTCTGTGCATCAAATATCAGGCCTGCACTCCGCTCCCCTCCCCTCCTTCGCTACGCTCAGGGGGTCCCCCGAACCGGGGAGTCGTCGGCAGGCACTCTAAAGCTTCATTTGATGCTTTAAATATCTGCAAGCGCCTGCGGCGCACCTAACCCCTAACAAAGTGTGCTGATTGTGTGGCAATGTTCAGACCCACTCCGTTATGTTGGGGCTAGCTGTGCTAGCCCCAACCGGAGCGCGCCTTCACATTGCAGTGTGTTAGTCACTGTAGTCTCACTGTTGTTGCCACTAAAATTTGATTTTACAACCACTTACTATAGCCAGTGAAATCAAAAAACCTTAAAAACTGGTATTGCCAGTTGATTATCAATTATATCTACGTTACAAGGTGGGTCTACTTCTACTCTGTTCTTCACTTTGGAGATACAAGCACTTTCAATGGCTGGCCTGTCAGCTTTGCAATAGCTGCCATCTGCCATGGAGTTGTGACGGTACTAGGTGAGCATCCCGCGCAGCTGCTCAATAATATGTATACCTGACATCTCGCACAGTGCAGGGATTCCTTACCTATCGCATATCACGGCTTACCGGCCACCTATACATTATGCTTATCCTCATCTCATGCTACTCCGTCATGATGATAGCTGAATTAGTATTTAACATCGTGATTGGAGTTGAAATTGCCACAATTGCTCGACAGAGTTTTATTTCATTTCGACAAGAGTGGCAATGGCTGATCCTCACTGTCCTGATTATGAGGGCTGCGTTGGATGTTCTAATTTCCGGAACCCTGGTGTATTATTTGACTTATCACCGGAATAAGGCATACAAAAAGTGGGCACTCTTAACACGAATATGTTCATTGTTCAGATCTTAACTATAGTCATTCTAGTACAATTGCAGTCATTGACAAGCTAATCTTATGGACTATAGGTATGTTGCTGTCGTACAGATACTTTGAGATATACTATGTCTGAGAATACAACTAGAAACTGGAATTGTTACGAGGTTCGTAGTGGCTTATCATCAGATTCCACAGTGGGTTCTGAACTGGAATGAAACAGCGTGATAAGTATCCTCATAATAATATGTGTACGAGTCTTCAGATTCTTCTTACAAGCATCTAACAGCCTCAGTATACAATAATCCCAGAAAATTGTAAGTCCAGACTCTTTCAGTGCTCAAGACAGGCTTTTTTGACTCAAGAGATGCAAATAGATGCCTGGGTATTTTTGTACATGATTCTTCCGAAAAGTGTGTCAAGAAGTCTTGCTTCCACGCGAATTGCACATACTGAGTTAAAATGCTCCACCAGTATTTTCTAACACCTTGTTGGCAAAGTGCGTCCGATAACCTTCAATATTCATCTTTTTTTTGTCAAGAATGTCCTAATTTATGGAATCAAGTTTAAACTCGCGACATCAATTGCGCAGTATGCAAACGACAGTAGTGCCGATGTCTCACGACGTTATGGTATGAGCTCGCTTCGAGATTTAGTAAATACTGACGACATGCAGTCTGATATCCATATAAACGGAGGCATGCTGTTCACGTTGGATACAGAGAATAGATCAAGAACCACGAATGCACCCGGGAAGCAATGCTTTCCGCGAAGACTTTCATCCGACGAAGTCAGGGAACAAACGGTTATTGCGTAAGGAATACAGGATACTTCTCTATCGTAGGTTGAGACCGTCCTATAGCCCGCATACGGCTCACAAAGTATCTTATGTGCATTTATGGTTATATAGCTACTTCCTTCTGTAGATGCGTTTGGAAGAAATCGGCTGATAGGATGTATTTCAGTGCTTGTGTAACTCTGCTGACAATAACATGAACGTACACAAAGCGAACGCAGAACGTTTGTATGTTCTTTGCAGCGTCGGGCTGGAATAATTGACATATTGTATTCCAAACCTATAGAAACAAGAATTGTGAGAGAGTGTACGAACGAGATCGGGGGGAGAAATCTTGCCGGGCACTTAATCCGCTATTCCACTCAGCGTTATCCATGATGGCTGATGTTATTAATGATTAGAACTAACTGCCCGGATTATGGTAGCGGTCACACAAACCCCAAGCAAAGGCACCCTCGACAGGCATACCATCTTCCTGAATTGAGAGCAACAACTCTCCAAGGTAAGTCATGTAGTAATCTGTCACCCAGTATAGTATTAGCGAACTGGAAATCGAGTCTAACTAATATTCCGACTCACTTGTACGGTCAGTGTCTTCCGTAATTTGAAATAGTTCTGCGGGTGTCCGCACACCTTCGAAAGGTTGTGCAAACCCGAATTCGGAATAGTACTGGAGAATCGAACGGGTCAGCGATGAGTGTCAAGGTACATACAACAAAAAAACATACGATCCTAGGCGCCGGCCATCTTCGATGATATTCCTTAAAGGATGCTCGTAAGAACTGAGGAGTAGCTTGAAGCCAAGATGTGAGCGGATCGGAAGCGGGACCCGAAGCCCATCCAGTATTGAAGTCGAACATGACCTCAAGATTACACGAAGGCCAGAGGGGATCTGATGAGTTACTGACGCATGCATCGATACCTTCTGGCGGTGCAGCGTTCCAGTACGTTCGATAAGCGTCAATTGTGAAAAAGTCAGCCGTGCCTAGGTAGGAGCTCAATCATCTTGTACCGATACTCGAAAGGACCGGTTGAACACTAACCTAGGATTTCTTTGGAATCCTCTTCTGTAAATCGGGGAAGGTAGTCCGGCGAAAGAGTGTCCTTCAAGATCTGGGGCCAATCTCCAGTCGTATATACTGGGTCTGCGAAGACTCCAATTCCGAAGGCCGCGTGTCGTTCAACTGCATCAACGTCTTCAGTGTTGTTGGCTCTCCAAGGCATACCACTGACTCGGATTGTCAACAAAGATAGCAACAATATAGAAGAATACTGACACGTAATCAGAGCTCTTGAATGCAATTTCACCCGAAATGTTCATTTCTCGGAAGGCTAAGGAAACGATCCTCGGGAACTTTGGTCATATAGGACACAGTAGTGACGGCTTACCTTTGACGGCCCCTGCATGAGCTTTCACTTAAATGTATTGTGCTCAGTATGAGACCATTATGGTGTAGTGTAACGGCGTACAGAGGTAATAAGAGCAATGGAACTGGGCATTCGAGGAATTGACACCATTTGGGAGGGACAGGTCTAGTAATATGTCACTACATTACCGAACTGAATCGAAAGAGAACCTACTGAACGGGAAAACACCCAAATTGGCGCAGAAAACTTGAGGCTCATTGAAAGTATACCTGGAATGATGTTTGAGGGCAAGGCAATGAATGATACAACACTAGCCTGACCATGTATGTACAGAGCCATTGTAGGCCGTGAACACAGTTTTGGCGTAACTTCAACGGCAAAAGATGAGCATACCCCATGTGAGGATAACACAAGATACACGAACTGAATGAAGTCATCCACAATATTGGGCGAAGCAAATCCACCGTAATAGGCATTTAGAGCGAGAGGGACATCCCAGTGGACTGATGATATATTTGTGTCATCGAAAGCGATTAAAATGCAGGAACATACAGAGAGTGACGACGGGCGTGACATTGAATTGAAGGTGTGTGGCTATAGCTGTAGATATCATTTAGTGTCGTCAGGTAGTAATTTCTGTAGTTGCATACATACCATCTGCATAATGATTGATACCTTGCTGGTTCACAGGTGAATCTGACGCGCCAAAAGGAAAAATTCTTGCCCAAGAAATGCTAGTAATACCTCATCGTGAGTCTGAAGTATGTCAACAGTATTCATTTACTCGCGAGAAGGAATGGGAATTAACGCCAAGAGCAGCGATCCTTGCAACATCCTCTTTGTAGAGGTAATAATGCAGATCCACTACGTCCGCTGAAAGCGTAGTCAGATGCTATCCATGATCGTCAAGGAGAAGAGTACCAGTGGAGTTATCCGTTACCACGCCAGGTTGATGGCCAGCCCTGTGCGTTCACTTTATTTTCGAAGAACAGTACCTCGGAGACAACTCGGAAGACCTACCAATCCCATATACTTGGCCCTTTACCCTCGTCCTTGACAGCTCCCTCAACTTGATACGCAGCTGAAGCCACTCCGAAGAGGAATCCTTTGGGAAACTTCAAGTCAGGAAGGATGTCTTTTGGGGTAACGGCAAAGAACGCGGGATACAATGCAGGCGGCGGAGATGGTAATGTGACTGGGGTCTGTGGAATGACGGTTGTAGTGATTGGTGGAACTTTTACCGGACCGATCTAATCAAAGGTCAGCTATGTACTAATAGCATCTCATGGACATTCCTCGCACCAAGTCCCAGAGTCGTGATAGGCCGGCGGGGGAATAGTCTCGTGGAATGGAACCCACTGGAGGAAACGGCGCACTACTTGAACTCGAAGGTACCGATGTTGTTGTGGGTACGGCGGTTAAGGTAGCGGATGTGGTGAACAAGGACCCTGATATCGTCGCACTGGAAAGAGAAGTGAGAATAGACGGGAGTGTAGTCAACTCAGCAACGCCCGAGGTGAGATGAGAAGATACTACGCTAGTTCCAAGGTCGGGCAATAGGGAAGACGCGTCCAGGATGGTTGAAGGCGCAGTTTGGGAGAGGACAGATTCCACGCCATACAAGAGCGCAAGTAATGTAGAATGAGAAAGTGAGAGATACATGTATCGACGGTCATTCCAATAGTTTTGAATTCAACTTATGAAGGATAAGAGGTACGGCTCGAGTGGTCATGGGTATGCATAGGCCTGCTGATCATGACTCAGTAGGACTGGAAGAATGGAAGATGATGTTCATTGAGAATGTCACCCTCCATATATTCACAAGATGTAGGAGGACGATCAAGGTCGACTGAAGAAGGTCATTATTTTAAAGGTGGGAGATGACTAAGATTATGGTATTGTAAATTGTCATTCATGCTGATGACATTGAACGAGTTGGAGAATATAAATTGTCCTTATAATCCTCTTCGGAATTGGACCAAGGAAGTATATCCTGCAAACGAAGTTTCCGAATGGTGCTGCTAACCCAACCAGCCGCCTCGCACTGAATCACCCGAGTTAGAGAGAATTGACGTTATAACACAAAGACATACCGAACAGCACCAATAGATATCATTTCCACTGGGACTGAAACGCGTATCCGCCTTTCCGGTGGCCTCCCATGACAAGCAATAGTAGCACTGTCTCAAAAGTCCACTGTCAGGCGTAACGACCTCCACTTCATAACATGCAATCCGTTTCCCTCCGTCGTGAGGGTCATTTGATGGCTCAGCCCGTATACGGCCGGTCAGCCTCGCTACTGGGTAGTCCGAGTCGAGCAGTAAATGAATGGGTGATACGGCGGAATATTTGGTCGTGCTATCGGAAGGATTGTAGCGTTGGGACCGGCATGAAGGGTTTAGCCAAAAGTGACTACGAGCATGCTGGTTTGTCGCAGAATAGTCCGGAGAATTCAGAGCGCAAACAATGCGTTGACTGTCTGGATCCGGTAGTCCGTATGCACGAGGAAAAGTTAAAAACCATCGCCGTTGGAAACGGCTTAGAGAGAGTGGAATAGAAGTGAAATGGCGAGAGCAAAGTTGGATTATCTCTGCCTGAGGAGTTGAAGGCGACGTGGGCGTAGAGGGTTGGGACATCCTACCTCATTGGAAAAAGGTGAATTAGTGAGAGTAAAGCGAAGAAAGATATTGAGGTCTTCCGAGATTCGCAGCCACTTGGAGCCAGGATGACGGTATAATTGATCGGCTGCTTTACATATCATTATATGTAGGTGCCAAACGTGCCAACCTCCCTGTTGAGACTTGAGCTTGAACCCTTGCACAATCGAGTTCTAGTTTGTGTATTGTGTCAAGTACATATGTATGGCAGGGAAGACCAATGATGTAGTTGCACAGCAGCATCAACCAATTTCAAAAAAAAAGATTTTTTTTGCGAAGTCGGGGTGAGCGGGTGATAGTCGGGAACTAAAGGCGGATTGATTTTCTCACGCCCTTATTGACTATATCATGAAAACTCTGCTTCAAAACTTTCGCATGCATTACGAATTCTGTCTCGAGCTTGGTCTACTATGCCTTCCCGAGGCCCACGCAAATCCCGCTATAACATTGCTAAAGTGAAGTTTTGCCATTGACCTGAACTGACTATAAATTTAGGATCTCAGGGTTAGGGCTAAGTAAAGGAAGTTTGTCGTCAGTGACTGTTCCCGGCACCGTCTCACACCTCTTTCCCAGCTATAACTTCTAAATCTGTAGACAGAGCAAGGACAATCCGCATAGAACTACCTACGCAGTAGTTTTCTTGGACCCATGTTCCTGGCTTTCCTTGGAGAGGCTCGGACTCATCACAATGTGGAATCCTACTACAAGCTGTGATGGGCACAGTTAGTACGTTTTTGTGCCGGAACCTCACCTATAACCCCCTAGGTGCTCATGGCATTTTTTTTAGATTCGGGACACCGCTCATATCGCAGCTCCAAAACCTGGTCATAGAATGTTTTCACTCAAATTTCCTGCTAGAAACATATACTCGGCATTCGAGTGAAAAGCCAAGGCTACGGGAGGGTTGAAAAAGTTCACATCGCGCTCTAGCCTCGACCTCCTTCATAGTTTCTTTCTTTGGACCAATCTAATGGAGATGGGATTTCGAAGACCCTCATTCAGTGTCTATCAAACATGTTTTCATGCACCTATTGTTAATCTGACAATCTGGATTCTGGACGACCTATTGGCGTCTCCTAGAATTTCGGATCCCTTAGATGAATTCCGATTAGGATAAATATGGATCATCTGAACTCTGTAAAATTGAACTTTGGAGTCCTCGTCCTTCGGTTAAACTGCTTGCCGTGAAGTCTCATTGCGCATACCCAACCATGATGAAGAATAGTATCCGGTTCGTTCGATATTTGCGGTTGCATCGAGGGGTTTAGGATCCGTTTACTGCATGATTCGATTTGATCGAAGGGAAGAAAAGACAGTGTGGTATACGCCTTGGGCAAGTACAAGTCTCGTGTTGGGATTGTAATCAATGGGATCCTTTAGGGAGTATGTTCGGCCACTCGTATGCCAGGGCTAGAGCTTGTCACCTCCCCGAGACAGAGACGGTGCTTTGGCCCAAAATTTCTGTTTCATTGTTACTTCAAACGGAAATGTTGTAGTTCGCAATCAGAACTACCGGCATGAAGGTATATTGTCAAACCGAAGTCGCAGACATGCTGTTTGCTGTTGGTCCACACAACCAAATGTGTCAGACCAATACATGAATCTGCATGAACCTCATGCCGTTATGGAAAAAAACAATATCGCGTGGGATCTTTGTGTGGGAACCTTAACATTCAAGTTCGTCTCCCACACTTATTATCTGCTCACTTAGCCTCACTGCTGTTCCTGCTATCACTTACGACTCTCGCATGCTTTCACAAGTATATACAACCATTTGACACTGTGAGAGCACTAATCATGCTGCCTGTATCTACTTATGGTTGACCCTTCTTCAAATCTTGAGGTCAGCCAACGGCAAAAGAAATCAAATCTTACTCCGAACAGAAGTACTGGTACTGGATTTACGCATCGCCTTCTCAATGTTACGCACATCTTGAAGGCACGCACTTAGACATTCAGAATAGTATCTTGTTGCAAGGTGCAAACCACCCATTCGGCCTTCAGTAATCTGGCTTTCAATTCGACGTTCTGCTGCACTGTGTATTGCTTTGTAGCAGAAGAGGAATTTTCCTTCAAGTGCGGGTAACTAAAGGTGCCAAACCCAGCCAAACTGGCTCACTTACTAGGGGGAACAGAATCCTTCTCTGCAACTCCAACCGCAACCGGGGCTCCCTACAGCCTGCTTTCTACTGTATCTTCGCTATAGCATACCGGTACTAAAACAACGTGAATTGTCATCTTTCGGTCCAGATTTCAAAGGTAAAATGTTGAGTGTCGTCTGAGTTTTCCAGTGCAATCTCCAACATCCCACAATGTCAGTCTTGCACGTCATAGCCCAGTGGAAGCTTGGAATCCGTATATAAGGTTTGCAGTAATCTCTGTATGTTCCTACAGTTTTCTTTTGCATTTACATTTCTAATTCTACCCAACATGTCTTCTACACAAATTCAAACATACACGCTCTCTGAAGGAATCAAATTGTCCTTCACTGATAGTGGTGCACCACCCAATGCTGTGAACTACGTTACTGTCCTCTTCTTGCACGGTGGGATGTTCAATGCATGTGAGTATGGTCTGACCAAGTTCTGTTATCTGTAAATTCACTTGACCCCGGCTCCGTAGACCAATTCCACAAGATCCACTCGCACGCTCATTCACTCAACCTTCGCACTATGATACTTCACCGAAGAGATTATGAAGGATCTACGCCGTACTCCCCAGAAGAGTTAGAGGAGCTTGAACAAGGGAGTGTGGTGTTTTGGGAACGATTGAGCGCACAGATAGCAGAATTTCTTGAAATCTTTATTTTACGAGAAAAGATTCCAAAGTTAACTCGACAAAAATTGCCTTTTTCGCAGGATAGATTGCAGTTGCAATCTATGAGAGCATCTCCTGGAAGTGTAGGTGGAGGAAACGGGGGTGTCGCCATCTTTGGATGGTCCGCTGGATGCTCTACAGTTTTATCGTTTCTTGGTGCCAGCCATAATCCTATGATTTCGCAAGAATCATATAAGCTTCTGGAGGAATACATTGGGAACTGTATTCTCTATGGTAAGAAATATTCCTCTCCCCTGTATGTGTTAATAAATATTTATGAAGATCCAACTTACCTTTGCTTCGGATACACACTTCCCTCTGACAACCCGAACTACATACCATGGGCGGATCCTACAGTTGCTCCGGAAGATATTCCTCGAGCTGTTTCTGAATGGGTCAGCTCATACTATGATCATCCCTGTTATGATCCTATCAGCGGAAGCTTGCCTGTGACGGCGACCATACACGATCTCGACGGTACCAGGACCAAGAGCGACGAAATTACAATATCCTCGTGGACCGATGAAGAATTAGTCAAGGGCATTGAAGGAATTCCAGCGAAGAATGAGATGTTGGTGTAAGTGGGTTCATTCCATTTCTTATTCCCTGACCAAACAAATGTTCATGCAGATTCCAACCACCGGTGCAGAACACCCTCCGTTTGCTATCTGACCGAGCGTTTTTCGATCAGATAAATGTGACTACCTGGTTCCCAGATGTAGATGTATTGTATCTTGGGGGAACGAGATCAAACTGGATGTGTGCATGGGGAGAGATCAAAACAAAGAAGCGGTATCTTCAAGCAAGGTCGAGAAAGGACTCCCACGTCCGTGAGATACAATTCTTTGACATGGATGGATTGAATCATCTTGTAGACTATTTTCTCAAATTTTCAAAAAGCGCTGGCTGACCGATACCTTGATTGAATCGCAGGCGCACTGGGATCAGACGCAAGAGTTCTTGCAGGTCGTTGCGGAGGGTATTCGACTTCACTACTTAGGGCGATGGTCGCAAACATGACGATGAACCGCGATGATTGATATGTCATTACTTCGGGCATGATGGTGGTGTTGTTTAGATGATTTCGAGGTGTCGCCTCCATAAGGAGCCGAATTGTTGTGATGGGAGAGTATAGTATAGATAGATTGCACCTTAAAGCACTGCTGTCAGCATAGTTAATGATATCATAGTAATTTATTTTCTGCCAACGTTGTCATTCATCGTCTTGTATCACAGTAAGTCCATTTTTCTTGCCATACATTCACCGTCCGGCCCGATTATTCACACCAACCGCCTTGAAAGATAAAGGCCTCACCCAAAGCTTCACCACGCCGTTCTTCGTTGATGTCAGTAGATGTTTTGGTAAAAATGCGATCGCGGTGGGAAGAGGATCTGGTGTGGTCGATGTTGCCGACGAAGAAGAGGTTGGCGTTGTGGTGGCAGTTGTGGGAGTATGCAAACCGGGTGGAGCTGTAACTGTTGAAGTATTCAAGGATGAGGGCGATGTAGAATATAAACTCTTGATCAGCACAGGTTGTACGACTGCAACTTCGTTACGCGAGGGTGCAGGATGATACCGTTGTGAGTGTGTAAGATCATAGTCGTCCCCTTCGTGTGATTCGTTTGCGGTCGTATAATCGAACGGATGCGGAGGTGGCGACGAGGGCGGTAGGGAAGGTGGAAGATAGAGCGCTGAAGAGCTCATTGGACCGCCACTACTTCGACTGCGAAAAGCTAGCGAGGTGTTAGAGTAGGTTCCGATGAGTGATTGTCGGTGGCTGTGGGAGTGTAAGTGGTTCTTAGGTCGGTGAAGGGCGCCGGAGGAAAAGTCCCACTGGATAGAAGTTGAATGAGATAGACGAATCGTATCGAAAGAGGAGGGGCTAACCAGGATCAATTTATTATCCTCACCCACACTTCCAAACCTATATGTCCTACCATCGCATCGCGTTTCGTCGAAACTGACACAGGAAACGAACGACGAATGACCCTGACAACGCGCGACCACACGTTGTTCCCAAGGAGAAAATATAGTGAGCAGATCGTCTTGGCCTCCAGTAAGGATGAATCGACCGTCCGGTGACCAAGCGATACAGGTGAAAGCACCAAAATACGATGAGTAGCAATCTACCAGCCTGATACGATATCGGATAAGAAATGGATACAATAGGGAGTGATGTAGCTTACTGTTCCGCCAAAGCATCAATAACCCTCAGACACCCATCTTCAGAGATAGCCCCAACATACTTAACATCTGGTGAAAACACGAAATCCACAACTGCCTTTCCCTTTGGCGCGACTCTCCAATGACTTACCGGGTTCCTGATGGACTTGTCGGACTTGTCTGATACATCCGTATCACCGTGTCGAGCAGCAGGATGCCATGGAGGCATTGTAACGAATATACTATCGATAGGATCCCATTTGTCTCCTCCTATCCCACCTGTTCCTATGGGTTCTTGGGGAACGAAGGTCCCATCTTCATGGTCCCGGTCGTAGACGACGATCGTACCATCTGCGTGCGATACGAGGAAGAGAGAAGCGGAAGCCGGGACCCAGCGAACAGCGGTACAGGCTGAGGAGGTTACACAGCCGCCTTTGTTGAGTCTGTGATAGCGAGACGATATGGGATCGAGCCAGATGAGATCACCGGTGTGGAAACCTATGATGATGTCGAGGTGTTCTGGAGAAGCGGTAAATTGGTTGATGGAATGACAGGTGGGGTATGCGGAGAACATTGTTCTGGAAAGAGGCTCCTGAGATGAATATTAGACGACAGGATAGATATTGAAAGTGCAGGTAACGGACCTTGGCTTTTGCGCCAGCTTCAACCCACAGCACAGTTTTAACCTGATTATAGAAAAAGAAGGTAACGTCGCCGTCTCTATCTTTCAGGCTCCTCGGAAAGCCTTCCGCATGTTGAGTACGGGTGATAAATGTTGAATTGGTCGTTTTCATATTACTTCTTGGTTTAGACCACTTGACCGGCGTCATTGGCTTCTTATTCTTTCCAGCAGACGATGAATTCTGAGCATGATGGGAAAAGATTGTATTAGCCGGAGCGGTCGAGGAGTGAGAATGGTGAGCCGTAGGGCTAGCTGGAGCGGTATAATCATCCTTTTGTTCGTCTGGAGGGGTTTCATTGCTTGATAGACTAGTTCCATCTTCTTTCTCCTTCTCTTTCTCCTTAGTTTTCTCTTTATCCTTCTTCGAATAATTATTCCCACCGAGCAACTGAGCCAAGCTCTGTCCTCCGCCACCCTTATCTTTGTCTTTCACCGGATACTTGACGGTGATGACGCTGACCCTCGTAGGAAAGCTTAAAGGTGAGGTAGCTGCGGCGTGGGTTTGCAGAACGGACGGTTTGTGTTCTTCGATAACCGTGTATACACCCTCTGGAGCGACAAAGGTGGCTTCAGATTCCATTTATGACTCTCCACTGGCTGTGAAGGTCGCCTGAGCTAGAGTACAACGTCGTGGTCGTCCGAACAGAGATCATTCATGGTCGGCGATGGTGGCCCGGAGTTCAGCCTCAGGCCTCAGGTCTGGAAATAGCGTTCAGTCATCGATATTTAATCCTATTTAATCCCAATGTTCTATGTATACATTGCTATTTCATTAGACTATCACTCACTTCATCTCACCAGTACTCAGTCACTTTCAACTTCGAGAATAAAGGTGACCCTCCGTGCAAATCGATCACAAAAAAAATTCAAGTATTCAAATGCAAAGGCTGTGCTGCTGTTTTTCTCTTTCCACCTTGTTCGGTATTGCGCAATCCTATCCCTATTCCTTCATCGCCCGGTGCGCGCTTTTGCCGTATCCCTCTTTCACCTCCTTCAGAAGCACATTTCGGGGCTGGTCTCCACTCACCACTTTCCAAACTTCTCAGTCATTTCCCTATGTGGATCCTTTCGTCGATAGTATCGGGCATTTTCTTTGCTATCCTTGTCCCCGTTTTCTTTGAGGTGAATGCATCTCCCATTGGAAGCTCGGTCGCGTCATGCGCGTCACCTCTGTCCCACTTCAGCGGTCGTGGCCAGCCTTTGTTCCCAAGAATGACTATAGGCTACGGTTATTTGAGTAACACAGTGAGTTGTATCATCCTCGTTACTGTCCAGATTGTTGATCGTTCCATATTTATGTATACATAGGCTATGTGTGCCGAATACCATAAAGGCATGACTGTAATCGATTGGCTCAAACCTCATCCCAAAATTTTCAACTTGTCTCCGAGACCAGGATTTAATGCAATGAGCATGTCCAAAGCGCGAGCGTGAGCTACTTATCATCATCTCTAACTCAGCTCCAGTGTTCGACGATTATTTTGCAGTGATTCTTGCGAGGTAAAAAAGACGCTTTCCCCTTTTCCTAACTTTAAGCTCAAATTCGTGCATGTAGTGCATCTTTGAAGCAAATAAATATCAATTTTTGGATAGTAATCTAGTGTGTCAAAAATTCCCATATCTGTGAAGTCCAGGAAACCGGAAACCGCCCCTCTACTTAGAGGGCTTGGTATCCGAGCTGGGTGTGCAGATCAATCCAAATCCAACTGACTTCAGTATAATGATCTAGCGTTATGGTTCGCCTCAAAGGTCAAACGATCCTCAAATCCTTTTCTTGAATTCACGGAATACTGGTCCAAGGGTGTTATTATCATCGTATAACGCTGGGACGAAAGACCTCAACATTACGATGTTCTGTAACAAGGAATGTAAGAAAAATTTGTGTTCCTGCACGTTTCATCAATATCATTTCTGCATGTACAATCTTTTTTCTGGGTTTGTATCCATAGACTTGCATGGCTGAATGTGTCTGTTGACAGGGAAAGCGGAGGAAACAATTGAATGGAGCGAATGGAAAATACAGGACTGGCCACAGATCGGGGATAAGCCAAAAACTATAGACGATTTCAAGCTTCCCAGTTAGGTTTCCAAGAAAAACACCAGTACGAAGCAAGCTAAAGCGAGGGTCATCACAAGTTCCTCTATTACTCAAACGTTGACATTTGCATTCCGTTTTGGTAGTCCATTCTATAACTACCTGGTCATTTTCTCAATGGATGTAGTCAAGTATGCCCATGAATATTTCCTTTGTCTCGATGACTAATACTATGCTATCGTCAATGAATATTACGATTCACGTGTTCGCGATATTTGTCCGAGGACTCTCTTCTGAATCTTCAATGCAAATGTGCTCGTGTCTACGGTGTCCCTCCCCGGTCTCTCCATAATCTCATCAGGACAGATATGTAGATTTCTATCAGTTCCACGGAAATCAACCATGAAAACCTGATGCGCGGTCTTGGACCGTTTTCGTGGGCGTCTTTTGGTGAACACCCAGGTGTTTCTCACTTCTTCGACCTTTACAGTTACCGAAACCAAAAACTATCCCTTGGCACACGATAGTCCAGGCCTTCCTTTTGCTACTCTGTTTAGTCTGGCTACGATGGAAGAAACGGAATCTACGGAAAAGCATGGCGGGACTCGGCATTTGTTTTGCTTCAAGTGAATTGCTATGAATTCGTTGTGGAAAGACATTTGATCCATGATGATTAGGCTCTTCAAGAATCGTCAAGCGTTTGTCAAAGCAATCAAAGTCCCAGGTGCGGATGCGTATCGCGAGCAGCATGTATGGAGCAATGAAGGTGAGTTTGCGCATATCTGATCGATTTTACAATAGATCATTCACGCGGACTGCGACAGATCTTGACCCAACCCCGTTTTCAGAGGTGCACGATACTTTCCGTTTTCAACTGAAAAGAGTTATGCTGAAGAACAAACTTATACAGCGGAATTGGCGTTGGTATCATTATGTCTCATTGTGGTGGGGCAGCTCTTTCAATCCTAACGAGTTGGGTTATTTGTTTTTTTTTCGGATATCAAATGTTAACAATCTGTTTATTAGCTGGTCCACCGGCTCTTCTCTCCTCTCGATTGGCCTTACCTTCGGTAATGCCATGGGCGCTGTTGCCATAGGCGCACTCTTGAGTTCTGTTGTCTGTTTTCTCCAGTCTTTCATTGTATCTTAGCTCAAATTTTCTCCAAGGCTATCGTTTTTGCTTCACGTCCAGGATCAGAATATCACATCGGGTACCCAGTCACTATCCGTGCTTCCATGGGCATGTATGCCGGCTACTTTTTCGTTGCTCTTCGTTCGCTCATAGCTATCGTCTGTGCGTTTATCCCATCATGTTCGAGACCACACTCTGGACTGAATGTATATACTTCCTTCGTAGACTATGGTATCCAGGCTTATTACGCTGGAAACCTCGTTAGCGTAATGCTCCGGTGCATGTTTGGCCACAGGTGGACTGGTCTCACACCTTTCCCAATTTCGGCCAACATTACCTCCCAAGCATTTGCGGGCTTCATGATCTTCTATGTTATCACCTTCCCACTGATGTTCATTCATCCGAGATCTATTCATGCCTTGTTTTTCTGGAAGGCAATCATCGTACCACCATGTGCAATTGCGCTGAGTGCCTGGGCAATGTACGTGAATGTGTCTCTAAATGCCGCTGCATGACATGATCCCTGAGCGTTTTGCTGTGGCTTCCAGAACTCAAGCAGGTGGCATATCCAAATTCTCATTGGGTACCAGCGGTGTAACCGGTAGCCAGTACGTAGATGTTTTTCTTTGTTTACTTCTACATTTCACAACTTTGTGTTTTCTTCACAGGCTTGGGTGGGCATGGATGGATGGTATCAACATCATCTTGAGTGGCATTTCACCAGTACATAAATCTATACACAATGTTGATCGAATTTTCCATTCTCAAATGCTTGCTACCTAGATGATTGTTTCACAGCCTGACATAACTCGTTATGCTCGAAGTCCCTCCGACGCCAGTTATCCTCAAGCATTTGCCAATATGTTAGTGAAGATGTTGATCTATTTTGTGAGCATCCTGGCGTTGATTGCATATTTGATTCTCATTGCATATATTTATTAGTTGGCCATCTGTACTGCAGCTTCACTCCAGGTGATCTATGGTGTAAGTGAAGCCTGTCGAGATCTTTGGTTTTAAATTCCAAGCAATTCTTTGTTTTCTTTGTTAGGGGGCACCAACCTGGAATTTATGGGATCAAGTATGGACTATGCTTCATTCGCAAAGTAGTGCCCACTTCATGGTCTAAACATTGCTTTCACCAGCTGAATCTTGTACTGAATCACAATTGGAATGCTGGATCTCGTACACTAGTATTCCTTGTCGCATTTGCATTTGCCGGGGCCACTGCTCTCACAAATGTTGGTCATCTGTTTTCCAATCTGCCATGAACTTACATGGAATGTTTTGTGAAATATCAGATAAGTGCAAATTCAATCCCCTTTGCAGCCGATATCACAGGGCTCTTTCCCCGTTGGATGACTATTCGTAGAGGGCAGGTATTATGCGCGCTGTTGGGTTTGGCAATAACACCTTGGAATTTTCTGCAGAATGCTAGACAGTTTCTGACATTCCTCGGGAGTTATGTGAGCTATTTATGTTCGTGCCTTTCTCGAAGTTACTCACAATACATTTTATTATTAGAACATGTTCATGGGCTCCCTTCTTGCTGTCATTTGGGCTGACTATTTCCTTGTACGGAAGGGTAATATTCACATTCCGTCACTGTATACAAGTGATCCTAAGGCTCCATATTGGTACTGGCATGGAATCAATTGGAGAGGTATCCTTGCTTGGATGTGTGGGTCATTTATTCCATTCCCTGGATTAGTTGGAAGCTATGATGTAAATTTAGTGAGTATTGAGTTCCTTCTATTTCTGCAGACATGATTTCACTGGTCCATAACTGGTTATAGGTTGACAAGAGCACCATTCGGATGTTTCAAAATGGATGGATAATTTCTATTTCAATTAGTTTTGTGGTGTATTATATCCTTGCGTTACTGTAAGTTGAACCCTCTTCATCAGTATGTAACAAGATTCATATTACTTGAAGGTTTCCTGTAGCTATCTATCCCCCAGCTCATTCCGAAGAGTGTATCACCAGGGGATATCTCTCCAGGCAAGATTTCCCTGGTGTCTTTCCGGATGAAACTTGGCGCCCTTTGTTTTCAACACAATCTAAAGATGATTTAGATATGAGTATAACAGTGTCAATTGGATTAAATGAGACGGAGTCGAAGAAGGATACTTGACCATCGCTGATGTACATGTTAAATCAATCAAGTTAGTATGAAATCCATTGGTTTCATTGTGCAACGCACGCTCGAATAATCCATCGAGAGCTTGCCGGAATGCACCAAACAGTTGCCAAGATGAAGACCTCGGGGGCCCCTACTGAACCCCATCCAAAATAATGTCAATTTCCGACCAAATCCAGCCCAAACCTGGTCCAGAAGATAGTGTCACTTAGTGCCAGTGCCGAACCAAAATTGTCTAGTGTCAGATACGTTGAAGTCTCCAGGCATTATTAGGCATATACATCCATGATGGTACATAACTAGTAGCACGGGCCCGTGCCAGTTCATCCTTTCTTTTCCAAGTTAGGGGACATTAGATAGATACACAGTGCGACCTCCAGGGCACAACGATGTGGAGATTTTCAAAGAATTTCGACCATCCTTGTCCGAAATAACGTCGCCGAAGCCGAAATTGTAGTAGCGTCATTTCAGGCCATCATAGCTGGACAGAGCTTTCGAAATTCGGGGCTCTCGTGAGAGTTACTTTCCCTTCTTTTCTTTGCTTCCACCACTGAGTCCTGGACGCATACCGCACTATTCCGTAGCGGAAAAAGCTGGATCGATGAATTGAGTACTGCGCTATAAGACCTCGGGAATATAACTCATCCGCTGATTCCCGTTGTCGAACGGAATGTCTGGAACTCCGATAAAAAGCGACCTCACAAACCAACCATGCACTTCCACCATTCCAAAGAGGCTCCGTCTGGCTTAGACCCTGCTTTCGGTGCAGAAGTGTCATTAGAGACGACTCGGACGACCACAACACGAGAAGAATGGATCAGCTCACATTGCACCGGGAACAAGAAAGCATTGTTGATTGGGATTAATTATTCTGGCACCGATAGTAAGATACGCTTTGTTCTGAGCACCTTACAGGTTCTAACTTGGAATTGGATGCACCAGGCTCACTCGATGGATGTCACTCAGACGTGTCGCGGATGTATAAGTTCATTACTCAAACATATGGTTTTCTAGCAGAAAATATCGTCGTACTCAAGGACTCGAGCAAACTTGAGGATGAATACCAGCCCACCAAGGCTAATATGGTACATTTCACCACTATTCACTGAAGTGAGCGAGGCTGTCCTGAAACTTCATTGATATAGCTCTACTGGATGCAATGGCTCGTGAAGGATGCTGAGCCGCATGATTCCCTACTCTTCCACTATTCCGGGCACGGCGGTCAACGAAGAGACCGAGACGGCGACGAAATTGACTACAAAGACGAATGTATATTCCCTGTTGATTCTATTCCAATCACAGATGCATCTGATGAGCAAATTTTGAATGCTCATCGAAACGTTATAATTGACGACGAATTGCATCTCTGTCTTGTCTCTCCACTACCCGCAGGAGCACGTCTCACCGCAATTTTTGACTCGTGCCATTCGGGGTCTGTTCTCGACCTTCCTTTCATGTATTCCGCCGCATCCGGAAAACTGAAGGAGGGTGAATTCATTGCTGAGCTGGATGCTGAAAAGGCTGGGAAAATGCGGAAGGGACGCGGTGTTTTGGCTGTAGAGAAGACAGAAAAGTGGAGGATCAAAGAGAAAGTGTTTGAAATGAAAGATGTGTTAGAAGCAACGAAAGATATTTTACACGAAACTGGGGAGAAGTTATTTGTGGAGAAAGATGCTAAGGGTGCGTTGATGGACCTCGAGAGATTGAACGGAGTTAAGGCACATGTGAAACAAGTCGAAAAGCTTGAAAAACGGAACGAGAGTTTGGCAGATATTGTGAGTTGTTTCGCTTGTTCACAGATTACTGGGCATTGATAGCTTTTGAAGGTTCTCATCTCTGGATGCAAAGACACACAGACATCGGCAGATGCATCTGAAGATGGTGTACCTACAGGTGCTCTGAGCTGGGGACTTATGTCCACTCTAGGTGTGTTCCTACTCGTGATATTGATGAGTTTCCTGTTTATCTATACTCAGAGGAAAATCCGGAACCTACGTACCTTCAACTCCTGGACGGAAGTAAGTATTTCATTTTACAATTTGATTTGTGATTGAGCTGACAGTCATGTTGCTGCTGTTGGTTTAACTAGTACGGGAGAAGGTACGACAAATGAAATGCTTCATATAATTACTCGGATTCAATTGTGTGCCTGCAGCTAAGACGGGAGAAATATGATCAGCTTCCCCAGTTGTCAACGGGTCATCCTGTTGATTTGAGTATGTATATGTACATGCTTTATCTGTGATAGAAACTGATGGGCTCTGGTCTTTTCTAGGTACTACATTCATTGCGTAGCTCAATGCTCAAAGTGTGTGGTGATTGGTATCATCAACTGCGTTGATTTTTGCAAAGAATAAAACATTTAGTAGGCTTTTTGAGTTAAGTATGGCAAAGTACTCTCATCCCAGGTAATACTGTAATAAATGGGATATGTGCAGTATATAGTCAATAAAAATGAGTGGAAACTGACAGAATATTTAATAAAAAATTATCAAAGGACTCCTGGAATCCTGTTCAACATATTCATGGCTACTCTATACTTTCAATGTCAAATAAATAACAGCAGTATTAAAAAGATCACAAAACTGGCTCAGTTCCTTCAAAGCAGCACCGCCAACATAATCTATAAGTCAAAACTTTGTTTGTGAATGCATCTGGCTTGAAAATAATCTCTTCCCATGAATATCCCCCACAGAAACATTGTGCATCAAATGGCATCTTGAGCATAGGAAGATTTCGATAGTGTGGAAGAGATATGCCGGCAAGATTATGTGAGCTGGTGACTGCCAGAGAATCCAGCAGGTTTTGGTATGTTTTCATTATAGATTCTAGTGATGCCTTGTTTGTGCCATACTGATCATACGACCTCCAAACAATTTCGCGGCGACATAGCCGTTTCGAAGGATGTGAATCCAAGATGGCACGAGAAATTCCCTCAATAGATTTGCCTAATACTTCATTGTCAGAAGATTGATTGATCATAATGTCATCGAGGTCATTCCATGGCATGTAATCACGCTTTGGTGCATCCACTGATCCAGATTTGAGTAAAAGTGTCAGCCACCTTAATGATCAACTGTACTCACTGTAAATGATTCGATTTGCATCATGGAATGCCTGATTTATTTGGTTATGAGAAACAGAATCTCAATTCGAGGGCCGACAGCTTACCCTTTGTATAAGTGCTGCACACAGATATTCTCCCAATGTTTCCAGATCATTACTATTGTCTTTGAGACCAAGTTCAATTTCTTGTTTGATGTTTTGCGCTAGAAATCCTGGGTCATTGGAAGGAGTCTCAAACTCTGGTGTAAATGCGATCGTTGTATGACCAAGGTCATTGGAGAATAGAGTGAAGTCCTAGTTGAGTATGTGTGAGCATCCTTTCATGAACAATTGTGAGCTTACATTGGCTAATACATCTCGTGAGTTATACCATATCTTTAAATATCTTTCATTAAGTGAATTTTCTTGTTGGAATAAGTAATCTAATCCGGACTGAAATAAATTTGAAATGTTGTGAATTTTTCAACAAAGAGGCTGCTATACTTACTGCTATTCCATGTACCTATTGAAAGTCTTGTAAATAGATGAGTAAATAATTTGAATTCAGGAGAACTCACCATATGCATTCCAACCAATGTAGTTTGCATTGCTCCGGCCCTCAACAATGATGCCAGCAAATGGTGAGTGTTTCTACAACCTTCTTCGTAGCAGCATGAGCAACAGATAAAGCTCAATGAACATATTTACTCACTTCCATCAAAAACAAGATAACAAGGATGTTTCTGGGGCTTATCCGAGGGCTCATCAGAAGAACTTCCGATGAGATTTTGTAAATGGGCATTGCTAATAATATGTCAATACAAAACACATCTAATATTCAGTCCAACAACCCTGATACTTACACTAGGTTTGAGGCAAAATCAACGGTTTGTTCCCAGAGCTGGATAAAGTATCATTAACACATTTTGCTAAAATAATATTAATTATCTCCTGACCTCTTGGGAATGAGGTCCCTCAAAAACTTGAACCATTACCTCAGATCCTTTTCTGAGAGCACTGCTGAACCGTGAACTGTGACTTTTGTGAATCTGTCTCAGAAATTGAATCTTGTGTCTAGGGATCTAATAAAGGTTCATTGGATATCACTAGCATAATGTTGATGATTCTGGAATCCGGATACATACCACTTTTACTCGAACTCTTTTTCCATTTAGATAATGTGATCTTTTCTTTTGCTCTGGTTTAAGAAAAACAATTATTCGGATTCAATTATACAGAAATGTCAAACATTAACAGTTGAACTCACTTTTATTTGAACTGCCGAATACCTGGAAAGTACCACCATTTATGGTTGTAAATTTGGAGGCAGGGAACAATGAAGGACTACAGAGATAGGAATTAACTCAGTCAAAGCTCCTTAGATAGTAATCTAGAGCTGTACCCCGAAATGTGGGTCTGTGCTCAAGTATATCAGCAGTGTAATGTACATCAGAAATTTTGAAATTCAAAGGCTTACTTGGTTATCACTGGGGTAACTTTGCATTGCAAATAATGACTGGGATGATTCGAGGTCATACATTGTAGTGGCTTGAACAAGAGCGCAAGATCTTTAGTAGGTGGGAAGTGAAATTTAGCTGAACTTGAAGAGCTTTGGAAACTATACGCCTTATAAAATGCAGCTCACCCTGACTCGAGCAGGTATTTTTCGAGCCTCCCATTGGTCGACAGCTGAATAACTTGTAAGTCTATTACCCGTCGAATTTGTCAAAATTCGACATAGCATAGACCATCTCATTAGTGAGCATTCAATATTGTATAAATGAACCTATCTAATATCGTGCTCAGAATATGTCTGCATAGCTGAAACATTATTTGACTGACATTTTATGATCCTCTACCAACCGCCATCGAGATCAATCCCTAACGTTGATACAACCTTATACCTGTATATCTTCGTCCTTTGCGGCCGTGAAATCCTGTAAATTGTATTGCGACATTGCGATTGACAACTGATCGCCTTTTCTTAGACCTTATCTGTGCTTTAAATCTATCACAGATGTCACCATTATGCAAAGCGAGCACACACAATGAGGATCACTTTGCATGCAATGCACGCAAGAGCAAAAATCTATGAGTGGGATGCGAGACTCCCAATTTGACTTGATTGAGGACCATCAGCTCGAAATTCGAGAGGAGAATCAAAGATCAAGAGACTAAGCGCTGATTCATCCTCAGACTTGGCTTGAGTGCCGATCCAAGTATATTCAGGGGTAAGATAAAAATTTCGTCAAAGAATATTTGAATCATGATAAGGGAACTACCGTGGGTTTGATATTCCGCAAATACTGTGTTTACTGTGTCATAGCTAGCAGAAATCGCATCAATTGTTTAACTCTACTAATGCAGAATTAACTTACTGCGCAACACACATTCTTTATACCTCCAATTATTGTGTGCACGAGTAATGCACGAGTTCTGCCACAGGAGCAGATCATCTGCTGGGTGATAGTTGACCGTTTTGTGAGTCAGTTCCTTTTTTTCAGGTCAAAAATCAAATACCGCAAAATGGATTGAATACTGCTCCCGTTCACCCGGCGTATTCCGATTCTCCCTGGCGTTATCCGAATCTCAAAGTTTTCCCGGGTTGTGGACTATCCGTGAAATAGCAAATTTACCATCGAGTTTGTAAGGGCTTTTCATAGTCGAGTGCTATGCTCTGATTCAACTGTAGGCTGATTCTTGCGTCAGAAGAATTAAAGGACAAATTGTTATCCATCATTGGGAAATAAATCAAAAGCGGTAGACCACGCAGTTTGCCTGCTTACCTTGGACAGGTCTATCTAAATAGAAGTAGAGTGTCATTGAGTATATTGCGAGATAACACGACATGGTTCGCTGATTTTTTGCGGAGTCCGAATCCCTTGATTTTGAATGGTCTTAAGGCTGGCGTACCAACCCGGCCTGCCTGAATAAATCAGAAGAAAAAAGACTTGGAACTATTTTTTGTTCATTTGTACTAAATATGAAATTTCCGCCGTTACATTGACCAAATTCATTGAAGGTGGAACGTGGAAGAGCAAGCGCAAGAGAAAGAGCGAGTTTCGAATTACACTGTACAGAGAGAAGAGTGTTTGTTTGTCGTTGTTGCTCGTTACTTGTGAGATCATTGGTGGCTATGCCTCAACAGCTTCGCCCTTCATCGTCATTCCTGTCACCAACTACTCCCACTCCCCAAATTGCGATGTTATATAAGATGTGTACTGGATCAAGGGATCTTCCAAATTTATCTCCCCTCAATTTATCATGCTTACTGCTTCGACAACTTTAATACTTTTCCTCGCATCTAATGCTGTGAATGCTCAAGTCACGACGAGAAGGCGGACATCATCTGTGGGAAGGATAGTAGCTGGAGTCGTTGTTGGTAAGTATCGATGTTGATTTTTGTATCAACTCTCAATTGACGACCATCTCTCGTCGTTCAGGATCTCTCGTTCTCCTCATTTTATGCTGCGTAATGGCACGCAGACGACGAAGACTACGAAACCCCTCTGCTACAAGCTATACAGCCGGTGGCCCAGGCGCTGGATTCTACGGCACAGGGGGACGACCGCTGTTTGGTGCGGGGGGTATGTTCCCACTCGGAAAGCAGAATCCCAATCAGAACACGACGCTCCCACAACACCAGCAGCCAGCTGGTGGTGGATTTGGCTATGGGAATGGTGTCCCCAATTCGTACACCGGTCCGACTCAGAATGCGGCGGGAGGTGGTTATATGCCGCCTCCGCCTCCGTATGGGAAGGAAGGTTCTGGGTATGCTCCGGTATGTCGTTGGCCATTTCGCGACTGTGGCTTTTAATTGATTATGATCTAGCCCCCTGGCCCACCACCACCTGCACACACAACGGTATGGGCTTTCTTGTTGTCATAATCATCGTTCGTCACTGACGTTATCGACGTGTATATAGGGTGGACAAAATGATCATTTCGTTGGCGGATTCAGGTCGTAGGACATGAACTTACAACATCAGATTCCTCCCTCACCTCTCTTCTTGGCTCACCATTCTATGTTATTACGATGATCATCATAATCTACAGCCCAAACAATGGAGAGTAGTCTTTGCATTATATATTGTACATCCGGAATATTTTTGTACTATGTACTCCTCTGTATTTTTGTGAAACTGCCTTATACCATGCGCACACTGCTAAATTAACCAAAGTATTTCACTATATGTTATATACAACATCCAAATAAAACATAGCTAAGAAATAATCCAGCAAAAGACAACCTTGGCATACAAAAATGTAGAATAGAGCGATAGTCATAATATAACATCGTCATAGTATACATCGTCCATAACGATACATAGATCAATCAGCAAAACAATGGAAGTGAGGCGGGATCAACCTTCAAGCTTTACTTTGTACATGAGCCTGCGGTGGCGGGCCAGGAGGCTACGATTTCAGGAATGACGATGAGATGAAGAAAATACATAAAGACATGGACGTACGGGTAAGTAGCCGTCGTAAGCCGGAGAGTGCAATCCTGCGGGAGCACCAGCAGCAGGCTATATCGATCGAATCGATGAACACACGTATTAGCACCAAATTGAATATGCACATACGGAATTAGGATACAAAGTTTCACCATACGCAGCTCCATAGCCCATATGGGAAGGTGGTGGTCCGGGAGGCTAATTGAGATGATTTGAGATAAATCGGGATAGGACGGAAATAGATAGACGTGAGTGAGTGAGAAGCGCAGCACTCGAGTGAAAGCAAAGAGGAACGTACCGGAGCATAGCCTCCATTTCCGTAATACCCGTCCTTCGGCGGAGGCCCACTCGGTGGTGAGTAGGCTGCAGGATCGTATCCCTGCGGCGGAACGTTGTACGCATAAGGTTCATGAATTGGTCCACCTTGTGAATTCCAATATCCAGGAGGGGGAGGCGGTCTTGTGAGAACGATATTCTGAACACCTAATCTTCGCTGTTGTCTTCGTCTGTATGACATTCCAAGCAGAGCCAAGGCAAGTAGGAAAAGTACGACTAATTTGGATAAAGGTATGCAAGATATGAGTATAGACGAAAAGAAGTAAGGAAGTAGATAGTACGTACCGACGATAACTGCAGCTATTATCCTTGTTGAAGTATCGTGATGGAAGTTATCGTTGTTTCCGAATTGCGCATGGCTGGGAATAGCGGAGAGTACGAGTAATGAGACGATGGTGAGGATAGTCATGGTAAACAAGTAAGGTGTTCTGCAAAGGTAATAAGCGCTCACCTGGATTATTTCTCGTGATGACGTACTGTGCCGGGACCAGCCGAGGTCGTTGGTGCCAATCTGGGTAGGGCCACAAACGGCCGTGCTCTGGCTCACAATGGTATAATATTGTAACAGCATCCTCGATATCAATGTTCAAGGATGATCTTTCTCTAATAATGAATAACCTCACAACACCGACTCAGTTTTTGAAATAATTCCGAATTTCTGAGGCTATAGAAAATTAACGTGACTAGCTCGGCTAGCCACCTGGTCCGTGCGCAACACCCAGACCTATAAAAACCTCACCTGCGCCTCTTCTGTTCTTTACCACTCTGGCCTTTTGGCTTAGATCAAGTGTAGTATCTGTTCTTAATAGTTTAACCACTATTACGAGGGCACCGCCCTCCGTATTTGGTTATCTAATTTTTGCCGCCCTTGTTCCTTCGTGCTCTGCTTGCAACACGGGGGACGTGATGACCTTGCTACTGCAGTACTGGCTTGTGTCGTCGGGGGATCTTGTTTTTCTCTTTCTCTTCCTTGCTTGGACCT
This sequence comes from Lentinula lateritia, assembly GCA_028011325.1. Lineage (NCBI taxonomy): Eukaryota > Fungi > Basidiomycota > Agaricomycetes > Agaricales > Omphalotaceae > Lentinula > Lentinula lateritia. The sequence goes on from JANVFT010000035.1 coordinate 374,559, forward strand.
TTCTGCGAAGCTGTCAGTTGACGGTTAGCGGGTTAAAGCAAAGATGAGTTGGGCAAATGTTTTCTAATTTTTGGAATTATTTGGAGTTTTGTTCTCCTTTGTTGGTGGCATTCGGGTAGTGGCTGTAAACATTCTACCGTACATTGTGTACTTTACATAGGAGGGCAACTGGTATTAGTATTGGTGGAGCGTTATAACTGCTTTTTGGTAACTCTTGCCGAGCTCAATGTGTAATACCACCCACTCCGCCTAGACCTTGATCTAGGTTATTTGATTTCAATCCTGGGTATAAGCTGGTGGGGGCAGCGATTCCTGTTCTCCATTTGCCAAACCATCCGTCTGTGTTATGCCTTCCTTTTCTCTGATGGAGCTTGAATTCGTACCGCCAAGTCCGAGTTCCAAATCCAAGCCATTCACTCCCGGTCCTTCCACTACCTGCTTCCGCTCATCCAGCTCCTTCCGAGTAATCCGTTTTCGATTACATCCTCCGAAACAGTGCTTAAAGCAAGAGAAGCAACACCAACAACCCTCCTGCTTCTGAGGAGGGGTTGTAGTGGGAGTTGTCGAGGAAATCAATGGTGGTGATGGTGGTTGTGATGATGATGATGGTACCGGTCCTTGTTGCGACTTGTGAAAATCCGAGTCTGAAGGGATCATCATGATCTAAAGCGTCGAGTCGGTCGTTATGATTGGTCTTGAACTGAAACTGGAAAACAACACCTACGTTCAGAGTAATGTACAGCGAAGGTTCTAAAGGTCGCAAAGGTGATTCAGATGATCTCCTCTCGTGCTTTCGACCTGATTTAAATCGTATCGTCGTTTGATAACCATCAACCGCAGCTAGTGTAAAAACATGTTCTCCTCCCGGGCGTTTGCTGCGCACCTTCAATCACGCGTAAAAAATCTCATGTCAATGGTTCTGGAACGACGCGCGCTCACCTTGGGCGCAGTGTTCTACATGAACAGTTTCAGCTAAACTCTTTGCCTCCTGGAGAACCCTACAATGCCTACTTACCTGCTCTTGCCTGTCGTATCAAGCATATAGTTCTGCTTATGGATTCGGAAACCAGTGTGACCAAATTTTTGTATGCACATCATACGCCGGAATACAACCACTATCCCATCCCATCTTCCTCAAACACGAGATCAACTTTTCTCCACACAACTCTACCTTTTTCGCCCTAGCAAGACAGAGCAGCTTGCACAATCCCAACGTCGATCCTAGTCATATTGGGACATGGAGTACGTTGTACATTGCGAGGAGCGAACATGGTTTGACAAGGAGGACCATCTACCAAGTAGGAAACATAGAGCCTGAGCCAGGAGCTACTGGGGGTGCTCTTTCCGGAGAAATTCATTTAGATAGATTCGGAGCAGATCGTGATAGGATCAGAGGGACGCGAGGTGAGGGATTAATGTGGAAGTAGGATTTACGTCCCACCACACCGAACCTCTTTTCTCCTGTGTTTTTCGTAAACCACCGTGACTTTATAGCATCAAATGCTCGAATATATAAGTGGAAAGCAACTTAAGTTCGCGAGATTTACACGTTTGCCAGTTTTGTTCGGACACAAAGTACTGTTTGTGTCTAACTTATGCCTTGGCCCCCTCTTGGCCCTCGCTGATTTGTAGTTCAAAAAACCACTTAGTCTTGTAAATACTCTCTTCTGTAGCGGATCCCAGGCATTTATTTTCATCCAACGAACAAGCCACGCTCAGATTTTACTTCGCAGGGCTTCCATTGTCATAGCGACGTTGATGTATGGTACAAGGTGAAGAGATATAAGCAAAGCGGTAATTGCTGCTGTCGATTCATGAGTGGTGAGTGGTACCAGAAGTTTTCAGATGACTGGATCGCAGCGACATACGCAGGATACTAACGCGATTCCGAAAGACCCATATGGTCCAAGCCTATATCCAAGCTTGGGTTAATGAACGCGCTTTCCTCGATTCCTCTAAATGTAGTTTACCATCCTTGAACTGTTTGCGGAAAACAATGAACAATGAGATGAGTAATTAGCCACACAACATCCCGCATAGTAACTTGAACTTGTGGAAACAATAACAATGAATTGTCATGAGATTGGATAACAGCATAAGTACCTCAAGGGATGAACTTTTCCCTTTGCCATATCTACAACACTTACAAGTCCATCTTCTCTCCCTGCCATCGCTTTGCGCTGTTATCCCTAGTACACTCGGAATCACATCTGACACCACATAATACAGTACCATGATGGAATACATGGAAGTAATGGGAGGCAGCATCTTTTGTGAAGCCAAACAGACACAGGATCACGATAGATCTTGCGAAGGGAGTCCCGGAGAGTGGTCCGACGAGCTGGAAGCGAATGGCTTTGATGTGAGTTCCCTATGTACCTAGCCTTCACCATATTGATTACGCTCAATTTCTACAGTCTCGTATCGACCAGCTTCCGGATCGCAAGATCCTATTTCCCGCACTCTGGCAGTATTCGAGACTCTCAAAGACGATCCCCCGGGAACGAGTTGGGAAAGCCAACTGCGTCAACGATTCCGATGATACGGATGCTCGTGAGTCTCTTGATCTGCTACATGAACGACTGTTCACTCCGATTTGTAACTCCCAGACATTTTCGATTGCACCACGAACTGTTACCTCTGCCACTCCCAGAACGGCGAGGCTATTTACAAGATCGAAGAATTTAACGATGATGATGGCGAAGAAGATGAAGAGATTGTTGAGTTTGTCGAGCTCCCAGTGTTCAATGGCAATGACAACGACGACGACACGTTCAACAGCACCTGTCATTCGGTAGCGCCATCGGCCAACCCTTGCGCGGACCACGGCGAAAACTGGGAGCAGTGCATACATTGCGCGCGAGAGAGGCTCCGTGCGGAGGGATGGAAATTCCCCCATCATGAGGATGAAGGCAAGGATGATGACGAGGGAGGGAGAGGAACCAAGAATGAAGATAAGGACGAGCGGCCTAAAGCAGTCGATGATAGAAACACAGGAAGAAACGAACGCCCACAATCTTTGCTACTGAACACATTTGGCAGGGTGTTCATTCCACCAGCAGAAGGGGAACAAGCGTGTTCAGAGCTACCGAGTCCTGATAGTACCATCATGCTTGAACTCTTCCCACCAGTTTTCTTTCCTCCCGCAAAAGACTCAGGAATAGAATTTGACGGCTCCTTCCTCAGAGGTCGATCGCCACATCACAGTCACGGACAGACACAAGAGATACTTCCGCGAGCCATTGCAACGCTACCAAAGTATTTGAAGGGTTCAACAACAGAGGCTTGTTATTCGGCAGTTGCTGAGCATGGCACCGTTGGTCCCCTTCCCAGGCCAATGGAGCCACGAGGTATGCAGTATCGACTTATTGCTAGTGCAGGTGGTTGGTGAGGTGATTTGAATTAATGTGTTTTGTTGTACCGTGAATAGTTTTTTGTTTGGAGTTATGATTTCAAGGTCTGAATATGAGAAGGAAAGAAAATCACTGAGGCTCCTTCCGCTCAGTGAATGTAAAACGTAATTAGGCGTTCACGTGGTAAGGTACGCCACATTTCGGATCTCAGTACTGGTCAGCGTAACTCAGTACTTTGTGCTTACTTTCATTCCAAACTACGACGACGAGGACCACTGATATTATTACTACGATGCCTAAAACCCTCAGCTCTTTATCGCGTGTAACAACTACGACGTGCAGGGTCTCGCCGATACAACGACCGCGACTGTGGCTTTGCCGAAGACACATTTCTACATCGTCTTCGACTTGCTCAACAGTCGTTGTACCCAATACGGCTTCCACGGTATCCGCGCTAGAACCACCTCCAGCAGGCGGACATATGCCATCTATCGCCTCATCAGCATTGCTTAAGCATACAAGGGAGCAGGCACTGAAGATGCCAGAAATTGTGTGGGCAGATGCAGAGTTAGACGAGGGTACTTGGACTAATTATTTAACATCTCTTCATTCTCTTACCAGCTCATACAGCTCGAGGAACCTCTTCTTTATCATCTACCACTACCGGCCGGGAAACGCGCAAAATGAACACTTACCAAGCTATCCGCGACGCGTTGTCCATCGCGCTTTCGACCGATGATTCAGCTATAGTCTTCGGTGAAGACGTCGCATTTGGTGGTGTATTTCGGTGAATATTCTCCAGTCGACGTGCTTAGAAATTTACATATCAAACTGACTTACAGATGCACACTTGGCCTTGCAGAAGAATACGGTCGCGAAAGAGTATTCAATACACCATTAACAGAGCAAGGCGTGGTTGGCTTTGGGATAGGGTATGCCTCTATGGGGTCTAAACTTGGCAATTCAACGCTTGGAGGCAGAGGAATGGGTGGGACGGCAATCGCAGAGGTACAGTTTGCGGATTATATCTGGCCGGCGTTCGATCAGGTGTGTAACCCTGTTTCTGTAGGCACCCTCATCTTCACTTCTCGACCGTTCTTAGCTACTCAATGAAGCATCGAAATTCCGATATCGTTCTGGTGGTCAATTCAATGTCGGTGGGCTCACGGTAAGATGTCCGACAATGGCTGTCGGTCATGGAGGGTTGTATCATAGTCAAAGTCCCGAGGGATTCTTCATGGGTGCAGGTGGTCTTAAGGTAAGTCAGTATCTACACATAATGCACATTCAATCTCGCTCGGATCTTAATCCGGAGCAAGGGCTTTTTGTTCAAGCGTACAGATGGCGTTCGAACTAACGAGTATCATTATTTTCACAGGTTGTGATACCCCGCTCTCCGCTCCAAGCCAAAGGCCTCCTTCTCTCTTCCATCCGAGATCCAAACCCAGTCATCTTTATGGAGCCGAAGGTCTTGTATCGAAGTGCTGGTAAGTCACCCAAGCCACGACAATTTTTGCTGTACAATTCGTAGTGATAATTGTCGCCTCCCATTTTTACGGTCATAAACTTGTGCTTGATCATGACTGAGAAAACATCTGAGATCAGGCTTGAAACCTGTCTCTCCTTGTCATTCGCTCCATCTTCCTATCTACATCGCTAATCTTTACTTATATTCCCCACAGTTGAACAAGTCCCTACATCAGACTACATCCTTCCCCTAGGTCGCGCAGAAATTCTGACTCCTGGCTCAGATTTGACGGTCGTGACATATGGGACATCAGTATATCGGTGCGAACAGGCGATACACCTCTTAACACACCCTCCTGAAGGTACTGGGATAGAAAGAACTGTGAGAGATGCACTGGGTGATTGGAGGCGGACTCGCAGGGGGCAGAATACCCCAAGGTAATGAATATTTGTTGTATCTCCATCATTGTGGCTGACACGATATTGACCCTTAGTGCACCTACAATTGAACTTATTGACCTATGCACAATCCTTCCTTATGACCTCCCACTCGTCCTCCGCTCACTCTCTAAAACGCACCGGTTATTGATCGTGCACGAAGGACCAACGACGGGTGGGGTCGGTATGCAGATTGCTGGCGATGTAATGTCAGGTTTCAACACGACCTCAACCACTAACGAATCCGAAGAGGATGTTGGAAGAATGCGCAGGGAGGCATTTCTGGGATTGGAGGCTCCGGTTAAAGTCATTGGGGGTTGGGATACTCCGGGTGTTGCGTTACAGTATGAGAAGTTCTATATACCCGACGAGGTGCGGATACTGGATGGATTGTTGGAAGTATTGGCATACTAGATTCCCAAGACCCAAGCTAAGTAATTTGAGTAAAGTTATCTCTGGCTGTAATTTGTCTGTAATTGTATGTAGTATTATATAGGTGCGGGTGTCAGAAGTTGACCTCAATGTCGACTCGAACCACATATTAGTAGCGATATTGGCCTAACAATGGTTCGAGTCCAACGTTCGTCCCATGTGAGGAATAATCCTCAGAAAGTTATTTTACACTATACGTCAAGCAGCAAGAGCTATAGAGTTGCCCGCCTTGTAAGAGACTTGTAGCTATCTTAACATGCAAAGGAACATCCATACTAGCTTCAGATGAATTCTTTATGCTTCGCATTTGGGAAACCTGCATCCAAACATGCCGCGAATTCGATTACATCTCTATTGATTCCCTTGCGTTTGTCGACTCTCTGTGCCTACTATGTAAGACTTTTAATTTACTATCTACTGGTCCCGATTCATTAGCATGTCATCGAGAAGAGAAAAGTAATTGCATGGATGTGACTCACCAACTCGTCCCTCGATCCCAGCGTCGCATCGTCTTCTTCCCCAGTAACTTCCTCCTGTGACCTCTCTTCTCTCGATGTCGAAAGAGGCGGCCGTAATCCAAGATACTCGCCAACAAAGATCCTCATCAATACGACCCATCTCCGCATTGAGGCTTTGTCGAGTGCAGTGGCGTCATCTGCGAGGGTATGCCATACTAGTATAGATATTAGAACGAGGAACGTGGAACGACGCTCAAAACAAAGGAGGCTCGAAGAGAGACAAAAGTAGCGAGGGGAAAAATAACGTGAATAGGACAAACAAGGGGAATAAAGGAAGAATCACGAACGAGGAAACAGAAGGAAGACTACTCTCCCAGAATCTAATCACAGGCCACTCACCTCTCGGAAACGGTTCAGGAATCAAATGCAACACTGGGACGCCTCTCCTCAAGAATGGTACATGGTCGTCGCCCATGTACCCTATGTTCACCATCTGGGACGCTTTCGCAGGCAGAGGGTGGAAATACGAGACAAACGAGTCTTTGGACATGTGTGCCGATTCATCGGAAGATTCAGGTATTGATGGATCGACGAAGGCGTCGAGGGCGGCTATGCGGGCTTCGGTTGAAGAGAGGGCGGAGTACAGCCATGCGGTGTCCTGATAAGTGGGAGGTTTAGCTTTATGCCATTGAAGATGGGGTTTGATGTATGAGGACATAGACAGGTACAATAAAATGGGGGGAGGCAAAAAGGAATAAGCGGACACTCACTGACCTTGAAGTAATTCTTGATCATCGGCCTACCCTCACTGGGAGGTTTTGAACCCAATAGATCGAGCAAGATTACATGTTCGATAGTGGAAAGGAGTGATAGCGAAGTAGGCGGCATGAGACGACGAGGGCCAATAAAACCTAGCATAGCGTCGTCGTTCGTAGTTGAGGATGAATTCGAAGAACGAGAGGACATGGAGGTCACGACCGAAGGTGAGCTGTAGGAGACATAGGTGGATTCCCATGTCTCTGCAAGGTGTCTATGTGAAGATGAGTGAAGAATAACGAGTAAGAGAGGTCTTGAACGGAGAAAATGCAGAACTACGCGTCTTTGCTACGTTTGGGGCTTCCTTGGAAACCCGAAACGAGTCAAGTAATTCCATCGCGGAACGTGGGCTATAAACTTACCGTGCACCATATATTGAATCTGTATCTGTCCAGCTAACAAAAGCTTCTTCTCCATCAAAGAACACGAGCTGTAGGGTAGTATCTGCAAGGTCTTCATCTTCATCCACAGGGAGGTTGTCATGTTCTAATTGAGATACCCGACTTTCTGATTGGAAATACAGCAATAGGTAAAGAGGCAACTCAGCCGGAAGCACAAAAACTCACCCAACATTCCATCCAGGCTCTCAGCTAAATCCAACAGCACTGCACATGGGAACGCGCTATCTATTGCGCCAACGAACTGGTCATTTGGCGGTGCAAAGTATTTGGAGTCAAAGTGTGCAGCGAGTATCAGTCGTCTATAAAGACACAATAAGGAAGTAAACAAGTACTGTACTAATGCATCGCAAAGACACACCTCGATGCCCTAGGATCCTTCGTTGCCACGACATTCACAAACTTCTTCTTCCCGAACGGTGTATCTCCCTCAAACTCGTCCTCTTCGACATGCCATCCTTTACCACCATTAAATCCATCCTGCAATATCCTGATGATATACTCTCGCACGAGAACATTGTTGGTAGTATCAGATACTCTTGGAATTAGTATTCGTTCCAGGTGCTTTTGGGTAGAGGATATTGGGTCCAAGGAGGAGATGAGTTCTTTAATTTCTGCGGTGGAGTATTGGTATGGAAAGGAACGTTCTCCAAGACGGTTGTGGGGTTGGTACGCGTGAACAAGGATGATTAGAAGAGAGAAGGATAGGTATAGAAAATGCATTCTTCAGTTGGGTATCTCGTATGTCCGACCCTCTCCAGATTCTCCTTACGCCTTGTCGAATTCCCCGTGCGATTGAATACAAAGCGTATCTTCAAAGAGGTTGACGAAGAGTATAGGATATCTGTCACACGTTTTATGATTAATGTCATATATACTGCAATATACAAAACGATGGTGGCGCTATAGCCAAGTGGTTACGGCGACAGATTAGAATTTCCTTATCTCTAAGTAGTTCTCATCTGTTCCTCTTTGAGGGCGCAGGTTCGAATCCTGCTGGCGTCGGTTGACAATAAATGCATGGAATTTTGTTTTTAATCAATAAACTATCAGTCAGATTACAATTACAGTCATCTACCACCATTTGGGATGACCAAATCTCTCCGACCAAAATTTCATCATGTACACCTTATTTATGAGTATTTTCGCATGTTCGGCATTCATGAGAGCATTTATACAAACTTTCTACTACCCTAAATACATTATCGAGGGAGGGATAGTTGTGCCAAGGTCTAATCAGTATGAAAATCTGTTATCAAGTGAAAACGAGCATTTGGGATGCACTGATAAGATGTAAGATAAACCAATTTAGGAAATTATTTATATCCATCTGATGTAATTAAGCCGTAATTCAAGTGCTTTTCTGCCTGCTCAACTCTTTCCACCTCACCTGAATGTTGCTATACCACGATATATAGTATTAGAAGGTTGGAAAATGTGTTGAATGATAATATCATTATGTTTACCAAGCCATAAGACCACATCTCGAGTTTAACAATGGCAATCATCAAAACATTTTTCATTTTCATCCCATAATGACACTTTCTGAGTGTTACGATGGGACTATGCAAATACATGCTCATCTGAGTAGCTAATACTTTGAAGGGGTTATCCTACTGCATGCCTCAAAAAATTCTGAAACCAGAATAGCTATAGATCATGGTAAAACATCATTTGTCCCATTTGATAGTGGTGTCCCAAATGATGGTAGATGACTGTATACAAAACATCTTTTGTTGATAACTTCGAAAACCAACAAAGGATCAGCACAGCAAGGAAATTATCAAAAAGTAGTCAACGTGCCCGGGAGCAGGACGAAGGAGGCTCACATGCGATTGCATGCTACTTAAGCTCAAGCATGAAATAAAATATTATTATCATTCTTTGACCTAGTTCTCGTGAGGCATCAAGAGACGAATTTTTAAGCTATTAACGTGTAGCTTAAGGATAATGTTTCCTTGAGGGCGAAGAAAGTCGAAAGCACCAAGAATAAGGTCCCGGCACAATGAAGTTTGTGGTTTCCCCGACGACGCATTCACTCTTCATGACGGAAATAATATTTCTCAGTCGACTGATTCGACCTCTGTAGTACAGTTCAGAAATAGTACCGAGAGGAAGATGAAAATGATATTACTTACAACCTATCCTAATACTCCTTTGTTGAGCCCGTGTTGAGTGCCTATTTCTTATGCTCTGAAGCAGACCCCCTCTGTTCTACACCTTTCGCATCCTCACGGATTTCTTCCTCTTCAACTGCCACCATATCCTGTAGTGCCTCCTCCTCCTCTTCTTCTTCCTCCTGTGCCTCATCTCCAGGATCACTACCGTCTGCTTGATCCCCGTGTTCATCCGCCACATCACCCATCTCGGCATCTCCTTGTTCGATAGCGCCTACATCCTGATGTTCTTCATCAACATCCATTCTATGATCCTCCTCCTCTGCAGCTTGTACATTAGGGTTGATCGCTGCAGAGATCGAATCATGGTCCCCTGGAGCAACAACGTTACCAACGTGTTCTCCACGATGGACAAGCGGCGCAGAGGTGAACGGTGGAGGAAGGGTTTCTGTACCCCCAATAGTCGGAACTATTGGAGCGGCGCCGGGGCCAACGGCAGAAGCAGTGGTGGAAGCTTTTTCTTTTCCTTTGGTTTTGGTGTTAGTGGAAGCAGAAGCAGGGGTGACACCGTTGACGCTGGCACTAGCAGTTGAGCCTCGACCACTCTTGTCAGGTTTGACTTGGTCGCGGTATACTGTATACGCAGAATGTCATATTTTGGCGAAGCGAGTTCGGGTTTTCGAAAATAACAAAGGATGGACTCGGGATGAGTTGGTAAGGTGTTATTGGAATACACGGAATAGACGAATTGTGATAAGCGAACATGAGAGGACATCAGTATCGATGGCAAAGACGTCGACGCGACATACCCTGCAGCTCCGCGCTCAATGGTTCCACTAAATCCCCCAACTCAATCATTTCTAGTGCCTTGAGGACATCGGAAGCCGAGATAGACTTGTGCTGTTTTGATTGAGCGACTTCGTGTGCACTGGAGAATTCAGACGTGCATTTCAGAGATGTTTAGAACGTAGAGGGGTCATAGGAAAACAGAGACTTGCGTTGCAGCTGAAGAGAGAGTTGAGAAGTTAAGCCTACGTCCAAAGAAGAGAACACACCTAGATAATTGATAAACACCGTTGAGCCCTTAACCAACGATAGTATGGCTTCCTTTTGTAGTTTCGTGTTATCCGGGACCTGGGGATTACAAGATGACCAGAGTCAGTCCAGGAGTATGACAAGATTAAGGGCGGGCAGAAGATAGAAGGATGTTGACATTTGCAAGTCGAGAAGATGTTCTACGGGCTGCAGTGGCCAAGTACATCCGACATCCCAAAAATCTCATGGAGTGTAACACGATTAGCACCAACGCGTCGACGCGTCAGTACTCACAGCACTTTTTGCAATCTTCGTAACCAAGCTCTTCGGGAGCTCAAAGTTATCGATGCCCTCTGAAACCAGGTCTTGTTGTTGTTGAGCGGAGAGAGGGCCTGGGTTCTCTTTGCGGGGCATGCTGGCTTCAGGAGAACAGGAGCAGAGGTGAGCGTAGATAACGCTCAATCAGATTCTGGAAACGTGTGTATATACAGAGAGGAACAGAGCAAGCTAAATTCAAAAAGCGAAAAAACTGCAATATGCAAAGTCAAGGATAACAAATTCGGAGGCTACTATTAGGTCCTATTATGTCACCCCACGCGCCGGGCTACGCTTTGATCTCCTTAGAATGATAATCCAGGATAATCCCTATAGTTAGGCTTGTATGATTGTATCTCTGTTTAAACATCAACCTTCAAAGATCGTTACACTCCCGGCCCTGATCCTATCCAAACACACCTTGCAGACCAAACAGCAAGCACTTACAACGATATACGTAGATGACACAAACAGCCGAAATGAGTGAGCTACATACATCTCATCCCAGCTTCGGTCCATCCCTCCTCCCATAGATCTGCGCTAAGAGCCCCAACACACCTCCATCCTCGAGGCTATCTTCTTCATCTTCCTCATACACAGGCCTCGAAGGCCGTCTCGCGCCGTCGACATATGATCCACCCAATCTACTTCCAACCTCTCCATCCGGACCAACTTCTTCATCAGGTATAGCTCCAATTCGCGACTCTTCTACTTCCGCATCGATGATTGCCGGTCCTGCTGGTGCTGGTTCTGGCATCACACTCCCTTGTGAGTCACCCAGGACAGCAGTCTGCGCACCCGCCATTACACTGGGCCCAAATATCGATGACGCAGAAGGTCCCGCACGCGGGTTCAATACCGACATTCCCATGACGCTACCACTACCTACACCTCGTCTTCGTGCAGCATGCTGGCTTTGGAGAAGAGCGCGGTCGTATTCTTGTGCTCTGTCCGCCAGGGAAACTTCAGTCTTCCGTGCAGGTATTGGAGAGGGGGGATTCACAGGGTGTGCAGTAAACGGTGATATTCCGGAGCTTTCCATTTGTCGTCGGCGGAGCAATGAGTTGACCGTAGGATGTGCAGCAGTGAAATCGTGTATGCGGCTGAGGTAAAGGGAACCTGAAGGGTCTGGTGTCCATTCGGGATTGGCAGCCTACAAAACGGGAGGTTAAAATTCAGAAGTTTCACAGATGAATTAGGCTTGGACCTTGAAATTGAGGAAACTCTTCTCCATCTTCCCTTCGTTAGATAGCATTCGTTGATCCTCAATCTGGCCTGGGGCACCAAACTGGAAGGAAGACAGTATCAGTCAAAGAAGATTACGATCAATGTCCAACGAAGACCATATTCATACCTTAACATTACCATGTCGTTCAAAGTTGAATTCAGCAAAACTGCAAACATAGCCACGTCCATCGACATGCACAGAAAATTCACGGAAAAAATCGATGATGGCAGGTGCACAGTTGGGTAAGGAAAACCATAAAACGAAAGGTGTAAGTACTACAGAGAGTACCTCTTCAACGAAGATCATGATCTTCATCGCAAAAAGTTCTCCGAAGTCTTGATGGACCTACGTGCATATGAAATCAGCCATGAGTTATAAACATTTAGATGGATTCAGATACCTTCTTACTATGCAAATGTGCCTTCCACTCATCTGGCATGTAGTGAGTATAATTGATCACCTCCGTCATAAGCATCTCTGGATCGAAGACCCGGTTGTCTTCTGGAATCATACCCCTTGCGACCGCGAGCACAGATCCAAACAAGGCAAGATAAAAGACCACAGTGCGATGAGGCGTTATTTCGAGATGTACAAAAACGTCGGGGTCTAACACTGTGGCAAGAAAGAGGACAGCGGCAAAGGATCCTGCGATGAAAGCTACAAATCTGTAGTCAATCGCGAAGTTAGTCGTAAAGAGGTATGTGTAACGAGTAAACACACATACCGCATAATTATAGTCATCTTCTCGTTTGGGAACTGTCCAATGTAAATGTTCGCCAATGGGTAGCTCTCATCTAGTCGGCGAATGAACAGGTGCGGAAGTTCATTGAACTCTCGGAATTTCCACTGAGCGTAAGACGTGTACCGCCGGCCACCAATCGTAGAAGGGTCTTTGTGGTATTCCTGTGTTGTTCAGTCAGTCATCAAAACGATTCGAAGACTACTATGCTTACTTCAAAATATCGGAAGAATGAATACATAAGAAGATACAGGACGATAAAGGGGGCAAATATCGCGTTCAAGATGCCCATGAAAACGAATCGTCGTCGCAGTCTGCCAAGATGTAAGATATATATCTGAAATTGTGCATGATCGCGACTAACCCCTCGATAAGGGCCGCGCGATTCTTCGATTTCAAGAACAGCTTCCGCACCCTTCCATGTTTGTCAAATAGATACTCCATAAGACAGAACCGAAGATTCCACTCCAATGCCTGAGTGAGCATCTTGCCTCTGCTCTTGCTTTGATCTTGGGAAACAAATCTCTTGAGCACCGTTGGCAGAGGGACTCGCAGATCTAGTAGGTCTTTGTTAAACAAAGCGATGAGATAGTTTTCCTGTCGCATGATTCTGTTCGCAATATCGTGCGCGTCAAGCTTAGCAGTGGTCGTATCATTACTGCTAACACGATTGGAAGAGATGGCGGTAAGCGGATTCTCTTCACGAATCATACCTATCCGACGGACGATTTCGGACCAGGATATTGTCTGGATGTCTGCCTGAAAACGAAATAAGCTTGTACAGTATTTAGGGAAAACGACTAGGCCTTACGTCTGGAATTTTGAGAAGATGGGTATAGAAGTTGTACATGTCGACGAGACGCATAATACCTAGGACAAAGGTGGCAACCTGCCAGACATAGAAGACAGTAAAGAGGATGAAGAATAGCAGGGGGAATCCAGAGAATCTAAGACATATTAAGGCAGAGGCCCGCAGCAAAGGACATGGATGACTTACTTCGAAACGCAGCGACCCACTATTGCTTCTGATAATCTCATCTGCTTGTCTGGATGAATTCTCGAATAATCTATGCAACCAATAAGAAACGTGGAGAAGCTAATGACGAAGCCGACTGTCCTGCAAAGAATTAGTATCACACCACACAGAAACGGAGGTATGAGACTCACAAAAGATTAAGTCCTCTAGATAAAGCTATACTATATATTCCTTTCCCTTCGTAGTAGAGATACACTTCTTGCAGGAACGCATCTAAGTTGTACACATTCACCCAATTCCATAATGCACGTTCATAAGCGTCCAGCCCGCGCATCTGCTTTGGACGTTCACGTTCGGAAGCTTCGCTGAATGTGTCACCCGGAGGAGTGAGCCCTTCGTCAACCTCTGAAGGCCTTAGAGGTATTGAGACTGTATGGGTAGGTAGCAAAGGCGGTATCTTTCTCCCACTTGGAGCTGAATGTAGAGGTTGTTGACGTCTTCGGGCAGGTTCTTTACCTTTCAAAGACGATGTCGGCGGCTTTCTCGGTCTCTTCGACGTTGCCTCAATCATGAAGCTCTGTGGTACTTCTCCATCCGAAGAGTCATCATCCCGGTTCTCCCCCCGAACGTTTGAATGTGTATCCCATGATATTCGTCTCTTGCTCTGCGATTTGGACAAATTTGCCAATGGCGCCCCGGCTTCTACGTCTCCTTCCGCGTCGCTCTCTAACTGAATCCTTTCCTCCTCCTCTTCTTCGAGCAAAGACTGATTCGCCTGAGTGTAGCCTTGGTACGCTCCTCTACTCATTGGATTCAACATATTCAAGAAGGGTTTCGAACTTGACCCGGATGGAAAAAACGATTGAGAGGCTTGAAAGGATCGCGAATTAGATTGACGCGATGAAGACATTAGGAAGTGCTGAATGGATGAGCCTCAGCTCTACAGCTTGGCGGAGAGATTAAGGACAAGGTAAGAGGGTGACGTTTTGAGCGTCTAACCCTGCGGAAGCCGTGTGACCATTTCGTGACTTGCCTGGGCGTTCTGCACGCGTTCAATTACGTCGAAGTTACAACACAAACACGTCCATCGACACGCGCTATCTAATTCAGAGAATGAGATGTTTAATATTTGTATCTATGAAGATTTATACATGATCATGGATAGGGACTTAGATTACTTGTACGGAATTCCTAGAAGTGAATCGATTTAGTATTGGTAGAACTGGTACAGATAAGATACAACTCACCGTTTTGCAGCTAAGATGGAGGGTGAATAAAATACGATCAGGATCACCCTCTGCACAAACAAAGAAGAACTGAGGACGCACCCTTTGAAATTCGTCATAAACCGTACTCCTCACATTCTCATGCGCGTTCTTAATCACACCCATCATAAACTCCGCTGCCAGTCGCTCATTTAGCCCTAACGCGTAACGGTCCCTTAAACGCTTGATTGTGCCTTCTCCTTTGAAGGAGGGAAGGCCAGTGCCTAGCATCAGCTGCACAGTATCGACTAGTTGGTCAGCATACGGGCGAATGGCGAGGAATGCTTTAACAGTCAGATGCTGGAAAAGTTGGTATCCCTGTGAATACCGTCCACCCATCAACACGATCATTTCGTGGTTGAGCTTAAAAGATGATGGCTCGAATTTGACGCCCTGTCAAATAGCAATGGGTATCACAGCTTGCAGATTATCGAGAAACGACTTACACCTGGGCCAATGTCGAACAGGAAACCGAAATCTAGAAGGCAAAATCATGATTTTCGAGATATATGTATCCAGAAACAGACAAACCGATATGGACGATATGACCTTCCCCGTCAATCATGATGTTCCCATTGTGGCGATCCTTGATCTGCAAAATGTAACACGCAACAGAGTAGGCAGCCATAGACTGAATGAAATTCAACCGCGCGCGCTGGAAGGGAATAGTATCTTGACCACCATATCTAGCCACAAAAAAGTCGAGCAAATCGTTAACTTTAGCACGCCCCATCTCGTCTCTGGAAGTGGCGTTTGGCACGACATCGATAACACCACACTGAAAGGCCACGAGTCAAAGCAAGAAACTTCGCAAAAGCTGTACACTTACACCCGGGGCGGTAGCCGTTACACGATACGGATAAAGGTAAAGTGTCAGTCCGACTGAGGTAAATATGTTTTTGAACATCGCGATAATCTGTAGCGCCAGAACGTCCTGACGGCAGTCATCTCCGACTTTGAAGATTGCCTGTTGCCAGACATCAAATTCGACATGACGCTCGATTCCATTGTCACCCAGAGACTCAGGATCCTTTTCAATAGATATGCGCTCCTTGCGAACCTTAAACGTTGCCATGAAGGGGGCCTAGTATACAGACGCAGTCAATCAATAGGATTCCCATCCATACAGCTCTCCACTAACCTTCGCGTGACTCTGAAGAGGTCTGCCTGATTTCTTGTCTATATCCACTACGACGCCATCAGGATTACTGGGAAGGTATACTCCAACGTCCACCACAATCTTTGCCATCTCCTCGTCGATCTTGGCCTTTCATATCACGGAAAGTTTAATAGAGCTCAAAATCCCAAAGAGAGATACTTACTTTCTTCTCGGGCTTCGTCTTCTTAATGAATGGTTTGAGCTTCCCTGAGATTGATGTCACTTCGTTGAAGAAACCAAATTCACGATCGTAGAAAGCTCGGGCCTCTCCCGAGAGAGAGTTGACCACCCGAGTTGTTATAAGGTCTAACATGGGTTTCATTGGATCTTCCTGCAACAGCCAATATTCAGAACTCATTTTCACGACAACGAAAGTGAACCACTCACAACTTCAGCTAGATCATCTTTGTAACAGTTGGCTTTCATGTTCCAGATGATTTGATGACAGAAGAGCTGCGAAATTTTTGCTGTTTCAAAGATGAATCGAGAGACGTAACCTGCGGAATTGAAATGTTAAACGGAATGTGTACAATAAATGTAGTCCACCAACCCAGTTCATCATATCTGAGGGCCTGTACTACCTGCGGAACGAAGAAGAATGTAAGCTCCACAGGATGTTGCTCCAATACTCGATGCGCATATTGCAGGAGAAGAGGATCGCTCTTGTAGCGTGGTTCAAAAAATGTGTTGGCGGTCACTGGTGGCACAGGTGCCCACAAAGGAAGCAACTACATGAATCACTAAATTAGGTAGGCGTCCGGGAGAAAGGGCAAAAGCACCAGCCTTTAAATCACGACGAACTGCTGCCAACTCTACCCCTTCCCCGAGCAGGAAGTTCAAAGCTTCAGGCACGTCTAACACATCGGCTGTAGAAGACCGTACGAGTTTGGTCACCTCACTGCGGATGACGTTCAACTTGAAGCGTTCCGTTAAGTAAACAGCAATGGCTGGGTTAATCTGCCAGAGAGTCCGTATCAAGGCAGGCCACGAGCTCTGTTGTGTAGATTCGATCTTATTATAATCACATGTGTTTGCAGAAATCTCACCTCGACCAATGTCATTCCAATATGATCTGCGCCACGTTTAGGCTCATTCATTGGGTTGGCCCACACGTTGAGACGGAAAATTTCGTTCTCGACCAACAAACGAAGGGGCTGATTGATGTCCCGAACACGGGATGCGTAAACTGCGAGTGCAAATGTCAGAACGTAATCCCGAAGACGCAGATAATAGTTTACAAGAAGCTCGAGGCGCGAATTGCGATGGCGCGAGACTTGAAACAGTGAGGGTATCACGTATTGAATCTGCTTGCAAATACGACAGGAATTCGGAGAGCACTTTGACATCCGCATCGATTTGAACTCGATTAGCGCCGTACGACCATCTATATTCATATTCAGACATGCTCGCTCAAAGAAAATAGTAATTTATCACATACTGCGGCCGAACAGCGAACCAGGCGTACGCTATGGCATAAAGGCTTTCTCTTATGGTATGCTCACAGAACGAATCAAGATGCGAGCTCCTTAGAGTTTCGAATCCAAACATCAAGAATGAGAATCGGGCTTCGCGAGCTAAAGCATGGGTACTAGCGCATCCATCAATCCCGACTGCAGATGATAATAGTAAGGGTATAAATTTACCTGAATGACTGGTGTGCTCTAGCTGATCGTAGTACCAGATGTTGAAGCAAGAACATGACACCCGGTCTACGATATCTGGCAGCTTGGAGACGACTAAGAAGCATTTGCAGAACCAATGCATGAGGTGTTAGGAGTCTACGAGCATTAGCAGTACCGAGGTCAATGGTGTCTTTATCAGTGGGACTATAACTGATAGGATGATAGAATGGGTCGTCATAGCTACACAATGGAGTATGTTAGTCCAGAGCGATATTCCGAACGGAGGATTATTGACTGACTTTAGATTGGTTGAAAATATACCTTTTTCGTTTTTGATGGTGTCAGTCCAGGCTGAGAGAAGTTCGCTCATAAGAGCAACTTCGATACTCGGTTTCTCGGCGATGACCCACGTCCAAACTTCAATGGCAGCTGAAATTGAAGGAGGGGTAGACACTTCAAAAGGAATGGATACTAGATAGTGCAATAGCTCGTGATCACTCTAGACTTTGATGAGACTTCAGCATTGCGAGGTGCGACAACCTTTTACCTTATTCAACGATATCAAAGTAGCAGCGCACCGAAATAGAAGTCGTTTCAAGTCCTGAACAGTCAGAGTACTGGTTTTGGTGCGTATTTCGTTCATGGATTTTGCTAGCTTTTTCTTCAATGCCATGAGTTCTCCTGAAGGGGCATCTTGGGGGGGAAGCTGCTCAAGTCGGTCGGAGGCTTTAACAAAATGAGATCATGGCAAGTTCAATCAAAAGGAGACACCCACCTACACGGCTTGCGAGCCTGAGACCAGCCGCCTCTCCCGCAAAGTATCCCTTGCTGGCGATTTGACTGGCAAGCACTTTGGCTTTATCCGAACTCCAACTTGACAATTTGGCCAAAGACGCTATATAGATACGCCATCAGTAGCAGTATATAGAGGAATAACGAGGGTTTACTGAGTTGACGTTGCACGGGACCTATGGCTTTACCAAATTTCTCAGCGATAGATGCACCAAGTTCAGAAGCATCGGAGGAGATTTGACCGACGGCGAGATATTTCTAGTATATGATATAGGAATATTAACAGACCAGAGTATGTCAGATCCCACCTGTAAGGTTGACTGCAGTTCGAGTGGAGCACGACCAAGAGCAAGTTCAAACCATGTATTGGCATTCCGTTGAAGTTGAACAAGTATTTCGTTTCGAACTTGGTAACTGTCCGGTAGATGAAGCTTGATTTCAGTGCGTCTAGATTCGAACTCGTAAACAGGGTTGAACTATGGATAGCACGCTTAATAGAACTAGACGAAAAGAGCAACGAGACATACTTCGTCAGTAAACTCATTGTCACAAGCCCGCCGGAGCAATGTTAGAACCTCCAAGATAGCGAATACCAGCGGGGGATCGCACATTAGCGATGGGAAAGATGAAATTAGCCGATTTAAAAATTTTGACGCTACATCTCTTGCTTTCGCCATACGATGGGTGCCGCAGATGAGCAACGTTCGGAGTTCGGCCGAAAGTCTTTCCGGTAATGCTTGTTGGGCGGCCTCGGTATTGAGGTCAATGATACAGCCCCGAATGACCTGAATAGTAGTTCACGAACAGCCAGGAATGCAACTGTAGTAACGCCACACCTTTTCAGCAATAGAATCCATACAAGCACTCAAAGCAGGATGTCTGTTTAAGCTTTCGTTGATGAAGTAAGAAACGAGAGAAGAGGTGAGGCCTGCGGCTGAGCGCATGCTCTCCATGTCATGCATGGTCAGCAAGAAGATGATTTGACCTGAAGACAATCCACGAATGTCGCTGCTACGAAGCGAAATGTGCTTGGTCAAACACGAGCGATGTTTAGATATGACCTGGTTAATCATATGAGCTAAGAATACTTCGGCCGTTAGCAAAGAGGATCACCGTATGCGCATAGTCTTGTCGAATGACAGAGTTATACTCCACGTCACTAGCGACGGAATCATGAGATTCCTCCATGACCATCGCAGGTGTTTTCGTCGCGATACGTGCCAAAGCAGGTTTCTGCCAGTCCATAGCAGTGGCCTCTTTATCATCTGTCGTAAAGTGAAACAGTATGCAGAGAAACCACATGTTGCGGAACAGGGAAACCAGAGTTGGCGACTCGTCAATTTGGGGGGTAAAATCTTCATGTGACAACAAGGCATCGATGGGGAGTAGGAGAGAAGCTAGCTGCTCGATCATATCATCTATCTTAATCGACAGTGTCTCAGTCTTCGGTTAGTAAGGTAAAAATAAGTGCAGACCTTGATGTGATGATTTTCGGTCTTCACGTTCTGGATAGCGACGCCTTTGTCAGCAAAGAGCGTAAGAAGTTCGACGAGATATATTTCATAAAGCTCTGGGCGGCGATGCAGTTCTTGTGCCAAACGAGTTTGGGCAGCAAGAACCTAGTCTGCGAGTCAGTAAAATCCGACATGACTTGAGACACAGCTCATACCATGTTGTTCGAGAATCTTGGGTCGTCAGGGTTAGCTGAGCGGTTGATCATGGAGAATGCTCTGATTATATCAATGAAGGAACTGTCGGGTGCGGATAAAGCAAGGTCAACGAGGTTGTAGGCAATGGCCGCTTCCACGGTTGGTTCAGCAGACCGCAAGCGTTGAAGCAACATTGAGACGGTCAAGCGGGTCACCTAAGTAGCGCGTCAGCTCTTTGCAACACCAACAAAGGAGAGACACGACATCTTCCATGCGAAACTCCAAAGCCAGCCTAGTCACCACAGATATCGTGCTGATACCGACCAATCTTTTTTGGTCGTCTGAGAGCCCCCGTAAGCCGGTCTCCACGTTCACCACTGAATGACGATCGAGACCCTGATACAATGGATTGTTCATTAACTGTGAATTACTGGAGCTTTCGTATATCTCTTTGCTGGTTGCGGCGATATAATTCAGTAGCGAGTACATGTTTGACATTATGAGATCATCGCCAGGAGCGAGCTGCAGGAGTTCTGTCAGAAAAAGAGTGTGCACTTTGGAGGAGAATAACTACTCTTATGCATAACGCAAGACATTTGGCGGCGGCGGCTAAAGGTGGAGGTGCTCGAGATTCCGACGCGAATTGGAACTCGAAAATGGGGATGGGCGAGGTGACAAACCGTCTAAGATGAGCTGCCAATTGCGAAGCTTTGCTAGGAAAACTGAAGAAAATTTAAGCATTTCTCGGAACATATATATCGAAGCTTACTTTTGGACGAGAACAGTGGTGGCTTTGAGAGCAGCCTCCTGAACAAGATTATCGGAGATCGGAGCTTCGTCACTGAGCAAAAGCAGCAGCCGTTGGAGCAATTTGTCATCGAGTTTGCGAAGTACAATTGAGCATACAGAGGCCAGTTTCTAAGGACAATGTAAATGGCTGATGTAGATATAAAGTCAGATCAAATCTCACTAGACTTTCTGACATAGTCTCCCAAGCATACGTATCTAAAGAAGGCTCCTGGTCCATTTCCTCAATCTGGACGAGAAGGTCGGTGAAGCATTGCATGGCATAGTTGGTGACGTTATTCAAGGCAGAAACGGTCTTCTGGTCGGCGATATCGAGCTCCATGGCAGCCTGTCGCATCAATGAGTTCCAGGCTTTATTTGCAGCAGCAGCTTCTGAAACTCCTGGAACGATATTAGCGGGAGGTGGTGCCAAAACCTGTGCCAGCACTGTCCACAGCGTTTCAATGACACAACAAACGATGAAATATCCGCTGAGTGGACGTCCACGGGAGATATATCGGGCAAGGAAAGTTTGAACAAATTGAAGAGTACCCTCGTCGGAATCGTCAGATTCAACGAGGTCAGTGATAAGGTGATTGAGATGATCCACCATGTCAGGAGAGCACATGTATTTAAGTTGATCAGCGAGCATCTGCCACTGAGAAAGACTCCAAGTGAAACACCTGGAGCTAATGGCTCTGTACATTCCATGGAGGGCCGGTGTAAGTTGGGTGAGGACATCCAGTGCTACACTGAGGGATGAGCACTTGCAAAACATCATAGTAATGCATATCTCACAGTCTCCCGCCTTAATATTTTCTACCACATCGGATATGAACGCGCAGATTGCTTCCGTTGCTGGTGCGCTGTACATGGGATGTGAACTTGAGATACGCAGGAGGGCAGATATGGTCGAGTAAACAAGCTGATCAGGAAGAGCCCATTCTGTTTGTATCGTTAGCACGGGATATGAGGTATACGGGGAGTCGAATAATACCTTCCCATGATAGGCATTTGTCGAAGTCGATGTGAGGTATGTCGCGCAAAACGTCGATGAGAACTGGCAAAAGGGTATCTACGTTTTCGGATATGTGAGCGTCCGTAAAGTTGACAATGAGTTCTCCAAATGCAATGTTACAGAGAACCCTGGAAGCAGGCTATATCGAGAATTTAAGTGTACAAGTTGAACAAGTTCTGGAAAGAATACGCACCATAAACGCTCTCGGCAGAGAGCTCTCTTTATCAAGTAATGGTTCCGACCTTCCTCCTGCATCAGCCCTCGTCCGGACATTGGAAGCAATGAGTGTATTGGCATGCTGGAGGTCTTCAGGAGCTTCGCCAACATTCAAAGCAATGTCAGCCAAGATTCTCTGGCGTATGTTGAGCTCCAGACTATCACAAATAGTTCAAGAGTTATACATGTATGTCAATGTTAAACAAGGCTCACAAGTCCATGGTATGAGGTAGGGAGAAGATCTAGCGCGCGCTTATTAGTTGGTGTTTAAGATCGACTTCTGGAACAAACAAACGCGTCGCGCTCTTCATTTCATTTCATTCCACATATCTGGCAATGGTAAAGACTCCGAGTAAGGGTGCTATCTTTCATACGTCGCATATAGCCATGATATATGAATGAATGTCTCCCTCAGAAAGCAATACTGCTCAAACTTCAAGCACGAAAAGACCAACTCGAACCTCTGCTCCTGTTTCATTTGCCAACGAGAGCGATTCAGAGGACACTCGATGGGAAGGCCCTGATACTGTGACGCGGGAAAGAGAAGATGTGAAATATGAGAGCGACGACGGGTGAATGTCGCTTTCAGACTCTTTCGTACAACTTTCGCGAGACATCCTCACGCCGGTTCAATTTATATCCAGTCTAGAACTCGGGAAATTCATGGAGGAACTACAAAGTACGTGAGGCATAAATACACTAGTGATCAGACTGCCTCATCTACGCAGAGCGTCAAGCGAAGAAAACGACCTTGCTGTCGACTGCATTCGATAATCAAAAGAAGGCCACTTATGATTCCGCTCGCAAGCAAGCTAAGGAAACGAGTCGAGAAGGACTTGGCTATCTGTGTGTTTTCGCTTTAAAGTAACACAGTATGACTTATTGAATCTCGCTTGATGCAGAGAAGACCTGAAAGTCATGCTTCTAGAGCTAAAGAAGGACGAGACTCCGTTCAAAAGGTATTCGCACGAAGTCGATCCGCTGTGGAAAAATCGAGAGGTACCTCTGTCACTGCATTGTATTCCTTCACCTGATTACTCTCATGCTCTAACTATAGACCTCACTTGCATCCTTATACGAGCTCTATCCTTCAGTTGTAGACGATCTATTCGTACGCCGTGCCCAAGTGATCGACGATGCTAGTGGAATGAGTGAGTCGCCGAGCATACCTCACCTACGTTGACGTCCATTCATTGACTTCTATCACAACCTCAGTCAGGATAAACCCATCCAAGCGGGAAAAGGCCCTGCGCTCGTTTCTGGAGAATGCTCGCCGTGAAGTGGATCGGAGTCGACAAAAGGAAATCGTGGGTATATGCGTCTCTTTCTCTATCGGTAAAATTCAATTTAATCATGTAGGAGGCAACGGACGCATCAAAACTTATCAAGCACTACAAAGCCCTTCTCTTTGGTTGACTCGTGAACTTGACATACTATCTCCTGCTATATCGCATTCCGAGTCATTGCTGTTTCCTTTCCATATTCCTTTGTCTGATGTGTATATTTGATATCAATTACTAGCACTGCTCGTGCCGCAATCCCTGAATGGTTCAGGTATTATTATATACAGCTCTCTCAAATGTTCAATGTCATGGTACTAAGAGTATAGACAGTGTTCGAAAGGCAATGGTGTGAGATAAATAGTACCTAGAGAATCCACAAGCAGGAGCTTTGAACATTTGAACACTTCAGAGAGCACCCTTGGATTATTGATTAAGTCAGGCATGCACATAAACTTCAGTCAGTGTAGATAAGACTATGTAGACTAGATTTTGATTTTGATTTTGTATCATGACACTAGGCCATGGACTGCACCTTGCTTGGGAAAGTGAACATTTCAGTTAAGTTGATACTGAAACATGCGATTGAAGGCCACTGCACCACGGTGCATGGCAGAAACTCGGCTCCTTTTTTGAGGGTTATTAAATATTATGTAATCAAATAAATGGGGGCGCCTTACAGGTGCCGACATTGAATGTTTTTTGAGAACAAAATCAAAGCAAAGTCACATAAATACAGTAGCTATGGAGTAACTGAGTGAGACGAGAAAAAATAATCGTGACAGAGTCACAGTCTCGTGATATCCCGTGCCGGTCACAATAAATCAATACAATTCAACTCAGTGTTACTTTTGTGCAAATAAGGAGAAACTCCTACCATATAAGGAAATTAATTTTGTATGGAGTGCCGTATATAAGGACGATACTTCCGTAAACTACAGCCTCGTAACTGGTATATGGCAGGAACTAGGGAATGATGCAGGATTTATGTACGCAAAAAGTGTCTAAGCATCTGAATGTCTTTGTCAAGGTGTAGATTTTAGTTCAAGAATGCGGTGCCGCAAAGCAAGCACAGTTCATGACACTTCAAAACCTGACTCTATGTTTCTAAATGTTTGGCAAAAACATGAGGCCAGGCCCCCGGAAGCTCCCCTAGAACCCTGTCCGAAATTGCGTATTTTAGAGGCCAAAATCAGCCATTTCCTTGTCCAAATATAGCGTAGATTGCAGCTCAATAAATGTCTGAAGACCTTCGTAGTTTAGACGCACCAAAAGCAAAATCAAAAATTATATATTTTGAGTACTTTACACTGCCATTTTTGCAAATTTCAGGGAATTTTTTTGGATTTCACATAATTACAGTCGATCCGGAAAATAATGGGAATGTCTGAAGTTTTTTTCGACGTGTGAATTATGTAGATGGTGACGGATGTCGCTCGTTTTATCCAAATTAGGAATAATATTTCACCACCACCATGAATCACTCAGTATCCGCTGAGCCCGCAATCTCCTCCAATGAACTCGAGTTTTCATCTCAAGAACTCTTTGAGCTAGATGCTGATCCTCTCGCGAACAATACAGAAGATGACCCAAACATAGAACAGTTGACTGACACAGGCAGGATAACTTCAGGTTTGATCAAGGATGTTCATGCCAAGCTTGGGTCCAAATGTAAGTATTCATTATCTGAATTTCCCTTCCTCACATTCTTTGTGTTATGCAGTGGACAAATGGAAGGTTCCCTCCACTATTTCCAACAAGTTTGTAACACAACAGAAGAAGAATGAGTGACAGCGGTGCTATTGTGAAAAACAGAAAAATCAGTGTAAGGCCAAACAGATGGAAGGACTCGAACCTCAGCCATGTGAAGATTCTAGTGATGACAAGGACAATGTGCCTAGTGTTAGACCACGAGCAAAGAAGGCTAGGATGTCCCAAAAAATAGCTGCTGACAAGGAGAATGATGATGAGTATGAGCTCACTGCATACATTGTCGTCAGTATATGCCTCATATTCAGCTTGATTTTGGGCCTAACAAAACAATTTAGGTGCAAAACAAAGATGTCGCTGCTGGCTCGTCTCATAGGAAGAAAGCTGTGGTTGAAAATAGCAGCACCATGTCCGGCCCAATCTCTATTCTCAGCTCTCATACATACAACGACTTCTTGTGTGCCATTGGCGCTTGTGTCAAGTGTCCCGTTCATCATCTCGTCCTTCATTCAATGTCATATTGTCCTCAGACACCGAAAACTAGTGTGCCACTACCTGTTGGTACAAAGGATGCTTTCCAAGCAATGCAGAGCTTTTTCCGGTCTTGTTCTCACTCAAGTGTATCAGGTGCACTAAATGTATTCATCACAATGGAGAAACCAATCAAACCACTTGACAAAACCGTGGTATGTATGAATCTGACATTTGCCGTCGTTGCTCTCATACTCATCCATTGGCAGGACTGGGAGATGGATGAGAAAGTGTTTGATAGTGACAATGCATTCACTTCCACTTTTGTTACTGCACAAAAGGTATTTTGTAAGGTGTCTGTTCGAGGTGTAAACTAATATTATTAGCTTTCATTCAATGATGCAAATAAGCCAGCGAAGGATCTTTTACTCAGTACCTATCAAATTGGGAATAATAAAGACTATCCCAACCTACATGTATTCACAAATTCTGATGGATCTTGGGAATTAAACGACACGTTAACGAGCTTGCCTCGTTTTTGTGTGAAAGAGAAAGGAAGGAATCTAATGGGCACTCCAACCAACCAATCTAATACACAATATGCGAGTTCACTGCTATTAAATTTATTTAATAGCAAGGGGTAGCGTTGGCAAAGGTTCCGCAAAGCTTTGAAAGCTAAGTAAGAAGCTTTGATCAATCAATTTGAATCGTTCTGAGGATTCGATATATTCCTTTGATCAAGGTAGGTTCAGCACGATTTGTGCTTTGGTTGGTATTGATTTGGGTATATCAAGAATTGGGGTTTGAATCAAAGTAAATTAAAACCGAAACACACAGACCCCTACGGAGGGCTAGAACTATGTGCTGGCACAACCACACAGCGTGATTTGCCCTTAAGACCAACAACTGATCCTAAGTTCGAAGGATACCCAACGACTGGATATACTTCTCGCAGTCACAAGGAGCAGAACACGACGTTCCTATACTCACAAGTGCCGGGCCCGAATGGCTGCTAGCGAAGAGGCTTCAGTCTGGCGGGAGTGTGTCTTTCCTTTTTACGGATTAGCACTGCAACGTCGTCCCAAAATCACTTGTATTCCAGATACATCGGATCGCTATTTATGCATACAGAATCTAGAGCCGCACAGTACAATTAATTTAACACAATAAACGTTCGGAACCGCAAGGAAACTTTTACACGCGGTCAGATATCATTTAATTTGAATCTACATGTCCTTATTTGGTCCATAATTGGTTCCAAGATTCAAGTATACCTCCAAACATAGGTAGGTACTTCGTTATTCCTTTAATTTAATTTTTTTGGAGAATGACTCGAATGGCGTTCAACCGTCATTGCGGTTCAACACTTACTTCGATCATTTGTCACCTCGTCCGGAGGCAGATCAGCTCTCCTCGATTCTAATCCTATCAATCTGATTCATCTGGATTAAACTAATTGCTTCTCTCTTTCAATAGACACCCATTGTGCCTATACTCTATCAAGGGAGTTACACATAGTATTCATTTAATTGCATTCTTCATTATTTTCTACGTCAGGACTCTTTGACATTCATTTGATATGTCTTCGGAGCCTCGCAGTCTTCCGATCGTTCTTCTAGTCATTTTCCTCAACCATGCAACTTGATTGGTCTATTAGACTAAATCGCAGTCTTTTTAGATTAATGCATGATCTCGTTCTAGAAGGAGTATTTGATAATTCCTGAGCTCTAGAAAGTCATTTTGAGTCAATCCTCGGTTCATGGTCACTTGAGTAAGTTCTTCCAAACTCCTGCCAGTGTAAGGTCCAATAAGAATACCCTTGGTATGTCATACATGAATGGTCACCCTTCGGATGTAGTCCGAGTCTGGTATAATCCTGCTTGACACACAGGTAGACTGCTATCCGAAGGTAGTATCGGGGATGGGTAAACTAACCAACTTGTGGTAGTATGGGTATATGGTCCCTTCAACTTATTAGACTGATTCAGTATTGACTTAGACTGTCAATCTGGGTCTCAATTACAGTCCTCTTGATACGAATCTATACGTGAAAATGTCACAATTCACAGCATAGACGTCTAGCCAAAATTTAGGCGTGTCAACGTGTTTGTCCGTCTGGGCTTCACATATTGTAAGTTATTATATATACTGTAGCACTAATCTCTGTGTCTGACTTATACTATGCACATAGACACATCGGACCAAAGGGGTTGACAAAGACCATCCACCTGTTTTGCAGTGGTTCAACTTCAGACACATTATCAAGCCAGTGAAGACAAACACAATCAATCCTGTCGCTAATCCCTTTGAATGTGTTGATGGTACCTTCATGCCGCAGCAAATGGGTCCTCTGCCACTATACTTTTTCCCTCCCCACTTTTATCCCAATGTGCCTCCATCTCAAAGCTTTTATACTCACGGTTCTGCACCTCATGGATACTATACACATGGTGCTCCCCCAATGTTTGCTAGCTCTTATCAACCTGCACTGTCCGCTCCTACATCTCCCTCGAACTCTCCCAACGTTACACTCAGTTCATTTTGTCAATTTTATCACATTTCAGATGTAGACAGGCAGCATTTGGAGATGCTCGTATATAGGCCTGGGAACCGTGCTATTGAGAGCCTGGAGAAGGAAGAATAGAGTGGTGCTGGCTTCAAGCCATTGTCATGGTCAAATATTGTGGCTATTCACCAGAAATTCCTCAAGGACGTCAAGGCTGGTGTGTGGGATCACTGCAAAGATTAGGGTTTTGTCTACTGTCATTATGCTCTCACTGTACCATCGTTCCACTCCATTCAGTTTGGCTCTCACTATACTGTTGTTCCGCTCTCATTGTACCATTGTTCCACTTTCATGTTTTCATTTTTTGCTCCACTTTCAGCACATCGTCTGTCCCGCTCCACTGTTGTTTTATGTGACTTTCGATATATTTCACTCAACTTGCAGTTCCGTTTTGTGTTTTGCTTCTTAGTGTGTTCTTATTACATAACTATCCCTAGCATTCATACTGTCATTACTCTTTCTGTTACTGTCTTATTGAATCATGATCGATGCTTGTTTGAGTGATACTACATAGTTTCCTTGCCAATGTAACCTGCATGTTGAAACCATCCCTTTGCTAATTCACTAGTTATACATCCGCAAGAATCTAAAAGAGCGAAGATGGGATCTTCTGCAGAATGGAACATTGCATTGCTGCATTGCATCGTAGATACTTCTTCCCTGATATGTTGGCATTAGCACAAAGATTTGAATGAGAAAGGATAACTCACATATACCGAAGGATTCTTCAATTGGATTGAGATCTGGTGAATAGGATGGGAGGTAGAGAAGTAAGATTCCTGAAAAAGGATTCTATTGAGGCAACAGTTCAAGCATAAAAAAGATATATACCTGCTCCATTACACGCCTCCAGTAGTGTATCGGTATGATGAATTCAACAGTTGTCCATTATGAGAACACTTTCCTCATCTGGATATGGCTTCATACAAGGCAACTGGCAAAAATGAGTAACAAGTTGAAGGACAGACAAGATATAAATGTACCACATCTTCTGTGATGAAGTCGAAGAACTCAAATGAATCCAAAGAACCCTCAACCACTCGAACAGCAATATATCCTTTCAGGCTCAAAGCAGCAGCCAATGAATATCGTTTACCCCATATGAATGGTTCCTCAGATTCGGCAGGTTGTTGTCAAGTTCATGCCTCAGGATCCCATTTTGCCGCTCAGTACTCCGAGATCTACCGTTTATTGTAATCTCTTCCTTATTGTTCTTTCTCGCTACACATACCCTTTCATTCTAGTCTCTCCTTATTGTCTTTTACTTTACCCTGCAGGTACTACACATATAGCTCCTAGTAGTTAGTCTGGCGCTCCGCACCGCTGCGCTGATCTGTAGATATAAATACTGCCTGTATGCTACTGTAGTTCCTCAGTTTAATTATCGACTTAGATTCCCCTTCTACCTCAGTCCATCTCTTAGGTCTTCAGGCTCACTACCTTGAAGCACTCCCTATAACCTTAGGACTTATAAGTTCTCTGGTTCGCTCCTCGTCACCAGCAATACCGCTGCTCCAACTTGGCTGCTCCTAGTCTCTCTCTCCTCACTACTTCTGATCTCCGAGGACTGACAGTGTAATGGCGGTGTTGTTAATAACTTCACTACTGTCCCACTCGACTCCCGCTCTTAGACACCTGTGACCTCTCGCACGGTTACACGGTGTACATGATCTTAACAGTATAATTAAACTTAATCCATTAACGTCGTACCGGCATATCATTTTATATGCCTCCGAAAACACGAGCTCAATCTAGAGCTAACTCCGAAGAAAATACTTTTTTCACCACAGCCCAATCCTTCGCCCCGTTGACACGCCTAAATTTTGGCTAGACGTCTATGCGGTGAATTGTGACATTTTCACGCATAGATTTGTATCAAGAGGACTGTGATTGAGACCCAGATTGACAGTCAAAGTCAATACTGAATCAGTCTAATAAGTTGAGGGGACCATATACCCATACTACCACCAGTTGGTTAGTTTACCCATCCCCGATACTACCTTCGGATAGCAGTCTACCTGTTTGTCAAGCAGGATTATACCAGACTTGGACTACATCCGAAGGATGACCATTCACGTATGACATACCAAAGGTATTCTTGTTGGACCTTACACTGGCAGGAGTTTGGAAGAACTTACTCAAGTGACCATGAGCTGAGGATTGACTCGAAATGACTTTCTAGAACTCAGGAATTATCAAATACTCCTTCTAGAGCGAGATCATGCATTAATCTAAAAGACTGTGATTTAGTCTAATAGACCAATCAGGTTGCATAGTTGAGGAAAATGACTAGAAGAATGATTGAAGTACTGCGAGGCTCCGAAGACATATCAAATGAATGTCAAAGAGTCCTGATGTAGAAAATATTGAAGAATGCAATTAAATGAATACTATGCGTAACTCCCTTGATAGAGTATAGGCACAATGGGTGTCTATTGAAAGAGAGAAGCAATTAGTTTAATCCAGATGAATCGGATTGATAGGATTAGAATTGAGGAGAGTGTCAGCGACTGGTTCTAGTAACGGATGTCACCAGGCGTCACACTCAAGAAAACCTCAAACAGCAGGGCGATAAAGGAAACAAGCAAAGTTCTGGGCTAAACCAGGTAGAATAGACGAGATCAAAGCTAAGGAAATACAGCAAGTAACTACAGCTTATATACGAGTAAACAACCCTCCGCCCTACTAATGCCCAATGCCCTGGGTTAGTGGTAAACATGATTAGAACATAAGTAAAGCAATGTGTAAGTAATGAAAGCTCGATCGTCATGCTGTATATGTGTTGTGAGACTGCTGTGTTTAATATAAGTAAATGAAAAGTGCATGTTGTATCAGTAAGCATAAATAATAGGTCAGGTGACAAGATAAGACAAGATATAGGATAAGGGAGATAGAAGATAAGACAAAAGATAAAAGATAAGACAAGATAAGGAAAAGATAAGATGAAAAAGAAGTGATCGTAACATTACCCCCCTCTTAAGGCGCGAATTCCATGACGCGCAAGTTGGTTGACAAGTGCTTCAGATGGCATGTTACTTGGGATTGGTTCTATGTCAGATGTAGGGATTGGTCGGAACAATTCAGTGGGAAACTGAGCAATCGGAATCTCGATCCGTTTAAGGACTCGAGGCCTGGGCTTGTTAGGATACTTCTTGTGGAAGTCCTGAACAGCTTCCTTGGCATTCGTCATATTAGCTGCAGGTTCCCACGTCATTTCATGTGGTCCATAACCTTCCCATTTTACCTTGTACTGGATGCCATTCCAATACTTGCGTGAGTTGACTACCTCCTCTACCTTGTATTCTTCTTCTTCTCCTACTACTTCTGGCAGTGGTTCAGTATTTTGGGGTTGTGTTGG